>CM077108.1:16406809-16435266 GCA_039619505.1 Cimex hemipterus
TTTCCTCAAATTTGCTGCCTTCTGAGACTAAAATTAGAAACTCTGGACTACTTTATACACTTTCCGATTTACACAATTTTCCACTCTTTTTGTAGTTCTGGCTGAAATAAAACACAAAAAATTAGCCCAAACATTTTGCCACCGTCATCTTCTTATTGAAAAATTAACATGAATTTCAACGGTGCTATTAGATTTTCAGAGAAATGTTTAGATTAAAAGATATCACGATTTTCCGACGCCAGGACGTGATATCTTTCAAAATCGATAAAAAGCGAAATTACTCTGAAATGGTTGAGAATCGGACCATGGACAATATGAACTTTTTTGTTCATTTTAGGGTGAAGAATCTACTGGAGAAGTTTGTAGCACGAGTAGCAATTCACCCTGTATAGTTTTTAAGAGTTTACATTTCTGTTTGTTTAAATAAAAAAAAATTGATTATTTGTGTTACAATCAAGAACACACGACCAAACAGGAAATATACTTGCGAATATACGAAATAATCTAATACCATTGGCTGAAAATGATTCATGATAAACAAAAAATTTTGGACTTTTTGGGATTCACGACTAGCCCATAATGGTTTTTCGGCTCACATCTTTTGAAGCCTTATGTCGTTAACACACGGACATCCACTATCTCTTCACACAGTATTAGAACTTGGCTGACTTCAAAGGAGCCCATTGCCATTCAGCGTTGGTCAGTAGTGTCAAAGGTTGAAGGATTTTCTTTTAAATAGTTTTAATGTTGGAAATGAACTGGTTTTTTTACAGGACTTAAAGAGTGAGAAGTTGTGTCATACTTCATTTCTATATTGTGGTGACAAATCTGCAATATATGATTTTTGATTACTGCACAGCCTCATTAAAGGATCTTTACCTTTAGGTTGTTTTAAAATTAGGAAAACAAAAAATAATTATTCAGAAATCGTGAGATGCGGTCATTAATTAATCAATAGACTGTGCTGTTAATTGTCTTCCTTTTCTAATGTTAATTTTCACTTTGATTTTATGTGTGATAATTGTGAAATTGTACTTACCGCTGCAGTGTGAAAAGACAATTAATCAGCTCACCTAAAACAAACAAAAAAATGGTTTATAATCAATATAATTATTATTGTATAGAAAAGAGGAACAGTGATCAAGAAGAAAAACAAAAACAAGAGTACGAAAATGCGATACACCTTAGGAAAAATGTGCGGTGATTTGATTAGTGACCGTTAATCGATAATTATTCAGAGATCGTGAGATGCGGTCTGGTGTGATGTAGGTTTCAGAAAAACATTTTCTTTATCGAACCAACGTTTCGATCTTTTTTGAGATCATCTTCAGGACTAAAAGTGTTTGTTCTTTGTGTAATTATGCCATTCTTGGGTGTCGTGTTCAGGCGGCCACTCTCGCAAGAATGATATATATACACAGAAAACAAATAACTTTTAGTCCTGAAAATGATCTCAATCGATTTCTAAATAATTATCGCTTAACAGTCACTAATCACCACACACACAAAAAATTTAATTTGCGTTAACCATTTTATTTTCTTGTCAACGAAGAAAATTTGTCTCGAAAGTTTGATTAATCTTTTATTATAAAAAGACACCTGATCAATCTTTATTCAGGTTCAATAAAGAATTCTGGGACATCGTTTTCCAATAAGTAGCAGTCAAGGTTTGACCCGTCTTGCTTGGAGGGGAAAAAACATAAACATATCTTGGTGTAAAAATATGTCACGAGGCAGTGTCCCGCTAGACAACAACGGTGTCTATAGCATCGCATGTCAATGCGGATACACTTACATCGGCCAAACTGGAAGGAAACTAAAAGATCGATTTAAAGAGCATCTTAGATCCTTCAGAGACAATGACGGAAAATCAAATTACGCCACACACTTAATACACCACAACCACGAACCTAACACAATAGAAACTAGCATGACACTAATACACAATGCACAAAAAGGACGAAAACTAAACATATTAGAGAACCTCGAGATATACAAACAAATAACACTTAAAAACGGAAAACTTATAGACGCACAAACAAACTGACAATCACACACCACCTTCACACCACTAAAAACACTTCATAACTAAAAACGAAAACGTTCAGAAGAACAAAACATTACAGCCAACACCAAGAAAAACAAAAAACCAACGATGCACAAATAATAACCGACAACGGAAACAACCCATACGAAGACCGACCAACGGACACGGAGGCCACGCCCCCTAACGCAAAGCCCCAGCGACGTACGACGGACACAACACTGAACACTATATAAACCCCGCGCAGACTAAATGGCAGACAGTTTATCACTGAAGATGGCGTAATGCCGAAACGCGTTTGATCGACTCAAACAATAAACCCGCCAGTGAAGACAGACACAGTAAGTGCCCGTGTGCCAGTTCAACATGAGTTCGCCAACTCGCAGACCAAACCCTATCATTTACTACGAGGCAGTGTAATCTTCCAAGATTAATTTAACTTTTTGTTTTACTATTGGGTTACATATTATATCGATTATATCGATATTTTATTTGATACGTCAATAAAAAATGGCCAAATGTTGAATTAATTTTTGAATGGGAAAATATATTTGGCAATGAGCCTACAGTTACCAAGAAAAAAAACATATTCCACTTTTAATTGGAACACTTTTATTTTAATTGATTCGGGATTAGTAAATATAAAAGCAATTAACGAATAACGCGACCAGGTTGAAAATAATAACGACTTGTTTTTCCATTTCTCTCCCAATTGATAATAACCCAAAAGAAAGACAAAAAACGAAAGATATATTTTTACCGCCAATAAATTAATCATGATGGCCATTAATAAAATAATATGAAGCTTTATTTGTAATAAGTTCAATTAATTTCAGGATTGAGCACCGTACACTTACAATTAGATTAATGCAATTAAAATTATTTTTTTGTTACTACACATGAAATAATGATTTTTCCATTTTACTAACGAACTATTCTGTAAAATGGACTAACGATTTTTTAAAATAATTTATCTGTAGATTGTACCAATTATAAATGTGAGTTTTCTTGGGTTACAACTGTAAAAATTCATTACAACCGAGTAAATATAATAAAACTAACGATTTAAAAGTGCTCTAATACAAATCAATAATAATTTTCAATTAAAATAAAAAAAAACCTTTACAAAATTAACCTTGTCGATTCCAACAGTACTGTAATGTAACTATCACTATTTTTAACAAACAGTTCATCAATAGTGAAAAAATTATAATTAAACATTTTAATGCTTTAATCCTTGAATGAACTTTTTTTTTTGCTTACTGAGGAAAAAAGCTCATTTATTCGCCTCAGGGGTTTAGCGACCTAAGCCCCCTATTACGCTATTGCAATTTGGAAGATTCTAAACCCTCAAAAATTTGTTGAAACAAATTGAATTATTTCGTAGTTATTTAGTTTGTAGAAACTTTAAAGAGACAATATGGTCTAAGAAGGCTGAGGAATTAATTCTATAAAAATCTCTTGTAAAACAAAGTGAAACCGTAGTTATTAACAAGGATAATCACCATATGCATTAGGATGATTTTTGTCATTAAAGCTGAATATATTAAATTGAAATTTATTCCTTGAACAATTATTGACTGTGTTTCTGTGTATAGACTTTATTTATACCTACTAATTAATTATTTCAGGAAACTTATACTAGGTATTATCTCGTGAGTAATTATTATTTGAATAATTTAATAAAATATTTTAAAATTGTGTCGGACCAAAACGCTAATAATTCTAATTACGAAATTATATATTACTAATGTGTGGTGATTAGTGACCGTTAGTCGATGATTATTCAGAAATCGTGAAATCCGGTCTGGTGTGATGAAGGGTACAAAACAACATTTTCTTTATCATGCCGACGTTTCGATCTTTATTGAGGTCATCATCAGCAGTGGCACTCTTAGCACGAATTGCACAGAAAACAAAAACTTTGAACTCTGAGGATGATACCAATAAAGATCGAAATGTTGACACGATAAAGAAAATGTTTTTTTTTTTTTTAAACTTGCATCACATCAGACCGCTTCTTACGATTTCTGAAATTATAATACTAATATTCTCTGTACGTAAACTTTTTAAAAATGACCAGAAAATAGTTGCGTTTTGTTTTGCACTGTACGAAACTGGTGAGATTGCGAACTTTAGTGCATAAAATACTCGATTGAAAATTTCAAATGAGTGTTCTTGTTTTTTTTCGCGATAGACATTCAACTCGCCACCATTTTCGTTTTTGATATATATCGAACATCGTCTATTAACTATCGTTCTAGAGAAAAATTGGTCAAAAAGATGCTTTTTAAAAAAAGATAGTTCCTATTCACAGTAAGTTGTTTTCCAACGACCCCGATTTCGAGCCCCTTAAGTCATCATCAGGTTGAAGGATGTTTACAACCACGCTTGTCGACATGAATTGTGCAAAAGTGTTTTGCCTTCAACCGGATGAAAAGGATTAGTTAATGGGTTCGAAATCCGAATCTTTGGAAAACATTATAGTGAGTAGGAACTATTTTTTTTTTTTTTTTTTTTTTTTTTTTTTTTTTAATGGACTGACTGCCCCACTCACTCCATCATTCGCCAGTTCTATTAAAAGATTGCTTGTCACAGACCAACTAGATTTTGACAAACTGGAACCAAAACATAATGTTTCACTCGCTTTAAATGACTAAACTGATCATGAAAAATTGCTGAAATACAATAAAATCGTGGTTTTTAAAGCGAAATCAGAAAATAAAAACCTTTTGAAAAAGAAATTAAAGTTAAACGAGCAAACGCGGAGCACATAATGCAAAAAACCTGCTGTTCGTTTCTTGATAAACGAACGCTACTTCTTAATACTAGGTTGGTTATAAAGTGTCCGTGAAAGAAAATCTAAAGTCAAATATTATTCTTATAATTTTTTTTTTACAATTTTGAATAATTATATCTTCTTCTGTATACTGTTACTCGTTTTAGCTCAGAGGGGGATCCGGTCTAAAAAGCACGTGGTTTGGATTTAGCGTGAGACATTTTTGCGCTTTGTTTCAAATTGCAAGGGACTTGCTTTATAGAAAGCGAAAGAGTACGTCGAATTTTTAAAGCAAAACCATCCTCTTTGATCAACCGGAAGAAAGAAAAGTGGGAGGAAAAGCTCTTAAACCCACTCGAGGCATTTGACCGAGAGAATTTACGTCGATGTTAAATGACTCTCGCCTTGTCCTAAAAACCTGACGTTATCCTATTGGTCTTCCAACACTACTAACAAGGACTATAAATATTTTTATTGCTAATCCTTTTAGATAATAAAACAACAACCGGCGTCAAACAAAAATAAATAAGCTGGAAATAATTCTAGTCTATGACTGAATTATAAAGAAATACTTAGTTGACCATGAAAAACTGTTAATATGAAAAAATTTATGTCCGTGAAATTAATACTACAAATTTAAATTTCTCGGCTATTTTCGCATTTAAAATACATTCAACTGGGTAATTCTGTATATATGCGGTGGTCACAAATGTAGGATTATTTTTACCATTTTTATGGTAAAGAAGTTACTAGCAAAATATCCTCATAAAAGCTGATAGCTAAGCAGCTGTTAAAGAATTTCCAAAACCTGGGGAAACACAAGATGGTTTCTTGGGTGCCAAGGCACAGAAGAATTTTCGGTACACACCGGCCAGAGACCCTAACCCTCACTACCAACCAGTCATGCGTTCCCCATCTTCACTAATTCCATACTGACAATAGAAGTTCTTTATCGTCCGTGCCTGCCCGTTTCTGGGCAATCCGGACGCCCAGGGTTACCGAAGCTACCTCAAGAGTTGGTGGCTTCCAGTTTTTTCCACTTTCAGCCACCCCCTGGAGAGGTAGATAACACCCACCAGCTGAAACGCGAGTTATTCTTCAAACCACGACCATCACAAGTCCAACCTCAATCGGGGGCTACTTGGAATTACCCCCTTCTGTGGTTCAGTATCATTTTAAATGTGAGACTTGCCCACCCGGGAGTTACCCACCTACTATCTACCAACCGGTCAGTAGCATCTGAAAAAAAACACCTATACAACATGGGCATACACAACAACGATGCCATCTGCACATTACGGTAAGAAGGAGGAAACAACCGCCCATATCATCTTTGAATTCGAAGCAATGACTCAGGTTATCATAATGAAAAAAATATAATGAAATTGTAACAACAGCCGATGACCTGATACTTCATAGAATAAGGATTGAGGCTATTGCACTGAAGTAGGGAATTAGGACGGTACAATAAGCCAGGAGGCTACAGTGCCTAGGAAGCACAAACCTTGCATCCTATTATCCTCATTACCATACAATTATTTTTATAGTTTAAAAGTAGCATAATTTATAACCTAGTAGTATAAAAAGAAATTTGTTTATATTAGACAATTTTCTTTTTTCCTTCCTCACACCTATTAGGAATGGGACTCGTGTAGCTTTGCGAGTTGGAGTGTGTACTAAGTAATTTTTAAAGAGACTGATGAGTTTTTTTTAACAGTAATTAAATATTACAAAGGGCTTTTAAGGTATTAGCGGAATCAATTAACGCTTTAGTTATTCTCCGATGAAGGATTATCGAGTCTGATAACCCTTTTTCTTCTGTTTCCTCTGTCTTTGATCCACCTAGGCTCGTTCTCGTGGGAGGGGCCTTTGTTTCTGTTCCAACAAATTACCGACGTGACAGTTGGTTAGCCCCATTTAAATGCAAAGGGGCTTTTAATCGCCATAAAGCTCACAAACACACACACACACACCATCTCTAGTGTCTGTTTTCATAGGGTTTTTTTTCTTATAATACTCTTATGTTATACTTATGTCAATATAAAAGAAGAAGAGATTGTTTAGATCAGGACATCCCAGACGGTGATCCGCCGACCATAACTACCAGGCCTACGGCGAACTTCTTCAAAACTTAATAATCATAAAAATAAAGTAGAATAAACAAATAAAATTAAAAAAGAAAGTTTCTATTTCTATTTATTCATTTTATGTTTATTTTTCATACCTAAGTAAAATTCATAAGTTAAGTGAAGTTAAGTGAGACAGACGGTTTTCTAGAAATGTCGTTGTTGATACTGAATCCACCATGCTGAAATTCTGCAAGTATCCGAATAAGAGTAGGCCGAATAACCGGTTAAAGTGGAATATCTAAAAAGCGTCAGTGCCACGACAGCTACTTAGATTTGGGATTTATAGAGGCTGACGAGGGTAAAGCTCAGTGCGCGATTTGCGCTAAAGTCCTTCGAAACAGTTCAATGGTCCCAGTTAAATTGCCTTCACTCTGAGGGTACACACCCAAAACTCGGGAGAATAGGCTGATTTTGTCATGTGGAAATGAACAGATCAGGCTGCTTTTTTCCGTCATTAAAATTCACGCAAACCATGTAAAGATCTCCAAAATCGTCTTACTGGATTTAAAAATCGAGTGGGCGCAGTTAGGAAAAGCTCATAGCATCGTCGAAACCCTCATAAAACCATGTATATTGCTTGCTTGATGAAAAAAGAGTAAAAGTAGCAGGTTAGTTAGCCTTATCAAACAGATACTTTATTTATCAAATGTTGTGCAAGAATCGCTGGTTTCTTTCCAACACAGTTCATTTTTTCTCCAAATCGACGAAACAACAGATGTCGTTGGGTTGGCTATTTTATTGGCTTTTGTCCGTTAGGAATTCTCGAGATATTTTTAGTTTGTGGAAATATTCCTTTTGTTAGACGGTTTGTTTACAAATAACAAATTCCTTGGCCATATTGCGTTGACGCGTACAGATGGCGCAGAAACCATGATTTCCCGAACGATCGGAGTGGTTACGAAAATAAAAAATAAATCGAAGAATTCGAGAAGCAATGGTGTTCTACACAGACATACTTTAGCTATGAAACAAACGCCACCATCTTCGAAGAAAGTTTTGTATGAGTTCCCTCAAAATTTTTAATTATATCAAGTCGTTGTTTTCACAATACTCACAATACTATGGGACAATACGGGAAGCTTTCATCAATTCCTGCCTACCCGTATAGAGAACAGTGGAAAAGCACTTTCTTCATTCCAGGAATTACGTTTTAATTTTTTTAAACGAGGGTTCGCAACAGCAGAGGTTATATCAACAACCCTCCAACTGATAAACGCACGGCCTCATTTAGAGTGGTAAACTCAAAGGAGTGAATACGACTCATCTCTGTAATCTGGGAAAACATCGTCACAAAATCAGAAGGGCATATTCAGAGATAATCCCACTGTATGTTATGCAATGTGGAGCATATAAACCCTCAGGGTGACCGTGTTTTTGAAAAAGCCCATTTGTAAGTATGTCCGTTTCGAATGCAGGACCGCTGGGTTCGAACCCGGGACCTTTACCTTACAGTGAAGAGTATCAACGCCCAAAGCGTTCGACCACCGACTCCCTCAACCCATCTTCTTCCATTCTTCATCTCATGAGAAACAAATAAAATCCAGAGAAAGGAATTGCAGCTAATCAATGACCTAGTACTCCTTAAAAGAAGGATCGAATCTACATCGACAGATTGACCGAAGGCATTTCAAAAGTACAGTAAGCCAGAAGGCAGCAGTGTTTGGGATACATAAACACCCACTTCCTAGTCTCCTAGCATCATCGTGATTTGAAACAACAGCAAATAGCCAGCGAGTGTTACTTTTATTGAACTTACTAAAGATGTTATTCACTGTTTTCGTGGTGGACCAATTAATATATCACAATTACTTACGTTTTTTAGTTGAGAAGAAAAAAAAGTTATGGGCACGAGAGGGATTCGAACCCACGACCTTCGGCCACATACGCCGCTACTCTTCCACCTGAGCTATCGTGACCGTCACATACCCAGGCACTCTTTATTACCTCAACAATGTCTAACATTTATTTATTGTTATTAAGCACATCAAAATATGGATGTGGATGGCAGTGTCAAGTTCTACACCACTGCAAACGTTGAGTCCCTTTGGTTACCCAAGGATCCAGTACTTTTCGAAAAACAAGGCGAGCACTAAGTTGCCACTCTGTATTTGCTATTTGCCGATTGTACTGGCCACTGACACCCCCCACACAAAAAGAAAAAAAAAAAAAAAAAAAAGTCATGAGCGGGTTTTGAAGTCTTATCTCTGTTGATGTACCATAATTTCACACACACTCTCTCATTAATGAATGAGTTGAGTCTTTTTGTACAAGGGAAGATTATCACAAGTTTCGACCTGATGACAAAGTTCGCCCCATAAAAGAAAAATCCAGTTTGGGGATGAATCTGTTGTCAGGTGTAGTGTTTGCCTGTTAAATTGATTTTCTATGAGAAAACAAACTGGAGCTTGGCAACAACAAGTTGATTGATGCATTATGTGAACATGTTCGAAATTTTGAGACGTCCTTTGTGCACTGCTTCCCGACTGCCCCAGATACAATGCTGCAACACAATAAAGCCCGGTCACGGTGTTTTCAGTTCCAACCGGCCTGTCTTCCGGTGAATAAGAATGTTTGATAGACATTACATCAAAGGCAATCTTAAAATCTACTTTCATGTCCTACGTTTACTTACACCCCTATTATTTTTGACTCCGTTCGGAAGAAGAATTTCCACCGCTCGTTGAAAAAGTAAAACATGTTCTTTCTCCTTTTGCTTTACGAATCTGGATTTTCTATCTACACTAAATACCGAAGCTGTCTTAGGGTCTTAGGTGGTGAACCCGACATCCGTCTCCAGCTATTAAAAATTTAAATCCACCATTTCCAAATTAAGCAGGCTAAAAAACACAATTCGTGTTTCTGTCTACTTTTCTGTCTGCCTGTCTGTCTGTGTCTCTCTCCTCTCTCTCTCTCTCTCTCTCTCTCTCTCTCTCTATATATATATATATATATATATATCCCTCTTCTCCCCCTCTGTCTAACTTTTTCCTTTTATTTTTTCTTCTCGTTATTTGTAGGAGAAATTTGCCAGATTTTTTCTATAACACGATATCCATTTATTTGTTATCTCTTTAGTCAGGATTGTTTGGACCATAATAAATTCCGTAATTGTATAAAGTTTTACATGACAAAATGCGACATTTACAACATCATCTCATTTACTTTTAGAGCTGCATGAAATATGATAGAAATAATCCGGTTATTTGTTTTACACAGTTGAAAATAAGTGCGTTTTACAGGTGCTATTTGGTCCTCATGTAAGAAACATGCCATTTTCTGGCTGCCTATTTGCCTCGGTAACGACGGAATCGAATATAGAATTGTCCCGGCGGACTAATTTTAAATAAACACAGTCTTCTCCACTTTCGTCACGTAATACTACGACTTTCACGACGAGAAAGTCTATTTTCGAAGTTATAAACTGGGAAAATAATCAGCTCAGTGGTTTGAAAGAGTGTAAGCCGGGAAGTCATATATGCATTTTATTGGTGCGACCCGGCCCTCATGTAGGAAACAGGCTATTTTCTGATAAGGCTCAATTACTGCCTATTTTTACCAAAGGCTAAATTTACTGAACAAGGCCATAAATTCAGATGACCATTGGCCTCAGTTGAACCCCGTCGAAAAAGATCACAATATATGTCCGCGTCGTCGTATTCCATTAAATTACGGTCCCTAACAAGATTCACTCCACCACCAAATTAACTTTACAAAAAAGCAAATTGACAAGTATTTCTTCATTAATATTTTTTTAATTTGATGTTTACTTATTAGTTTACATAATTGTTTGTTTTGCAAATGTTACGAGTTCTTTTCAAAGAAGAGATCATCAAAACAGTAATAAATCTAGAGCAAAAACATTTTATATTTCAAATTAAAATGCTAATAATGAAAACAAAGCGATAACAGAAAATGAACCAAAACGTCACAAAAATTGAAGACAATGTAGAAAAACATAATCATTTAAAAACTGACAACAATATTTAAATTTGTAAACAGACATACTACTTTTATTCCCAATGAAATGTTTATTTTTCTCTTTTGTAATACAAGGGTTCACAATACCAGGGCTTATATCAACCCTCCGTGTTTTTGAAAGGAAAAAAAGAAAAAAAAAAGCCTATTCGTAAATATGCCCGGTTCGAATGAAGGGCCGCTAGATTCGAACCCGGGACCTTTACCTTAAAGTGATAAGCGCCGCGTCAACGCCTAAACCGTTTCAGCCACCAACGCCCCCTAAAATATATTTACGATCTTATTGTGTACAATTTTCACGCTAATTTTTGGAAGCTTATTAAAGTGAAACAATATTTATGAACTATTGTACAATGTAAAATGGATTGCTGCTTCACTTATCATATATTTATTTAATTTTGGTGTCTTTTTACAAAAATCTTTCGATTTTTTTAAATCTAATCTGTCTTAAAACCTATGACAGACTATTTATAATTTGCCGTATTACAAAACAGCAACTTATTATTTCCGTCATCATTACGAGTTACAATTACAACAACTAGGTCACTAGTAAATATTATAATTTTTCGTTTACTAAGAGATTTTGGTAAATTACTCTGAATTTTTCTAAATAGGTGACTTCAAAATCAACTATAAAACTGCAATATAAAATAAATACATTATTACTAATTTTTTTTTTAAATTATTTTATCAGCTTCTACTTAATTATATAAATTCACAACTAATTATACACAATTTTTTAATTTTTTTTGCATTATACGAAACCGCGATTTGATTACAATTGGAATAAAATCGGAGAGTCGAAATGAGAAGGTTGTGGGATGGGCGATCGAGTTGATGGTAGCTCAAGGAGTAGAGCAGCGACGTATTGAGCAGAAAGTCGTGAGTTCGAATCCCGCCTGTGACGCAAAGTTTTCATTTCGAAAAAAATTGTGCATAAATAACTGATTATTTATAAATACATTATAATTGGTGTTTTATTGACCAAATTACTTCTTTCAATCAATTCATTTTTTTATATAAGTTCAGTAGTTTTCGTGGTCGGCTTGATCAATTAATATCATTAAATTAATTAAGGTTTTCAGTTGAGAAAGGAAAGTCAGTGTCATGAGCGGGATTCGAACCCGCGTTCTTCGGCTAGATACGCCGCTGCATTACCACTTGAGCTATCATGACATCGATACACTAAGGCACTAACTTCCCCCTTTCCATCCTTTAGTTAGTGTCCGAGCGGATCGAGTTCACGATAGCCCAAGTGGTAGAGTTGGGGCGTGTATAGCAACGATCGTGGGTTCGAATCCCGCTCGTGACATTGACTTTTCTATCTCAACTAAAAACCTTAATTAATTGAATTTTTATGTAAGGATTTGGTCGAAATAAAGAAGTTACTGCCACGATGGGGATTCGAACCTTTTCAATAAGTTAACCTTTTTCATTTTACCAAACACCTTAAGTTTTAAAATAAAATTGATGCAACATCAGGGACATTAATTCACAATTTTTCTAGTTGTATGATTATGATAATCTTCTTTATAATAGTTAAAATGTTATCATTAATTTCTTATCCTTTGTGCCACGGTTACCTTTCGAAAAATTACTATTTCCAAGTTTACGTAAACTGATTAGTTTACATATACATGTAGGATATGAAAAGGTCCACCACATGTAGGGCATGTAGTAAATATTGGAGGATAATCGATCAAAGTTTTTGATGAAAAAAGATGAGATGCAGATGGAGTCATCAATAAAGAAAAAGTCCGTTTTTCTTGGCAAACTTTCGGAATATATAAGCCGCGACCTGCCCCAGTTTTGGAATAATATTTGTTGAATGACTATCGTGCTGCAACTTAGCTTTTCCCTTCGTGTTGGGGTTTTATATTCCTCGCGACTGTCTTACTGGGATCGATCGTTGCTAAACATAAGTTAATCAGAGATTCAAGTGGAAATTAAAATTTTTATTGGGGGAAATTTGATAAACAACTCCATCGTCGTGCTTCCCAACGCAAAATTGCCAACCTCCTGATCCTCCCAAACCTACTGGTTAAATTTCAAACAAAATAAAAACTGTCCTTAGTGATTATCCAATATTTTTAACACAAATTTTCAAATATAGGAATTTTTGTGCCAAAACCTTTCGCATTATCGGTCAGCCAGTTAGGTTAATGTAGAAAATGTTTCGGCTTGGTTATGGTTAGGTTAGAGTTAGGGGTACGATTAAGGTTAGACTAAGATTAGGACCAAGTTAGGGTCCTGTTTTTGTAGAAAAATTATACAAGGTATTTCAGGCCCAGTACAACTTCAAAATTTTAGAATTTTCAAAATATTCAAATCTCATTTTTAAAAACAGATTTTCAATTGATTTGTTATTTATTAATCGCATTTCATGTTCGAACTGCTCGCATTGCGTAAAGATGCAAAGGTTAGATCTTTTTAACCACTCGTCACCGGTGCTCAGATGGATCGACTTACATTTTCTATCCTTTCCCGCAGTTCTTCATATGTGGGTTTTAGGTTATGGCGTAGATAGTGTTTTGTAAATGGCCCCACTGAAAAGACAATATACAATTGGCGTTAAATCGGGTGATTGAGGAAGCCAACAGATCTAACCATGAGGAGGATCTATCCCGGAAGTGCCGATTCAA
This sequence comes from Cimex hemipterus, assembly GCA_039619505.1. Taxonomy (NCBI): domain Eukaryota; kingdom Metazoa; phylum Arthropoda; class Insecta; order Hemiptera; family Cimicidae; genus Cimex; species Cimex hemipterus. The sequence goes on from CM077108.1 coordinate 16,420,379, forward strand.
ATAACGCCTCACTTGCTAAGAATTATGTATGCGGGGCTTCCATCAAGCTGAAATATCATTATTTGTCGTTGTGCAAAGGGATATCATACAATAGTGTTGTTAAAACCTTGAAGATATCATCACCGTTCGAAGTATCTTCTTAGAAATTTGGCCCAATTTATTTCCGAGTAGTCCACACCAAAAATTGATATTGCGAACCAACTGATGATGACAAGAGTAGAAAATTCTCTGATTTTCCTTTGCCCAAGTTAGAAAATTCGTTTTAGTACGCCCTCAGAGGTGAACTGGGCTTCCTCAGTCCATCGGTTTTGGAAGAACGTTTTCGTCAGTCTCCCAAATCAACGTTTGTGCAAGGAACGTTAGACGCCTGTCAAAATTAGAGCTTCAAAGTCCGTGGACATGGTGAAAGAGCCTCCAATATTTCGGAGAGAGGATTTCAGATTTTCCCGAACATACAGTAAAATATTCACCTCCTCGTGGAAATTAGTCTGCCGTTTTCTTGGTGAAAGAACAGCAGCTGATCCTGACGTCGCGAGCAACACGAATAAATATTTTGCAATTTTCTCTGAGTCGATCAGGAAATTTCTGGGAATACAACTGGGCCGCAGGACGCGCAAGTGGACCACTATCAATACGCGCTGTCGATCAGAAAAGTACGATCTTCCGTTAATTTTCAATTTAATAAAATGCTGTAAAATTTATTTACTTCCAGGAATTAATATTTACTGGTACAACGCGAGTTTGACAAACAATAATAGAAAGTAAACAATAAAAGCATAATAATTAACGCTTAATTTCAGGAAGGAGTAATTTATTAGAAATAAAAACGAAACGCCGTTTTTTCAAACTTTTTGCTATAACTTTGTCATTTTTTGACCAATTTAAAATTGGATTCCCCCATTCTTTTCACTGTAAAATATCCTTTAAATTGACGTTTATAACAATATTTTCAAAAACGGGAGCTTATCTCAAAGGATAAGCTAATCCCCTACGGCAGGAGGGCAGTGTGAGTTGGGATATCAAAGGACGAGGACGGACTGCCTCTCTTTTTTTTTTTTTTAATCGAACAACCTGCTGTATTTTCAATTTTAAGGGCAAGGAGTTGATATCGTATGTTTTTACTTGTCATATATTTTTCATTTATCCACACAGTATCTGAATATATTATTTTTCAAGACCTTAGGTTTTTTTTTTTTGTGGCACAAAAATTCCTTTTCACTTTTTTTTGGTATTACGTACGTTTTTTCTTATTTTTCATTTTTGCACAATTCAGGAAATTTATATGCATTGAATGAAAGGGATTCACCAAAGATCGTTAACGTGTCAAGATGTATAGGGTCGTATTTGAAATTTTTGAGTTAAACTGGGCTCTAGGTACCCTGAATACGTTTTCTCCAAAAAAGTTTTTTTTTCGCCCAGTTTCAAATGGTTGTAGAACTTTTTCATTACATTTCACTCAACCAATCCGAAAATGAAAATATAAAAAACAAAAATTTCTTACTGTAATATTTTAAAGAATTGAAAAACTGCAGTTAGAGAGATTTTCGATTTGTCTATGTTTAGTAGTATTTGGGAAAACCAGAGATGAAACTACGTTGTCTGTGTAACATAAGACTTGTAAAAAATCCTTTTTCAGGCACATTTATTTTCCTTATTGTGCCTTTCTTTTTTACACCTTACACAATTTTTTGTACGCACTTTTGAACCAAAATCAGTTAGGGGGAGTTATGAAAAAATAGGTCAGACCCCGTATGCGGAAAGACATGGTGTTGGTTCTTGCTACAATTTGCATACGCTTTGCATGCAAAAAACTGGCTACCAGCTTCGAGTCGGCTCCAATTAACAGGAACATTTTAAACTGAAAAAACTTCATGAATTGCGTGTGTGATCAAAATTGTTAAACGACCATTCTTGAAAAAGAAATTAGTTTTTTTGGGTAAAGTTATCATAGCTGAAACCACCATGAGCCTATTTATATTTCTTGATTTATCCTTCAGCTGTTTAAAAAATGAAAACGGCGGGTAGATCGGTATCAATGGTATCAACAATCAAGGGATCGCTGCCAACACACTTTTCACATTTATTTAATGAAACTAAACGATTATTTGTGGTGTTTAGTGTCCGTTAGTTAATTATTATATGGAGATCGTTTTTTTCATATCCTAATGCATATGTAAAATTTTAAAAGTGTTTTTATATCGAAACGTTGGCACGATAAAGAAAACGTTTTTATAAAACTTACGGCATGCTACACCGCACTCAGGTTATCTAAATAGTAATTAATTATTATTACTCATCTTAAAAATTAACCTGACGATTTAACTACGTTTATGCTATAATCAATCCATTGTATAAACATACATCTTTCTTCTTTTCGCTCGTCAGCCATTTTTAATTTTAATTTGTCATTTCTTATTAAATTGAAAAGAGTAAAAAGCGCAAAAAGATCCTCGTTGAAAAAAAAAAAAAGGTTGTCGTAAAATAGTTTTCTGCGAGGGAAGCTGACGGCAATTGAAAGTTGACAATGAGACTGCTTTCTGCCCATTGGGCCGGTAAAGTGACACCGAGTGGTGTCGGTGAAGAGGAAAGAGAGCTTAGGCAGTAAAAAGTGCTTTTTACTCGTCCTTCGAGTGCCCATTGTTCGCAGGCACATCAGTAATAATTGCTACCTCGCAATCGCCTTTTGTCTGACCTTAAACCGCGCTCCATTTAATGTTAAAATTTGCTTTCTTAAACTAAGGATTGGTTCTCTTAAAATAACGTATTTTTAAGAAAGGTCTAGTGTATATCGATCTTAATGTAGTGTCTAAAAGTTATCTAGAGAACGTGAGGCGTGGGGTGTGATATAGGTTTAGAGAAATAATTTCTTTATCGTGCCAACGTTTCTAGTTTTATTCCGATCATCGGAGCCAGGGATTTTTAAACATTTGTCAAATTTTTTTTTAAGATTTTGGTTGAGATAAATAAATCAGTGTAACAAGAGGGATTCGAACCCGCGATCTTTGCTAAATACGCCGCTACTCTACCACTTGAGCTAACGTGACTTCAATCCACTCGGACACTAACTCAAGTTATTTAGCCGAAGGTCGTAGGTTCGAATCCCGCTTGTGACACTGACATTTTATCGCGAGCATCAAGCAATCATTGAAAAGAATTTATTCCGTCAAGCGTGCAACAAAACCTAATAAATTTATGACTATAAATTTATACAATGATACACACAATATAATAAGTTTAGGTTTAATCGCAGTATTTATATTCACTGAACGTGTGTGTTTTTTATGTACATGTGTCACTGTTGTGTGGAGAAGGAAACAGGAATAGAAATTCATGTTTCTATGAGAAGTCGCCTTCTTTGAAATGGAGAGGTCTATGAAAAAATGTTTGAAATGTGGAGAGTAATGATTTCTTTTATTTGTTGTATTATATGTGTTTGTGTGTATTTGTCATCGAATTTGATTTATGAAATTCTAATTGATTTGTTAGTATCTGTCGAACAAAACCATTTCTAAAAAGTTACGTTTATGTTTGTTTTGTCCTCTGTTCGAGGATTTTGGATTTTTCAAATCCGAATTGCGATGGTGCGGTAGTCAGAACTGTAAACATTTTGGGTATGAATGTTCGACTCTGTTTGAGAGAAATGATATGGTGTTACTGATATGTTTATATATTTTTATAAAGCCACTCTCAGCACGGCACGCAAGAATGGCACAATTACACGGAAGACAAACACTCTGAGCCCTGAAGATGATCTCAATAAAGAACGAAACGTCGGCACGATATAGAAAATGTTTTTCTGAATCCTACATCACACCAGACCGCATCTCTCGATCTCCAAATTAATTAACGATCACCGAATGCTACACATTCGTAACACATTTAATCATTTTTATTTTACGCTTGCTGCTGTTTGTAGCGTATTAAGCACGTCTGAGAACCTACAGTTGACCATCAGTAGAAGTGTACTAAAAAATATATTATTATACTTCTTATTTTGGAAAGAAAAACGTTTGAACTAGAGCGATGAAAACATGTTTTGTTTCTTAGCTCATATGGGAAAACGTTGAAACAAACCCCACTCCATCAAATGGTAAGGAAGGCATTAAAGAAAACTATGCTTAACTTCAATAAAATGAAAAGAGTCGCTAAAGGCACTAAAACATAAATGAAAGGGTATGATCATCTTATTGAGAGAATATCATACTTAAGGCTTGTAGGGACGATACGAACAGGATATATTCATTTGACAAAAATTTCCTGACAAACCTAATCCTTAAAGTAGAGGTGGAAAAAAAAGAAAAAAAGGCAAATAGTTAAGAAAAAACAGGAACGACCGTACAGGAGAAGTATTTGGCCCGAATAGCAAGTATTAAAAAATAGGGTTGTAGACCAGATATTTTCATCTGGATGTACTTCATAATGATGATACCGACCCTGTAATACGGTGCGATTGTCTGATCCAATAAAACGAAATCAGTAACAAATCAAAGAGTACTCATAAAAGTACAGAGGCTCGTATGGATTTCTACTTACTGGAGGGATGATTTTAATTTCCTTACTTTCATTCTAAAATAATTTTATTGGAAAATTTGGAAATTAGAATTTTAAAATGAAACCAAATACTAGGTAATAGGTGCTGTATTTATTGAAATACATAAAAACTGAATTCTGGTATTATGATTACTGGCTAACAATGATGTCACACGGAAACTCCATAGCGATTATTAAAAATCGGGTGATTACATAGGGGAGAAAGTTTCATTTTAACCTATTTTTCATTCATCATGTAGTAGGTGTTTCAGTTAACATGTGTATCAGTTTATAAACTGATAAACTAAAATCATTTGTTTAGTAGGATAGTTAGAACTCAAGTTTTTTAAAATTTAAGTTAACTTAATTTACGCCTTTTTTAAGTGTATATAGAGTGAACATGGGGAAGAACGATAAATCCGGTCACAAGATTACAAAAGGGCGAGTGAACCGATTCGACGTGACCCCGGCTTTCCGTGGATTGCTCCTGGATCTAACGGTAACATTTCTCATAGAGCAGCCGACAGATATCATCCAATTCGGGATCGATTATTTCGCCCAGTTGAAATCAAAATACACCTCGACGGTCCGAGAGCGTTACCTGGTGGAAGAAGAGGAAGAGCCGCCGGTACAGCCGCAACTTGAATCGGAACCAGTGGTGGAAGAGCGTGTAGAAGAACAAAGCTTCCGCCCGCCCCCGAGGGTTCGTAGGAAGTCTGTATTCGCGGAAGCTTATAATCCTGAAGACGACGCCGACGATGACGAAATGCCGACCATTCATCCCAAGACGGACGTCCAGCGAGCTGCTCTGGAAAGTCATGTCGGGAAGGTTTTGATTTTCAACGGGTTGGGCAAAGAAGAGCTTTCTACGGTCCTTGACGCCATGTTCCTTAAGAAAATTGCAGCAGGTGAGGACGTCATCAAGGAAGGAGACGAAGGAGACTATTTTTACGTTGTCGAGAGCGGCAAGTACAAGGCTTTTGTACGTACCGACACTGGAGGTCAAAGACAAGTTTCCACATACGAAAACAATGGCAGTTTTGGTGAGTTGGCTTTGCTCTACAGCATGCCGCGATCCGCTACGGTGACTGCAGTCACTGACGGCTCTGTCTGGTGTCTCGATAGAGGCACCTTCAGAAAAATAGTACTCAAAAGCGCATTCAAGAAGCGAAAACTGTACGAGGAACTGATCGAACAAGTGCCCATGCTTCAGCAGTTGAACCCCTTCGAGAGGACGAACCTCGCTGACTCTCTTTCTTCTAAGACCTTCCAAAACGGTGACATCATTATGAGAGAAGGCGACGAGCCGGACGGAATGTACTTCGTCGAATCGGGCAAAGTAGTCATCAGAAAGAAAGACAAAGACAAGGAAATACTCTTGACGACGATTAACAAAGGCGGCTACTTCGGCGAACTCGCCCTCGTCACTAAATCCGAAAGAGCGGCGTCCGCATACGCCATCGGAGTTGTACGTTGCGCTTTTCTCAATATCGAAGCTTTCGAGAGGTTACTCGGTCCGTGCAAAGAAATTATGGCTCGAAACGCCGAGAAATACAGAGCGGCGCAACCGGATGAAACAGATGGCGCCACGAATGAAAATTGAGACTAAATACATTTACGTAATAAATTTACTTATTGGGTCAATTGGCTTTTAATGTTATATTTCTTTAATGAAACAGGTTTTTTCAAAAATCAAAACAAAAATGTAGCCATTACATAAATTTAAAACCATGTATGCTTAAGTATGTTTTAGCTTTAATAACTATTTGCCTGTTGGCATTTTTGTGTAGTGCCTTAAACTCCTATTGGTACACTTTGTCCGCATACCAGAAATCAATGATTCTAGAAATATAAAATGGCATTTTCTCACTTTTTTATGCGGATGTTCAAATATATCGGAAATTGGTGCGGTTTTATTTAGATAGATCAATTTAATTCGTGATACTTATTGAAGATGAATATGTCCCACCAAAAAATACAAACTTTTATAAACATGAGGTCATGGATAAATATCAGGTGGATTTTATAGAATTAATGTTCATCTGAATCCATTGCTTTGTTTTTGATAATTTAGAAAAAAATTCATTTCGAGAACGATTCTTGATTGGTAAATCGACGTCCCCGACATGAGAATACCAAGTAAGAAGAAGGAGAAAAATATGATATATATTTTCATCTGTCCATTTATTTTAATCGATAAATATGCCACTCACATTACTCAAATACACACACGATGGAAAAGAAGTTGGCCGAATCATTGGATGTACTGCAATTCCCCAAAAACGTCTACACGATTCTAATGGATTTTGCAATACTCTATTTACAAGAGATGCCGAAGAATATCGGCGAATTCGGGACGCAGTTTTTCGAAAAGAGGTACCAACAATCGTCGGGAGTCGGGACGTCTTTCCAACTTGACATTTCGGCCGGGTCGAACAGCCAGATCGGAAAGCCATCTACTCCTAGGGCCGAATCCAGCACAAATACAATGGAACAGATTGAGCAGGGTAAAACTCTGTTGTCGAATATACGCATTTTCAAACACTTAACGCCGAATGAGGTAGAAGCCTTGGCAAAAAAACTCGTCCGGTTGCAAAAAAAGAATGGTGAAATGATTTTTCAAGAAGGCAAGGATGTACGAGGTATTTACCTTGTCGAAAGTGGACAAATTAAGCTTACGACCGCTAAACCTTGTCCGGCTAGAAAAGTTATCACTGTGGGGAAAACTCTGTTGGAAAGGGGAGATCACACCGATATTCTCAGTTTGATATGCTACAAGCCTAGCGAGTTCAGCGCTTATGCAGTCGGGCAAGTCAGTGTTTTGTACTTAAGTGTAAAAAATTTCGAAAGCGTTGTCGGATCATGTAGCATTTTCCTTCACAGATCCTACAAACCGAAGGAATGGGACAATTACATACAAGGTAATCCATACCTGTACATTCTCCGATATGAGCTGAGAAACTTTATTATCTGCTATCTCATGCAGAAGCCCACGGACTTTCTACTGTTTGGGATGGTGTATTTCAACGAGATGAAAAAGAATCCGGGGAATATAGGATTTGTAAACATGGGAAAGAAAGAAAGTCCAGAAAAGAATTTGGAAAGCCGCGTGGTGAATGTAGCACTGACGAGCTTTCCCAAATTTCCTAAAACAGAAGATGATGACCGTATGATACGAGACACGATATCAAACAGTTTTCTTTTCAAATCTATGGGGAAAGATCAGATAAATGTCATCGTCGACGCACTTCAAAAGAAAGAAGTCAAAGCAGGGGAAATTATTATCCAACAAGGAGAAGAGAGCGAATTCTTTTACATCATGGGCTCCGGAAAGTGCCAAGCCTATGTGACCGACGACGAATCGTTCAAAAATCTCAAAACGTATAAAAGATGGGGAAGTTTCGGCGAAATGAACATGATGTACGAAAACATTATGAAATACCCAAATACCGTTAAGGCCGTGACACAATCGAGTTTATGGGCGTTACCTAGGCACGTCTATAAGAAAGTCGTACAAAGCAAATTTTTGGAAAGCATCGTTGAAAAAGTTCCACAACTCAGGTCGCTGAAACCTCAAGAAAAGAGGGAAATAACGTACAACCTTGAGCTGAAAAAGTTCAAAAACGGTGATCCCATCATGAAAGAGAACGAAATAGGCGACGGCATGTACTTTGTCGTTAGCGGGGCGGTCTCTATTAAAAAAACAATTCGAGGGATGAAGACCACACAGTCCGTCATAAGAAAAGGCGGCCATTTTGGCGAAACGGCTCTCATGACAAAACTGCGTCGTACTTCATCCGCATATGCGGTCGGAGACGTCGAAGTTGCATTTCTAGACATAACAACATATCAACGTCTTCTGGGGCCAAAGAAGCAAACGCTAAAAAAGCATATAGACATGTACGAAAAGCAAATATTGAGCATCATGTCAAAAATGGACGATGACTACTAGCCTAACGCCATTTTGTAGTGTTCTGTCTTAAGTCGTTACAAATAATACATATGATTGAACTGTCATTTTACTTATTTTCTTATAAGTCAAGTCATATTTTAATCTTTTTTTTTGGGGGGGGGGGAATTGTCACAATTAAATACTTTGTACTATTTAAATGTTTAAACTCAGCCGCAGATAGCCTAATATCATACTCGATATCAATCACATACATAAAACACACAAAACAAATAATACACATATAAACCGATCGTTACACTCCACAAATGAACCAATTCTATCAAGAATTTAAAAATATATAATAATCGTAAAATACATATCCTACATAACAAATATTACCCTAAACACAATCAACAACTCCAACATCATCACTAATAATGACATATCCATGCTATCAAACAGACAAACCAACACACATCCATTCCTTTCGTTTATGGCCTACCACACAAATTAAACACATTTCTCTCGTCTGATTACTTAAAAATAGCTTTCTAAAAGTATTAAATTATTCAAACTCTTTTTTTGCCGAAAATTAAAGATCCCACACCAGTGGCAAGTAAGTTTGATGTAATTTACAAAATCAATTATACAATTCGCTTGGCAGCATACATCGCAATTATATCCCACGATCTGGGTGCGGGGGTAAACAAAACACATCTATGATGGCAAAAAACCCAAACGATACCCTACATTCCTGTTACCCACCATTTTAAACACCAACGCAATTTGGATTTGAACAATCCGAAAATATTAAACGAAGAACAAGACAAACATAAACGTACCTTTTTAGAAATGTGTAGAGATTAGTGACCGTTAGTCGATAATTATTCAGATATCGTGAGATGCGATCTGGTTTGATGTAGGTTTCAGAAAAACATTTTCTTTATCGTGCCAACGTTTCGATCTTTATTGAGATCATCTTCAGGCCTGGGATTTACAAACATTGTTCACATTAAAAAATACATATAGAATGTGGAAAAGTAAAATTCATTGTATAATGAAGTATTTTTTAATGTAAGCAATATTTGTAAATCCCAGTCCCTGATGATGATCTCAATGAAAGATCGAAACGTTGGCACCATAAAGACTTTTTGACTGAGACATTTCTCAGCAAAGTGAGAAAAACTTTCTCAAGAAATCAACACTAGCAAGAAGCCCGGTCAAAATCGACCATAATAATTATGGTAAGGAATAATTCCTTTAATCTAAGATATTTTAATTGAGACGAAAAATTAGTGCTACGAGCGGGATTTGAACCGACGACGTTCTGCTAAATGCGCAGATCCAATATCACTAGGGCTATCGTGTCTTCAATCCTGTCGGACACCAACCCAATATCTCGACCTATAAGCGTCCCCCTTTTTGCCATTTTCAAATGTCATGTATAAACCTAAAACGGTATTGCGTACGTCAATGTATAAATTCATTTCCATATCTAAGATACATTTGTATAATCCAAACAAGGTTTGTAAATCCCACGCTCTGAAGATGATCTAAACAAAGATCAAAACGTTGGCACAACAAAATAGAAAATGTATTTCTATACCTACATCATACAAGTCAACATATCGAAATAAATGTTTATTAATATTTATTGATCTACGTAAACCATGATATCATGAAATGTAAATAGCAAGCAATGAGTGATTATAAAACTGTGAAGTCGGTCGCAATTTCGCATGTTCATGAATTAATTTAATACCAGTAGATTCCACGTTTTCGGGTTTCGTATATCAAGGAACTCAGTGTCCAGTAGCGTCAGCCGGATCTAATAATAAGTCGGCCGGCTTTCTGTCGTTAATCTACCTCATTGTTTGCCGTTGTTGACGAGGAGTGGAGTTCATTTTTCACAACTTATGACGGCTTTTGTGCTGTCGTTGAGGGGGTCGGGGCTCGGATTAAAGGATTCCCAGGCCAGGTGAAAACAGCAATATGCAAATGAAGCCTGGCTACAATGGGGGCTTGATTTCAAAGGTCGGACCATAAAAAAGTAATAAATTTGACCAACTTCGTTAACCAGAGCAGTTCTTTTTTGTTGTAATTTTTGGTTTGGTCCAAACGACTCTTGCAAGTTAATTAAGTGAAATCTACTTCTGGAGAAGGAAATGGCTTTTATTATAATACTTTACCTTAGGTAAAAAGCAAACTCAAGAACACTACACGAGTTTTTTTTATTCTTTATTTTTGATAATCAAAAATGGAGAGCAAGATTGAATGAAGAAAAATGTACTCATTGTTCGTTCACATTGACAGACTTTTGTTTGTTATATACCAACGGCAATACATTGTACAGTCGTTTCCGAGTGCTCATCGTCAACAATACTAGAGGATCTTTAACGGCCGCATCTGGCATATTTGACCTTATCGGACGTTTTGATTCTCAAGATGAGAGCAGTGTTACCGCCCGCAGTGTGATTTGCTACCCGTTCCCATTCGCTTACTCACGCATTCGAAGGACTATTCAGCATAATCATCGCGTTCTAAACGCCTGTACGCCGTCGTCTGATTCGCCGTATCCCGTGAGGGCGGGTGTATAACGTTGGCCATACGCACGCTTCACGAAGGTCGCAAATAGAAAACAGCCTCTGTATAAGTTCCAGCCAGGGGCGTCACCACGCACAACCACGAAACCATTCCTAGTGTGACCTAGGCTGATTTTGGAACTGTTAAGTCACCAAGTGGTATAGATGGCCATACACCCTCCCACATCTATTCAGACAGGATCAGGTGCACTGGCCCTTGTGTGATTCTGCTAAGGCACACGCCTCCCTTGTCGTACTGCTTGTGCTTTAGAGAGGTTGATACACCCTCTGAGCTGCGCCATTATTTTGTGCCCGGATAACCCCCTCCTGCAACCAAGAGTTAAGAGTGGTCACAGGATAGAATGAAGAAGCTCGGATTGAGAAAAAAGGGCCGTGGATCAGAACTCGAGGTTCACCGTTGCGGGGTCTCGAGCCCCGAACCACACTATGCCACCCGCCGTCGCCATAGGTCTAACTAGAGCAATACCTTAACAACAGACTGATCTAGAATCACCACACAAGACTTAAACGACCACAGCTAATTGACTACCAAGTCTCCCAGGACCGCAATCCGGCATCACTAAACTAACCTTATACAACACTGTACTGTTGCCATTGACAGCGATTGTGTGTGCCAGCTCGTGCCATTGTCTTTTTTTTTCTCAACTAAAAATCTGAATTAGTAACCTTTATAAGTTAAATCCAACTAAAAGTTTGATTTGTTAAATGTATTTTGCGGTCTTCCACATTGTTACAAATATTACACGTTTAAAACAATCAACGGCCAAAGGAGAGACAGTTATCACTTTTTCTCTCTTTTAAAGTCAGAGGTGGAAACAAAATCACGTTGTAAAAATCCGCGAACAGGAGGGGCTTATCGGTCCTTTCATTCATATTGTATACACGTTTCCATCCGTGGCAGTAAAAACTCACTCTGCCGGCCAAACGCGATTCGAATTGGACCCCACCGGTTAAATTATAAATTTTCCATCCGGACGAATCCGAATGAATTTGATCTCAAACTGTTTATTAGAGTGATCGTATTCACCGGACAAAATGAAAACGAAAGAAACGGAGCCGATGAAAAGCCCTGGGGAAAAATTCGTGACTTTTCCGTTTACTTCAAGCTGTCATGAAAATTGGAAATGAATTAAATCAAATCGTAGAAGATTCAAGGTTCAAGTCGCATCATATCATTAATACTATCTTTAAAATCCACCCTGAAAAAGAAACTAATGCCTCCCGCTAATAATAATAATAATAAAAACAGTCAATCCTTACAATGTTTTTGTTATTTAATGTTTAGAAGCGTTTGTAAAAGGAAATGAGTCTCGGCACATCCCCCGGGGATAGGCCAGGGCGTTAAAAGCCTCGACCCTCTCTGTTCTTTTGCCAACTTTTATCTTTTAAATCATTTCCTCTCTGCACAAAGAGAAGCTGATATAAAATAAAATAACCTCAACGCAATTTTGTCACGCCATTCTTGAAATGCGAAGTATTTACCATGCAAACGTAAGCTCTTCGAGTTATGCAGGACGTTCGGGCGAGGAAGTGTCTGAAACCACTGTGGTTTCCGGGTCTACCAAGCTGAGTTTGCGTAAATTAATCAACAGACTATCCTGTTAATTGTCTCCCTTTTATAATGTTAATTTTCGCTTTGATTTTATGTGTGATAATTGCAAAATCTGTACTTACCGCTACAATGTGAAAAGACAATTAATCAGCTCACCTAAAACAAAAGAAAAAATGGTTAATAAACAATATAATAAAGACGAGCAATGATCGCAAAGAAAAACAAAAACAAGAGTAGAAAAATGGGATCGCCTGTATCACTTAATTTGTGGTCGAAAACTAAAACGATACACCTTAGGGCAAATGTGTAGGGATTAGTGACCGTTAATCAATAATTATTCAAAGATCGTGATATTTTGTCTGGTGCGATGTAGGTTTCGATCTTTATTGAGATCATCTTCAGGGCTTAAAGTGTTTATCTGTGTAATTGTCCCAGTCGTGCGTTCGTGTTGAGACTGTCCATAAAGGCTAACAAGAATGGCACATCTACACAAAAAACAAACACTTTCAGTTCTGAAGATGATCTCAGTAAAGATCGAAACGTAGCACGATAAAGAAAATGTTTTTCTGACCCACATCAAACCAGACCACAACTCAAAATTCTATACAACGCCAAGAACAAAGCTGACCTTCAAGAAAAAAACCGTGTATAAACGTACATGCTACTAAGGAATTATATGCCAATGTGAAAAGAAATTTTCCAATATAATAAAATCATACCTACCGAACCCAAGCAAACAATGGGTCTTCAAGGATGATTTGAAAGAAACCGACCATCAATTCAATCGGATGGCAAAGAATACACCATTGGAAAAAAGACATATCGGATATCAAAATGTACAAACAAATAGATGTGTCTTTTAATTGGCAAAAAGTCTAATTTACAAGTAAACGTACAGAAGATAAATACCATCGCCTGTCAATGTCCGAGCTTCAAAATGTATTCTAAAAAACGAAAGTATTTTACGAAATATTTAAAAGAAAAATACAAAAATATAATCTAAGTGTATAAAAATTGATTCTGAAGAGAACAATAGAAAAGATTGATATAAAAAGATACGAGGTTAAGGTTATTTTGTTGATTATACTCCCGAAATTAGAGAAATTATATGCTTTGAAACCGGTCGTAAAAAAATATAATTTGACCTTTTTACCCAATTACTGTGGAGAGATTCTCAACAAGAATTTCAATAAAATCACAGTAATATTTTGCGTAATTTTTACATTTTGTCTGCAGAGCGACAAACCTACAATATGAACGTAATGGATGACTTTTTCTTTGCGTACACGCTCTACGACTCAGTCTTGTTTTGGTGTTTCACCACCCTCACCATAATCTTGGAATGAGATCAGGTATAATTTCATTTTGATAATAATAATAATAATAATAATAATATGTGATATGAACGATAAATGAAAAATGCTGAAACGATTTCGTTGAAACTTTCCCACTTTGTTTTTATTAGCGCCGGGAGGGTTTAGAGAATATAAAATGATTATAGAAATAAAGGACGTCAGATTTACCAAAAAAAAAAAAAAAGAGAGATTCCAGCAATTTATGGCGTCCATTTTCCCAGCTGTCCGCTGTCTAGCCAGGCCTTCCTCTCCCGGTACGATTCATGTTGCCGGCGTATTTCAAATTATGATTTGGATGCGCTAACAGTCATTAGAGGCAAAAACTACGCTAGCACTTTATCGTCGCAAAAATTACTGACTCGGTCATAGTTGCAAAGCTACTGATGCATAATAGTCGCAAAAACTGCATAATTGTTTCGCTCACGTAGGTATAGCGAGAGACAAATTTCACCTAGTACCACCCATTAGCTCATCATCAAGTTTACAAACACGTCTATACATGAATTACAAACGTGAACCCGCTTATACCCCCGCCAACGCGAAAACGGATCTTCACAAGAAACGTTCTTGTACCCAAGCCATACGATTCAATTATTGTAATATTCAATCATCATAAAAAATATTGTTAGTACTACAGTGTCATTTATTTATGCCTCTACATAATTATTATCATTAAGTTTTAGATTTCATTTGCTTGGAAAAAGGTTTCATTTCATTGAAAAAAAAGTTTCATTTGGTTGAAAAATGGTTTCATTTCGTTGAAAAATGGATTCATTTGATTGAAGAAAAGGTTTCATTTGATTGCACAAAAGTTTCATTTCATTGAAAAAAAGTTTCATTTGGTTGAAAAAAATTTCATTTGGTTGAAAAATGGTTTCATTTGATTGAAAAAAAGGTTTCATTTGATAGAAAAAAAGTTTCATTTGGTTGCAAAATGGTTTCATTTGATTTAAAAA
>CM077108.1:16437448-16462214 GCA_039619505.1 Cimex hemipterus
GCCTCACCCACCCTACTCTCCGGACCTCTCGCCTACTGACTACCATTTTTTTAGACACCTGGACCACTACTTACAACACATAATATTCAAAAATCAAACGGAACTGGAAAATGCATTTATTGACTTTATCAATTCTAAAAATTCTGAATTCTACTCAGACGGAATTAATAAGTTACCAACACGTTGGGAGAAATGTATTGAGAGTATGGGAAATTATTTTGATTAAAGAACATTGCTTTAAAGTAACTAGTTTCTTTTTTTTTGTTTAATACCAAAATCCTGCATTATTTTCCGGACAACCCAATAGAAGCCGAAGGTATAATTTTTTTTCAAAGAAACCGATAGTAAAAAGCTATAGTGCTGGTGAAAAATTAATGTAGGTTTAATTTTCACAGATGCTTATTACGGAAAGAAAGTTTAAATTCTTAGATTAATTGCCACCTAAACCAAAAACTCCAAAACAAGAATCACAGGAAATACGGCATCTTACTATATAATAATCCTCTGGCCATGATTTTATAACAACTGACATTCTTCAAGAACTTCCCCAAAAACATTCGTCTTTCTGGCTTCTTTATTTAACGCAATTTTGAGGACTACACACTTCCCCAAAGAAATGTTTTACATTAAAAAGATCCCAAAGCGCCATAAATTTTTTTAGCTTCCATCATCTTATCGTCCTATTAGTTTGTTACCTATTCATTCTAAATTATTTGAAGAATTAATTTTAAAAAAGAATTATCTCTATTGCTACTTCGAACATCTAATCAAACCATCGATTTGGCTTTCGAAGTGCCCTCTCAACACGACACGCAAGAATGGCACAAGTACACAGAAGGCAAACACATTGAACTCTGAAGATGATCTCAATAAAAGTTAGAAACGTCGCACAATAAAGAAAATGTTTTTCTGAAACCTACATCACACTAGACCGCATCTCACAACATCTGAATAATAGTTGTACACAATTTTTACTTCTGATATGCCCACACACAAATGAGAATACTCTTACCGCTACATACGCCACATAACACCGCCATTTTAACAAGCCGCTCTTCTACTCAAGCTTCACTCATGTTAAAAAACCACATATCAGCAATTGAAAAGTGGAGCGATCTTTGAAAAATAAAGTTTAATCCCTCAAAGTCGTGAGACTAGTGCTAGTATATGCTTACACAATGAACCAGTTCCTCAATCTGACAAAGTTAACTTTTTAGAACTTACATTTGATAGAAGACTAACTTGGAATCCGCACACGCACAAACACGATGCAAAAAACAGACACTGAACAAACTATTTAAAATTCTTTATTACCTATTCAACCGGCAATCAAAGTTATCATTAAAATGAGAACTTTCGACATGCACATACCTACTCAAACCTATTTGGATATACGGGTGCCAAGTATATGGATCGGCCAAGTACTCCAATATTCAAAGAATACAAAGTTTTCAATCCAAAGTTTTAAGACTAATTGTTTGTGCCCCTTTTTACGTAAACAATTACACACTTCACGGAAATCTTCAAATCCCAACAGTTTTTTCATACATCAAAACATATTACAGACGTTTTCATAGTACATTAGAAATTCACACCAACGCACAAATACGATTACCCCTGTCCCCAACAATTACCACGTAAACGTCTGAAAAGAATATGTATAAGAGTTGTTTAAATATTTCGTTAATCTAGAGCGGCTGCCAATCGGCAACTTGCTGCATAACGCCCATAATGTCGAACACATAATTTGAAATTCAATCTGCCGGTTGTATAAAATACATGTACAGTTGTAAATACAAATAAATGAAGTAAAAAAACCTTAGACATAATTTATAAATTATAAAAATACTTTTCACTGTCATCTTTTATAGAAATTTTTTGTAGTTTATAATGATTTCTATGAGTGAGAGCCAGCGGAATTAAATACATCCAAACTAAATTATCTCAAATTATTTGTACGAATTTAAACTTGGGCGAAGTGCGGCCCGTAACTTCATTAGAGTTCGGCCGATCATGGCGATTTTGATCCGTTGTGAAGACGAATGGCCCACGCAGAACGTTGATTGCAGAAAATTCACATAAGACAATACGGGAAATTGGGGAAGGGTGTACTAAGCTGTACGAAACTCAAAGAAAATGACGCTTCGAAATTTTCAAGTCTCTTCTATTGAGCCATCGTATGATCCATTTCTCGATCCATGCATCACGTGCGATGTACGAAAACATATAGCTCGTGGGGAGGGGTTGATTGAAGAAAATGTACGTACGACAACACGTGAAATTTCGGAAGAACTTAATGCCGACAACACAACCGCTGTTCGCCATTTGTAGCAAATTGACAAAGTAAAGAAGCTCGATAGGTTTGTACCGCATGAATTAACGGAAATTCAAAGAAATCTACTGAAACTTGTCTGTCGTGCCACCGCAATGTAACTATTTCGTGATCGAATCACCACGTACGATGAAACAAATCTGCACACAAAAATTGTTATTGTGGTGTACTGGTTTGGTTGTCCACTATAATTTCCTGAAATATGGTGCAACTATCACAGCAGAGATATATTGCCAATAAATTGTCAAAATGCAAGGGAAACTGCAACGTCTTTGTCCAGCATCGGTTTAACCGTAAGGGGGCAGATTCTTATTTACGATAACGCCAGGCCAAATGTCGCAATGCCAACCCTGCGGAAACTTAGGGATTTGGGATATGAAACCTAACCGCACCCGACATATTCACCCGACCTGTCACCTGCAGACTTCCAATTTTTAAGGCATTTTGATCACATATTGGGGGGATAAAAAATTTAGAGAATGCGTTGAAGCCGAAAACACCTTTCAAAATTTTATTGGTCAAAGACAGAGATATACAGATTGCGATGGAAAATATTTAAACAATTTTCTTCATTTTATAAAAATTAAAAAATAGTTTTAACTACCTTTTCAAAACGTGCATTATTTTTGCACAACCCCACTAGATGCTGAGTCCCTAAGGGAAAATCCCTTTTCTGCTTACCTCCCCAAGGCCTTTGCCCGCTTTAAGCCTTAAACTTCAAAAATTGTGAACAAAATGTTATAATCCAAACCCTTACAAAAATATCCAGTTACAGTTTATACTTCTTTCTCTTCCTACTTTTTCTCTTTGCAAACGTGACTGATCCTTCTGCTAGGGGAAAAACGGTATTGAAAAATACGAAGTACCTAAAAATCTATTCAATTTATTCAAACCGTCCGAGTACGTCCTTCTTCCGTTTTAAAAATAATACCACGTAACTTATTTAAAGTCAGTAAGGCGTGTTTGAAATTTTATTGTAACAAAAAGCTTAAAGATTTAAGACAAAACGGATTTATAAATTATTCCACGAAATTTGATTGATCTAGACCAACTGTTAAGTCTTAATATTTTAAACACTGACTCTAAAACCTTGCAGTTGCAATATTACTTGTTTATTTAATTAATGCTTTATCTGTTCCTTTTTGATCAGATCGTACTTGGTTTTTAAATGGCCGTTGGAAACGTTTCGCCTCGGCTTCCGCATTAATAAATGTCAGAGGCACTCACTTCTAGAAATTAGTTTACTGCGGCCTCCTTTGATGGCGGTGTAAAGCCTAGGGTTTCTAACCGCAGACAAACAATGGCGAATAGGAGGACTTAGAGATGAAAACTAATGATCGAACTTCTGAGTGCAGTTTATCATCTGGCAGACCGGCCAAGACCAAACTTGACAGTGAAATAACACATTTGCTCAATCATCTAGGAAAATGAATTGTTATTTATATTTCAAGTTTATTAGCATGAAATAACATACATTCCCGCCTCCAAAGCACTGAGAAGGTCATGGGTACTAGATGTTCCGTCACCGACCTCACTCATTCGCACCATGCCATTCCTACTTGCTACTTGCTCCCTATAAGGAGCCAATGCCAGGTTCTCTTCGACCAAGTGTGACAAACTGAGCGATCTTTCTCTACAAGCGGGATTCACGGTATGTAAATCAGTCATCCTCAAATGGCTGGATCCTTTCCTTTCGTTTCGTTTCAGACTTGCGGGCCATTGTTCTTGACCCATAAGAGTTGTTCGGACGAACTGGCTCACTGATGCCGTCTGCGTTATTTTAATGCATTCTTTACTATTCGTACAGCGTCAGCAAGCCGGTTGGCAGAGGTTCGGTCTGGAGGACGTCCCAGGTTTTTGGAGGTTTTGCCGCCTCGTCGGCAAATCACACACCAGCCTGCCTTGTCCGAGCACATAAACGACTACCGCCGTTTTTCCGAGACACTAGCTCATCATATCCCTTTTGGAAGAGCACCACAAAACAGTCCACCGAGAATCTTCCACGGAAAGGCGAAACAGCGCCTAGGTAGTCCATATAGACGAGATAGATAGGACCTCATTCATGTCGAATCACGACCGAAAAACTGCGGGAATGGTCACGAATTGGACGAGCCTACGCCAACAAAGACCGGAGTTCCACAACGGAGCATTCTTTGGCCTACCCTTTTTATCATTTATGCTTCCTACACATCTCAACATAATTATTACCACAAATACAGATATTTTATCTTCTAACACGAATATTCAAGCAACATCCAAAGTCATCTAGAGCTCATCCACGACGAATATGAACAATGAAGGAATGATGAAGATATATAGAGGAAAAATGTATACATTGTCAATTAATACAAAAAAATTTTCCTCCTTTTTGATTAAAAACCAGGATCTGACCACTCAAGTCACACAATTAAGAAGGAGGAAGGAACAACTTAACACGAACTTTGGTTACAAAAAGGACTTTTAGGACCGAGGTGTGTTATGATCGACGAAATAAACCTTAAATATCCAAGAAAACCATAAGGTTATTAAATATTAGGACTGCTGCATAAGTGATGAAAATTTACCCACTGTACAGTTACATAGTACAAACAGCTCACTGTACTGCAACAACATTTCAATCTTATTTATTCGATGACTGGGAGGAACTCTGCGAGGCCAACAGAAGCAATGAGCTATTAATGACTTTCCTGTGTATTGGTGAATTTTCTTTTAACGCATCATAATTAAAAAAAAATTTAACTCGTTTTATTTGACTTATATTGAAATCACTATGGTTGAAATAAACAACAAAATAGAAGTGTCAGGTTTTTTTGTTTTGAGTGTGTGATTTTAGGTTAATTGGTTATTGTATTTGAATTTTTTTATGTAAAAATTTTTATAAAAATTTCATTAGTTTAATTACATAAACCCAATGATGCAAAAAAAAATTTTTATGTAGCAATATTTTTAAGGAAATCGTTAAATAAAATAGGATCCAATTGTAACCAAAGGCTGAGATTCAATTCCTATCAGGTTCAATTTAAATGCAACAGAGGGGCGACAAAAACTGCCTAGATGTCGTTCCGATATCACTTTTAATGCTTATATAGTTAAAAGTTACTCGACCTCTCCATTTTCCAGTCTTATCGGCGGATGGCCTGAACGCCTTCGGACCTTATTTATCGATGGTACGGAAGAACGGGCCCGACTTGTATTTATTTTTTTAACATCCCATCAATACGCTAGGAGGGTGGTAGTTGGCGAGAGCGGTTTTTTCCGCTCGCTTACCTTCGTCCAACCGGGTGGTCTTAATTGCGGTGGACACGCAATCGTATTTCACAACTGTGCCTCGGCTCGTCAGGAATTAATTACTAACGAGCAATCAGTTTAATGCAAGAATTCAACGTTTAGTCACTGCCGTTAATGAAATGACTAAAGTCGAATTGAATGCCGTTGGTTATCGCATTCTTTTTCCAACTACAACCAGAATCAACAAGAGAAAAATATTTTCCTTTTATTTATCTAAAATATACTGTAAGGAGACTTACAAGTATACTTACCCAATTTCAAGTCACATGAAGCAAAACAGTGGCTTGTTATACAACAAATATTCAAAAAAAAGGTTCAGGTTACCTCTGGGATCAATAAAGAATGAAAATGCCATGTCTGGAATTTTGTAAAAAAAACAATCATTAAGGTTCAAGTCAGGCTTAAAAAATAATAACTGTTGAGTCAGGAGAACGTTATCATAAAAAACGAAACACAATCCTGAAAACCAATCCATAATTCGATTGAACTTGTAAAATAATTATTACAAATACAAATAATGTGTTGGATTCCTGAAGAGCCGTCAAGAATGAGGTAGTTTAGAAAGACGCCTTTTTCATTTTTCCGACGTTTCGGCCTTTATTCAGGTCATCTTCAGAGCGCGGGTGAATTGCAAAACAAATGTTATGTTGGAGGGTGATATGTTCGTTAAATAGTTCTTCTCGGGTCAAAATGTGTATTTCTTTACCCAGGCACTGAACATGACCCGACAAAAGGACGAAACGTCGAACAAAAAAATGAAAAAGGCGTTTTTCTAAACTAGCTCATTCTTGGACGCTCTTCATGACTTTACGTGCTCGCACGGAATATTGAAACACATAATAATTTAAACTTGTTAAAAAGGTTTTCTTTTATAATTTGTCGATGTCGTGATATGTTGATTGAAAAAAAAAAAAAAAAAAAAAAAAATATATATATATATATAATTTAAGATGTAATGAACCGAGTAATTTATATTTTTCATATTTTAGCTAATCAACATAGGTTTGTAATTTACTCAGACCCTGAAGATGACGATAATAAAGGTAGAAACGTTGGCAAAAAATGAAAAAGGAGTTTTTCTGAACTACCACATTCTTGACTGCTCATAAAGACCTCCAAACATTATGAAACAACAGGCCACTAAGAAACTTTATAATGAAATACACTTTCTGCTTCTGCCTGGAGAAAATCGTAACTTTTAAGGTTCAATCTTTTCAATCAGTTTCATCTGCATAACTGAATCAAATATATATCGTTTCAATTTCATTTAAAATAGCTTATTTCTATTACGACTGAAAACAGTTCAAGAGAAAGAGATTGGAAATAGAAAACAAGATCAAATAATTGGAGATTAGTTTATATTATTTTACGCATGTTTAACATACATTCTTTTTTAGCAGTTCTCCTAACAGCTGAATAAATAACCTCTTTGAAAAAAGAACGTTAATTATTGGATTGTTGAATAATACCGTTCGTAGCGTTTTTCAATAATTCAGGTTTGCTGTCACCTCTAGACAAACTTCTAAACAGAAAAGAAAATAATAGTAAAACAAGAAATGTGGGATGATAGTGGCCGCAAATAACCCACCACTAATCAATTCTACCGTTGTTAAACACAGCAAAAAATTAATAAATAACAACAAATACATAGAGAAGAGCATGTTTCGAAGTGGGAGCAATTTATGCTTGTGCGGTACTAAAGTAGCTTTTGTTTTTCCAAGTTTCTTAAAATGACCACAAAGAGTCATGACACTTGCTCTAAGCTGTGATCCTGACACCTGAGTAGTTTGGGAAGGACAAGACTCAACAAATTCCTCTAACTTTCCTTTACTAACTTATTTGGCCAAACACTTTGTTTGTTCCTGAGGGTAAAAGCCCAAGACTGGAATTTACCAACATTAGCCTGTTCTTTCGTAATTTGTGTGTATATTCGACAAAACCAGGTTAAATAAAAGTTGTTCGGCAAAGTGAAAATGTGCCGGGATCCTTAATATTTATCCAACTGATTGCTTCCCTAGACAAATACAATTATGATTCCAATGTCTTATACTACGCCCGACACGTTATCCTTTAGTGTTATTCTGGCTTTCCTCCATTTTCTATAACCTGAATTAAAGTTCATCTTAGTTGTAAAACCATTTTAGTCAATTTGTCAATAATTACATTTTAAATAACAACTATGCAACCGAATAATTTGGAAAATAAAACACCAACTGGGTCTCAAGTTAATGATGGAACTCAGCGTCAGGAAAGAAAGGGAACTTGATCTTATATGACAGATATCATTCTGCAGATTGTAAAATATTGCAACCACTTTTGTAAAGACACTTATTCGGTGTTGCAACTGAATAAGTTCGAGTCCTTGATGTGGATAACTTTGTTCGTGTGCCTGCTTACTTGTTGTCACTCACATGTACATGTACAAAACAGAAAAATAGAAGTTAAACAAGATTTACTACACTGCGTTAAGTACCAGGCATAAAGATTCATACATAATACATTACATTTCTTATGGTAAGGCTAATCAAATTGAATGTATTTTTAGTAAAAAAAAAATATATAAATAAATGGTACAGACATACTTAAGATTGGAAAAGTTTAACTTTCCAAAATTTGTCTGAACGAGAGGGCGTTGAGAAGGCAAAATATCTAAAAGTGGGAAAAAATGAACGGCCTGACCTTCCAGCCAAAAAAGGGGTAACCCTCTGACCCATGGGACCAGGCACCCCTCTGACCCATGGGAACCGAACCAGAATTATGTAATCCGAGGTGTATGCATAAATTGGAACTTGAAAAATGGATTGAGAAAAAAAAACTTAAAACACTGGGCATACAAATATGAGATAAGGCAAGAGATTTATAAACACCTCAAAAGGGAAGGCGAAAGAACTTTCTTTTCCAAAAGGTAGCACCCACTCACAGTTAGTTAATTAGAAAAACTCTCTTTCACCAGGCAGCTTTGGAGAAGAAAATATACTGGCTTCTTCCCTGTTATCATCTTTAGAAGATAGGTAAATCTGAGATCCCGGCTCTGCCAGATCGGTACAGATCCTTTCAAAATATAAGGCATTGACCCGTTTACGGATACACTTCAGAGTACACTTCACCTACCCCTAGGAGATCCTCGAAAAGGCACCGGGGAGAGTGCATGGCAATAAGCTAAAAAGGTTCCACAATAAACTTGTTACCTGGACGTCCTACCTTCCAGGCCGGACCCCGCGACCAGGACCTCTGACGCCAAGCTAGCAGTAAAAAACATGAAAAAAGAATGATGGCAGTATCGTCCGAGAGGCTTTTGCGCGTCAAGGGCACGATTCGTACATGTCCCTCCGAGAACCTGAGCCCGAAACAAGGAATCGTCCTTAAGCGATTAAGAATAGGCCATACGCGGTTGACACAAGAGCACCTGCTCTTGGGCCAAAGCCCGCGCAGGTGCCCCTTATGCAGAGAAAGGTTGCTCGATGTGTCTCACATACTGGAAACATGCCATGCCTTGACTCCCTACATGGAGCGTGTAGGCATGCCATCCAATCTGAAGGTGGTACTCGAGCTCTGCAGCGAGTTTCAGAATCCCCTGTTCCGCTTTTTAGGGTAAATTGTTTTGTTTTTATTGTATATAATATGTCTTATGTAATATGTGTGCCTACGTTTTGTCTGAGTGCATGAATTTGTTAGCGTGAATGGCGAGAGATGAGGATGTAATATAACGTCATCATCGCCCCTCAAACGTTGAGAGCGTATGAGTGAGTGTGTTCGGGGTCGATAGCGGAATATTTATAAAAGTACTCCAACGACCCCAATCTAGAGTATAGGTCAAGTATTCCATCGACCAAACGGAACGAGTGTATTGTATGGATGCATCATTTATTTGTATGGATGTGGTGTTTGAACGTGTAAATATAATATAGAGTTAGTTGGGGCTGAAATGACCAAGATATCGGAAGCCCCAGTAAAAAAAAAAATAAAAAAATAAAAAAAAAATAAAAAATAAAAAAAAAATAGAAACCGATTTAGGGTGCAGTGGAGGAAAGAAACTCTTCATCAACCCTCAAAACTGTTTAAAAAAATTACTGTAAATAGATGGCTGTGATAATTGTTTATATTATAAGAAATAGGATTTTCTAATAATTTAAATAAATAAGAACATTCTTTTATTTACCAACCGTATAAAACAGTTTAAACACTTTCAGACAAATTACGGCCTGGTAGAAGCGTTTCGGCATTTTACAATCTTCTGTGTGGCTTTATCATTTATTTTTAACTAAAATTAAATTCAATTGGATAAGCCTTATCTTACAAATTTTTTTTATATTTTTTTAAATAAATGGGATCACGTTAAACTCACA
Organism: Cimex hemipterus; assembly: GCA_039619505.1. Taxonomy (NCBI): domain Eukaryota; kingdom Metazoa; phylum Arthropoda; class Insecta; order Hemiptera; family Cimicidae; genus Cimex; species Cimex hemipterus. The sequence goes on from CM077108.1 coordinate 16,447,415, forward strand.
AAGATTTTCTACGTGTAAAGAGGTGCGTTAGTTTTGTAGATACTCAGTACATAAAAAAAAATGTAAATAATCAAATAATAAAAGGTATAGAGATTTAAGAAACGGAATATAATATAAAAGAATTTTTAAGCCTGGAACTTAACGAAGTCTTTCTCGTCAGTAAAAGCATGAATAACCTTCATAAAGAAGAATTTTTTTCCTCAAAAACTAGACAAAGGAATGGGGTGTTTTTTTTTTGTTTTTAAATTCGCCTTGTCTTTGATCTTTCATGTGCAGTTATAATATTAAGGCTGTATATGATATGTCAATCACATCGAAATAATACAATATACATTATAGAATCATACAATATTAATTTTAAAAAAGAATCTACTATATTTACGATCGAATGTTCATTATATTTAGTGGTCAATTGACCAAATTACTTCTTTCAATTGAATATTCATTTTCAGTATCACTTGATATTTTCATTTCGACGAAAACCTTACATAAAAAAATGGCAAAAATGAGGGACAATGCAAAAGTTGGGGTAGGGATGGGAAGTTAGTCCCGGAGGGGATCGAAGTTACGATAGCTCAAGTGGTGAAGTAGAGGCGTATCAAGCCTAAGGTCATGGGTTCGAATCCCGCTCGTGACACTAACTGTTTTATCTCAACTTAAAAACTTAATTAATTGTAATATATTAATTTGTCAAGCAGATCATGAAATTAGTGAACTTACATAAAAAGACTCTAAATAAGGATGATACATGCTAATTTTGGAAAAATAACAGACGGTCAGTGAATTTCTATTGTATTTCTACACAAAGTAAAAGTGAATATTTTAGAGCTGAAATGAGTCGGAGAAGCTGGTAAGTTGGTTGTTATTTAATTAGCGTTAGGGACGCCTTTACAAAAAAACAAATTGAATTACAAAAAGACCACAAAATTTTATTCAGCCGAGAAAAACGCTTTCCTCCCTTGAAATATTGACGAATGAACTCCTCTTTTAACCGTCTGCTAATTACAATTAAGAGTGGAGGCCAAATGAAAACAAGCATCTTCAATATTACATTTTCTCAACATAACAGTATAAAGAGGTTTTCTGTTTTACACCGGCCGGGACTCTGAATTATTCATGAAATGAGTGAAGAAGATGAAAAAGTCACTACAAGTTTAATGCAAAGGCCGTTTTGTAAGAGCCACTATGTGAATTGCATTTACATTATGTAGCTCAAGTGGGTTCTAGGACGAGATTCACAACCACGACGGGCCACCTTGAAATCTTGAGTACATTCCTCATCGAACTTCCCATCGTTGAAAAAAAAAAAAAACATATTGTTCAGTTAAGCTAGGATTTACGGTGCGATTTAAGTCTTATAAACCACCGTTCGACGCCATTTTACTGGAAGCCCGTCGGTGCTAACTTGTATGAATATTGAAGTTTACGATTTCGACAGCAGTATACCACGGTGTACTGAACGTTAAACCATTTTTCATTGTAAATTTTTCTCTAGTTGGTGGCCGTTAATCCAAAATTATTTAGAAATCGTGAGATGCGGTCAAGTGTGATGAAGGTTTCAGAAAAACATTTTCTTTATCATGCCGACGTTTCGATCTTTATTGAGATCATCTTCGGGGCCTGGCATTTATAAACTTAGTTTAAATTATAGAATTGCATTTAAGATAAAAATTGTCCGGGAATTTACGTATGAATTACATTCTAGTATTTGGATAAGAGGATAAAACAACATATTTATGATTGCAAAAACCTAAACAATATTCTACAGCACTGACTACCCACCATTTTGAACGCAAACGCAATTTCGATTTCAACAATACAAAAATATTAAACGCAGAACAAAACAAAAATGTAACTTTTCAGAAATGGTTTAGATCGACAGAGATAAACAGATCGTCAATTACAGAACAGACAGATGTAAACTCAGCCGCAGCTATGCTAATATCATTAATCAAATTCAATACCAATAACGCACATATATCATCATCACATCAAACAAAACCTAATATAACATATAATACAATTATTATATTCCACACATGAAACGTTTCTACAGTCAAATTCTTCATTAATTTATCTTTGCTTTCTCTAATAATCCAGTCTATAAAGTTATAAGTTAATAGCTAGGCTCGAACGGAAACTATTAAATTTGTTTCACCTCAAAGAAGCCGACTCCTCATAGGAAAATGAAAGACTATCTTTACTTCCTTCCCCACACCTTCAAAATCTAACAACTAAAAAAAACGCGTGGTGAGTAGTGACGGTTAGTCGATAATTATTCAGAAATCGTGAGATGCGGTCTGGGGTGATGTAGGTTTCAGAAAAAAATTTTGTTTATCGTGCCGACGTAAGTGTAATTGTGCCATTCTTGAGTGTCATGGGCGCCCTCAACACGACACGCGAGAATGGCACAATTACACAGAAGACGACCACTTTTAGCGGAAAACCAATACTTTTAGCCCTGAAGATGATCTCAATAAAGTTTGAAACGTTGGCACGAAAAGAGAATGTTTTTCTGAAACCTACATCACACCAGACCGCATCTCCTGGTTTCTGAATAATTATCTTTGATTAAACTTAAACTTTCTATATTGTGAACACCATTGTAAAAACTTATAGTCATATCTGCTATGCACTTATCTAATTTAAACAACCATTATTCAGAGACGTAGGTTTAAGAAAAACCTTTTCTTTATCGTGCCAACGGTACGATCATCAATGAGATCATCTTCAGGGCTGAAAGTATTGGTTTTCCGTGAATCGAGGAAGACTTTCATGACTCACAAGAATGACACATTTACGCGGACAACAAACACTGTGAGGCCTGAATATGATGTCAATAATGGTAGAAACTTGCATGATAAAAAAAAAACAAGTTTGACGATCTCTGAATAATCATTGACTAACGGTCACTGAAAACCGCACGTTTGTTTCAAGAGAAGTTTGAAACGTTTGTACGACAAAGAAAGTATATTTTTAAACCTATATCATACCTGCATGATATGACGACTGCATTTTCTGATCACTAAATTATCATCAATAAACGGTCATTCAATACTGCACGTTATTAAATAATATTCAAAAGTAGTCAATTACGCACTCATAAAAAACGTCATATATGAATAAATGCAAGAGTTCACATGCCTGAAATAAAATGTAAATTTGTTGAACAAATACATTTTGTCGAAGGTAAATTAAAGCGCCCTTCCGAAAACTTGTGAGATGAATATTTAATTTTACAATAAATTACGTTTTTCATTAATCAAAGATTATAATATTGGAACAAATCCTGAATCAAAAGCCAAAAAGAGATTCCCGTTTTGGATTAAATTTTTAATAACGTAAAATATGAAAAGAATTAACAATAAGATTATACAAGCCTTTGTAACAATTTCAATAGGTTTAAGATGAAAGTCCTTGTCCTTTTGTATCGGTTGGTGTACACTAATTTATGAAGTTATGAAGATAAATTTGTACCTCTACATCATTTTATTTAATTTTTATTTTATAAATTGAATATTACTTTATCAGATATTGTGAGATGCGGTCTGGTGTGATGTAGGTTTCAGAAAAACATTTTCTTTATCGTGCCAACGTTTCGATCTTTATGGAGATCATCTTCCGGTCTTAAAGTGTTTGTCTTCTGTGCACTTGTGCCATTCTTGCGGGCCGTGTTGAGAGTGAATGGCACAATTACACAGAAGCCAAACACTTTGAGCCCTGAAGATGATCTCAATAAAGATCGAAACTTTGGCACAATAAAGGAATTGTTTTTCTGAAACGTGAATCTCACCATATCTCCTTATCTGAATAATTATAACTTTCATCCATTCTGACATAATGATAACTTCCCATCTCAATCTCACATATCGAATTTTCCTCCTTTTTGCCATTTTTTTCTCTACCAATACCTCCCCTAAATATTAATTAGTTGCAAAATGTTAATTGGTCAGTCGGACCACGAAATGCAATATATTTAATAAACTTTGAGCTAAGCATTTCATATTCAATAAAGTCTACAATATTTTTTCCTATTAGACTATATTTTCTAGTTCACCCAGGCTCTGAAGATGACCCGAATAAAGGTAGAAACTACTAGAAAAAAAATGAAAAAAGTGTCTTTTCTAAAGGATTTCATTCCCGACCGTTCCTCATGAATTCAACAAATTATATTTTTTAATACTTTCAAAACTGAAACAAAATAAGTTACAAAATTGTCACACATCTAAAATATGCTGATTCAAAAGAAAGAAGCTTAAACCTAATTTGCGAAAAAAAAATTCCAAGTTTTATTATAAGCATAAAAAGCAATTCGTGGCAGATAGAATAAGCGAAATAAGTGTGAAATTTCGTTGTTATATTTGGGCCCCGAAAAAGTTCAATTGAATGCTGAAAGCTTGGCTATTGAAAAAATTGCCTAGCATAACCCGGATAGCATCGTAAATTTAAAAATGAACCAGTTGCACACTATTATTTGAACAGCAGTGCAGCTAAATATTACCTGCACTGCTTGTGATTTTTTTTTAAAACGAATTATCAGTAAACCGTTTGCTCTTTTAACTTATATAGATTTAGAAGATATAAAACCGGTATAATAAAGCCCGATAAAAACGGGGGAAAACAGCACAAAGTGTTCGAGGAAGAGGAAACGCTTTCCACTATCGCCGTCGGGCGACAAGGTTCCTTCGAGCTGGTTATTATTATAACGGCTTTTCTGCGTGCAAAAGCTTGTCTGAAATCCAAAGTGGAGCCGCGCTTGAGAAAACGGTATAAAAAGCATTACAACTCTCAATTAACACCTCGCCGGAGATGAAAATTAAAATACGGGGGCTGTAATGTTACCTCAGAAAACAGGAAATAATATGCTGAAATTCACATTAATGCGAAAAGTGAAATTAATGGTACTAATATCACGCATTTTTTATGCTGGCCTAAAAAAATAAAATTTTAGATTTGAACGCTACCAAGAAATGTAACCCAAAGTGCTCAAAAATGAATATGGATATTTGTATTTAAATATACCCTTAATTTTATTTAAATTAATCTGTATATTCTTATTAGTTGAATAAGAAAAAAACAAAAAATACAAAGAAATGATAATCCTCCTTTTGTATAAAGGATTTTCTAACTCATTGAGCACATGTGAGATTTGTTGCAGACAAGGCTTTCCTATCTCCATCCCCCCAGCTAGTGAACCTACAACGACAGGTGGATGGATGGACACAATGGCTACCAGGGACTGGAGGAGTTCCCTCCTGAGCACTACAGCTGTTCAGCTTATGGTACTATACCCTGGCTGATTTTTTGGAGGAGGGCTCGCAACACAAAGTGAACTTGAGCCCCCGTTGTACCGGTGTTCTTCCATCGAAGAAACTCATTAGTGAAGAGGGTTGGGACCAGATTCAGGGTCGCTGAGATCCGGTTCCGCCCTTTTCATTGATGAATGCCATGTTAATTTCTTTTAATTGCGGCCACGGGTCCCCTTAGGCGTTAGAAAAATTCCAGTGGCGACGATGGGGGTCAAACCCACGACCGCACGATGGGTGGTAAAATGTGGTTAAGCCTCGGGGCCCTAGAATAGTGTCCCTCGTGTGCTCATCCACGCCTCTCACTCACTACAAGTTCCTTAATTGTTTCATTTGACCCCTCCCAACCCTTGGTAACAAGGGGGATGTCCGGGCGCAAAATAATAGCGAAGCCCTGAAGTCGTGGCAACCTCTCTGTATCTTAAGATATACTCGTGTCGGCTGCGGGTGGGAGGTTGCCTTACAGGTACACGAGGGTTAGGGCACCAGATCCTGTCTGCATAGACGGGGTAGAGTGCATAACTATATGTACTACTGCGTAACAGAATGTTCCAAGGTTCAGCCCCTGTTACACTGGGAATCGACTCATAGTGGTTGGAAATGAGGCCAGTACGAAGAATTGAGTTGAGGACGCTATTCTGAAAAGTCCCTTGAACGCGTGAGTAGTGGCGGATGGAAATGGATTCATACTGAATCGGTTGCTCCTATTCGAGTATGATTTGCATGTAGGAGAAGGCTGAAGTCGGTTGGAGGGTTTTACCGTAGGCAGTCTCCCCTAGGGTTAGTTATCATTTCCACTTTAAACAAAACCACGGCCGGAGCGAATCCGGTAGTTTCTACGCTGAGAAAGGCCCAATATTCTGAGAGATAGAGTGGTCTCTCTATTTAGGGAGGGCGCGGCAAACGGTTCTATGCTTAATAGACATCCGACCACTCGTAATGAGCAAGCGGAGATCGAGGTTGTGTTACACCAACGCTGCCGCAGTAACACCATTCTGTCGCATGCGGAGGTGCGCAGCTCTCAACTTGAGAATCAGAACATCCGATAAGGCCGACTAGGCTAGGTTTGGACGTTAAAGATCTTCATTGTCCTTTTTAAGACGACACATCGTGTGAAACTCCTTACGAAATTATTGTAATCTTACTAACAGTACACCTAACAAGTGTGCATATGTTTTAGCGAACAGAGGACATATTACACGGTATTAATTAAAAAAAAAATAATGTCCAATAAATCAAATTATGCAATTAAAACCTTTTATTTAGTTAAGTTTCAAAATCACTTAATTAAATTTTCTTTGATTAAAAATCAAATAATTATTAATAAATGTAACGCAAAAGTAAGTACTACACAATGGCATATCCCTGTTCATTTTTGAGCAGTTTATTGTGCCAAAATAGAAATATATTTTTAATTGATACTCCCTTCCTCGAGATGCTTAAAATCTAGATCTTTCTTATCATTTTGTAACGGTTTTCAATTTTCTAGAAGTGCAGTGTAGAAGGTTTTTAGATCTTTCATCGAGACGTATGAAGAACTTAAGAATAAACAAATCGTTTGAAGTTATAGACTATTAAACTACACAACCTCGAACCATTTTTTTTCCAGGGAAATGCAGTCAAATAACATTCAGCATAAAACAACCAGAAAAAGATAAGTACGGGGCTAAGAGCAATTTGATTGGGATTGAGCACCTCACAACTTGTGTAAACCGACTGGTTCCTTTTTCCTTTGTTAACAGTGTGCACAATTTATTAACCATTTTCTTTTTATGTCGATAGCTACAACGGCGCAACTGACACGAAGTATTCGGACTGTTCAATACAGCTGTTGAAGATAAAAAAACTTTTGTAACTCCTTCCTCACGTATTGAAATGTACGTTAGGTCAAATGTACACGTATTCATTTCCAAAACAATTAATTGCAATTAATGATAGCATTAAATAATAAACAGCAGATGGATATTTCAATTTTGTTTAAACTATCTTACAAAGTTCAATTAATTAAAGTTTTTAGTTGAGATAAAAAAATCAGTGTAGACAAACACTTTGAGCCCTGAAGATAAATCTCAATAAAGATCGAAACGGCACAATAAAGAAAATGTTTTCTGAAACCTACATCACACCAGACCTCATCTCACGATATCTGAATAATTATCTACTAAAAACCTTAATTAATTAATTACTAGATTAATTGGACAATTGTACCACGAAAACTAGTGAATTCTTTATAAACTTAAAAAAAATTGATTGATATATGAATATTTTTTCTTAAATAAAGTTTAAATAAATTTTCAGGATTTTTCTTTTTTTAACCTTAAACAAGAGGTGAAATTTCGAGAGGTAACTTACGTACCTTAATTGCCTTAATCAACAAACTCAGTTACCTCAATAGACCTTTAGATTACCTTGCATGCATTACTTGATTAAACACACTTTTTTTTAAAAAACTCTGCCTCGGATATATAATTAAACCGGAATTAACCTAAAATAATCGTGAAAATGAGAACGTGGTGTAGTTTAATTACCTTCACAAGCGGTTCAGACAGATTAGCACCTTGTTAATGGTCATTAGTGCAGCATAGGAAATTAAATGAGTAGATGGTTACTTAACGTCCCTAAATCGAATGTTTTGATGACTTCCGTGTGTACCTAACTGGCACTAAGTGTTTAATTAATTATGATTTCCTAGCATTGATCTATCGAACAGTAGGCGTTCCTTACTTGCATGTAAACATCCATAAACAATTATAACCCGTTATCTTCCTTGATGAAACTAGTCCTAAATTATTCAACATATTATTCGAATCATGACTACCTTATAACATTAGTATAAATTGACAGTAAGTAACCCTCATTTTGCTTATCCTTGATGAATGTTCTGCAGGGTTGATATAAAACGCATGTGCTTAGCTGAATCAGTTCTGACCATGTCAATTCCAGCTTTGGTACAAATCACCAGCAGGCAACTGACATGATCCCGGAGACATCCTTTTCATCCTATAATTTCTCAGAATATAAAGGAGAGGAAAAACCCAGGAGAACAGGTATAGGTGGCCTTAAAACACTAAGGGCCCGGATCGGGTATTTTCAGTACAAGCACAAACAAGGACAATCAAACACCCTTCCGACTTTCAAACAAGAATACATGCCTTCGATGCTGATCCCTTTCAAAATTTTCAAATAAGGTCATACTGACAAAAAAAATTATGGTATGATCGGATATGCTGGTAGACTAATCGCCCCGCAGGTGTCCGTTAAGCAGAAAAAGATTGCATGATGTGTCCCACCTAGTCGAAGCGTGTAGCCCCTTGGCTCCCTACAGGGAGCGAGTAGGCTTGCCGTTAGATGTAAAGAAATTTCTCGAACACAGCAGAGAGTTTGAACGTCCTATATTTCGATTTTTAAATGAATTAAGAATTTTTTAAAGTATACAGTGTATAGTGTACTTGTATTTATATACAGTTTGTATAGTGAATGTACTTATTGGTGTGTATGGGAGCTGATGGCTAAGTAGCTTCTCCATCGCCTCTCACGTTGTGTATGACTTGGGCCGATGTCGGAAATTTTATAAAAATACCCCATCGACTACAATTTAGATTAGGGAATTCAGGTATGAATGTATTTATCGATATGATAGTGTATCTAGTGTGTAGCGATATTACGTTGGTACTTCAAGGATGGAATGACCAATCAAAAAAGCAAAAATAAGATCGGATAACTAGCATAAGCAGCTATTAAAGTATTAGCTTGTAAAAAATCTCATAAAAATTAGTCAGTGAATGCAGCCAAAGTCTCCGAAAACAACCTGATGATTTAGCGGGTACCAAATCGCAAGGGAATTGTTGGTAACGAAAAAGCAGACGTCCTGGCAGGGGAAGGATCTGTAAGTTTATATATAATCCCCAAACTTATTCTTGATATAACAAAACCAAACACACGCGATTCCTGGCGAAAATCAACTTGGCGATTGTATATGACCATTTTTGGTAGATATAATCGTTTCCGAATCAAATGCGTGGACTTTTTGTTTAAGAATATACAATTCTGAAACATTGGGCAGTAGTGAGGGTTTAGTCTAGTCACGCCTACGTACATTAATTTCAGAGCGGTTTTAAGCTGTTTTTGAAGAACATACGACCATTTCGATGTGTCATTTTATTACATGTTTATTACATATTCTTGATAAATAGGACCTGTTGTTCAGAAAAAATGAATTATGTCAAAAAATTGAACTTGGGGATGTACCGGCGTTCACGGGCTCGTCCGCCTTTTTGGTACCCTCAAGACCTGTGGTCGGGGACCAGAACAATCTTTTTGCCGAGACGTTCCAGATGTTGGTTTTGTTGGTTTTTCTAGCCAAAAAGGTTATTGAAATGAGCCCGATGTATATAACTTCATATTAATAAGGAAAAAAAAAATCAAATACTGCGGTTCTTCAATAATATATCACCAATGCCCCATGGACGAATAGTGGACCAATAAAGAAAAGAAAGCAATAATCTAAGTTATAGAAACGACCTACACGTCATATAGACATAGAGCACTTCAGATAAGTCAGGCGGGTCAGATGTGACAGATTATCAGCCATCCATGTATACAGGACCCAATTAGCCTAAGGGCCAGAGACGACAATGCGCCCTTTTTATCATGGCAGCCGAACACATCAGCCCTTAAACCAATTAAACGAATATGAATAAAAACCCTTGTAACTACTAAGAGGGGGCTAACTCTAACTGTCGCGTTCTGTACGACATAGTGTCGGTTCTACTGTTGTAATTTTTTACAATAAAACTTCTTTTTTTTAAGTCTCTTCCGCAGAGAGGTTATTTAACTTGCATTAAATATATTTTTTGAATTACGACAAATTTTGGCTCATACTTTTAATTATATTTTCCTTTGTTCAAATTTTAATCATGTATTTGATCGGGTTGTTGCAATGATGACCCACACTAACGCGAAATCAAAGAAAAATGAGCTTAACCAGGACAGGACTTTGGAATTGGGTAATAATTTTCCAGCGCCGTTTTCAACAAAGCAGTTACGAGCTGTTAAAATATTATCCATTTAGCTTTTTTGAACAAATAGACGACGGCCGTGCTACTTGTGCCTGAACAGCCGAGATCGCGATAACCCCTCAGGGACGTGATGTGTCAAAGCGGTGTTTGCCTATCTACTTCCTGGAGCCTTTTATCTCCACTGACAATATTTATAACCCACGAGTGGTAAAGATTGCGACGGATATTTTCACATATATTGTTCAAAATATCAGACCCCGATTTTTATGGCGGTCCCCCCCTCGGGCAAAAGCAATTTTATGTATCAAAGGTTCCATCTGTATCCATCTAGATGGAATGTTAGTGGCAGTTTGAGCAGTTTTTACGAGCGCGCATTGCATAAATAAGCATGGATATGTTGTCACGGTGGAAATATGTGAACGATTGATTAAGTCTACGTTTTGTGACGGTGAGATTTATGCTTTCCAAATATCACTTTTATAACCAGATTTTAATATAGGGCCAAAGTGGTACGGTTAAGTAGGACTTCGTTCGTATTTAACGTTTAAAAACTTCTAAGATCAACGTCTGCACGTTTCGAAAATTAATTGAAAGGTCGTTGATCATATGCCAACGATTGTGAAGTGAAATTGTGAAAACATGCATTGTTTCGTTAAAAAATGTCTTTAAATCATCATCAGCCGTTTTATAAGACGGAAAATTGATCAATAGGTTAAGATTAAAAAGTTATTTTTCCTCAATTGCGCGTTTGCCATCTTCACTTATTCGATATTAACGGAAGCGATCTACTAGCTAGATGTTTGAAGTATTAAATCGTTTCCTAACGTTAGCGGTTTTGCTTTGATACAGTTTTCCTGTTTAATACAAGTGACATCTTGCTGTATGTTTGTAAGAAACTCAAACCGTTTAATCACGTCTTCAATAGTAGACATATTTCGGACAAAATTGCTTTATCAAAAAGACATTTAAGCCGAAATCCATTTATTAACATAAAGCGAAAATTATCCGACCAATATGACCACAAATTACCAAATTATATTGTTTATTCCACGTTCTGCGACACGTTCAAAATGATTCTATTTTAACCCAATATACACTGCCAAGTTTGACATTCCAGCTAATTTTTTTTTTAATTTCTCAATAAAACAAAATTCTGCCCTTAATTAGTCCCATTGTTTTTATCAATAAATATTTGTTTCTGCTATGTTTTAAATTGGGTGTATTAATTAGAGGTAAAACAACTTAATCATTAATCCAAAACAAAAATTTTTCGATGTTGAAATTTTAGGGAATTGAAAATGTTTATTCAGTCTCACTTGAATTGTTAGACAATAAACTGCTAAGTTTTCATCTTTGTTTTCCGAATTTCAATTCTTAATTTCTTTTTTAATGGCTTTATGTACTATGCAAGACAATATTGTTATGCATAACTTTTTTTATGGGGGGGAGAGGTATGGTGACAAAAAGACAGAGGGGTTGGCTTTAATGTGCAATACTGTCTTTACATGACAATGTAGTAACGTTGTGTAAAAGAATAAAATAATGGTGCAGTTCAATCAAATAATATTTATGAAGGGTAATGGTCAGAAAAAAAAGTAGTCACGAGCGGGATTCGAACCTACGACCTTCGGCAAAATACGCCGCTACTCTACCACTTGAACTATCCCGAACTTGAATGAACTAATTGAATGATATTAACTGGACAAGCCGACCACTAAAACTAGTGAATATAATAAGCTATTAATTGATTTGATTCTTTTAATTTTTATCGTCCGATTTTGTAGCTAAAATTTACAATAAATTAAGAAATAATTCAAGACATTGGATTATATCGGGGGGGGGGTTTAGGTTAAACCATCTTGATTAATCAAATCACAAAATTTTAGTTTAATGTTTACTTCCTTTTTTTCTTTTTTTTAGTTTTTATACAAACATAAAAATTAGTAATTTATTTTTGACAGAAAATTATTTCTAGTAATTTATTACAAAATAATTCAACTCCACTTGATGATTGAGAAACAGAAATGTTGGTCGGCCCACCTACACCTTATATCAAACTTGAAAACAATTCATTATTCATGGTCCGATTGACCAATTAACATTTTTCAATTAATTAATATTTATGAAAGGTATTGGTCAGAAAAAAAAGTCAGCGTCGAGCGGGATTCAAACGAACGAACTTCGGCTTGATACGCGGTTACTCTACCACCTGAACTATCGTGACTGTTAATTAATTGAATTATATTGGTGGTCAAGCGGACCGCGAAAACTAGTGAATTTAATAATATACAATGTGAAATTGGTTTTTCTATGAACAGACAAAAATGTAATGTCTACACTCGAAAATTATTAATCAATGCGATTATTAAAATTATCTTTACCCAATAATTAATTGAATCAATAGCCGACTGAGTAACCTTAGAAAATAACAAACCAGTGTGAAATTAGCGACGGACAGATGAAAGACTCATTAGGAAAAAGAGATTGACGGAACAGGAGTAACGGTTAAATGAAGTATTCAGACTACGGCCCAATTACGGAAATACCTTCCTAATTAACTTTGTCGGATTATTCCTGATAACACCGTTCTTTACGGATCTAAAGTACGTTTCAAAGCAACAATTTAAGCAACGCGCTTCAATGAAAAGGTTTATGGGCGAAATGTTTTTTTTTTTATCGAACTATTAAGATCCTGACAATTAAAGCACGTTTGTAAACTGCCAATATAAAATCCATGTATTTTTTATATTAGACATTAAAGCTTTAATACCTACCAGCTACCAATAATTCCTCGTTAAAAGTTCATCACGGTTCGTTTAAACTAATTGCTGAGGCACTGTCAAAACAAAGCCAAACTGTATGTTAAAACACGAACCCGCTGGAATGCCTTTAAAAAAAGTACGATATTAAAAAAGTACGTCGAGAACGCTGATGAACTTGGTATACAATAAACGTTTTTTCCTACAAAGCATAGTTCTTTCACTTAACAAAGCAAAGTTACGCTTTATGAGTTTCTTATTCCCTAATAATGTTTAATTTTTTTTACATATTAATTAGTCTTATAAAAGACCAGAGAGTTAAATCGAATGTTTAGTTTTGGCAAATCTATTTGGCCAAAAACCTACTGTTTTTATAATTTAATTTTTTATTATTGATCCAATCGCTTGAATCTTATGCCCAAAGCAAGAAATCGTATAAATTAAAATATTTAAAAAAATCAACTTTTACATCAATTGTCCTTTAAAAAACCTACTTAAACATCAGCCTATAAAATTATAAGGTATTACTAATTCACTATTAAAAGTGAGGCAAAGTCAAGCTTTTGGAGAATATATCCACCTTACACATACTTTGAAACTGTAATTAATTTTTTAAAACTTAACAAATATTATTACTTGCATTATATTAATTTATGCATTCGGTTTGAAGTACACGGAATTTAAAAATTAAGACCATATGACCAGATCGAGCATAAAAAGTAACCTACTTCATTCCTGTCAGACATGATGGCTTAACTTCCGGGTATCTGATAGGCACTGAGAGTGATGCTTCAAATTTGTGAAGATTTGTTAGCCTGTTTTGTTATGGTTGTAATATATTTATTCTGTTTTATTATATAATGTGTTTTGTTATAGTTTCACAGACCCGATGAAGAGGAAATTTATGGAAAGTGCAATAAAGAAACTAGCAAAGGCTACAGGCATGGGACTTAATGGAACTTTTATTAATATCAGGTCGACCGTTCTTACTGAACTGCCTAGAGAATGTGAAAACAAATTTTAGTAAAGGTTTTGGACTAAATTTGATGTAATCAAAAAGTTGTCTCAAAATAAATATAATTAAACAAAAAATATAATATTTTTGTTTGACAGACTTTTTATTTTATTTTAAGGCTTAAATTCACTTTAGTTTTTGGGTACGACAAAAAGTCCCTGATACATCTAATTATTTCGAAAATCACAAAAAAGATGGCAAATTTAAAACGACTTCACGAACCAAAGCAAATTTTTGTTTTGTTTTAGAATTAGATTATAAAACAACTCATGTTTCACATATTTACGTACATAAAAATTAAATAAAAAATTTACCCATTTTTTTCAGAATAGAGTGTTTTTAATAAAAAATAAATTTTTGCTCATCTGTCCTATTTGTCCAATAAAAAATTATTAATAATATGTATGGTCAAAGTAAATTTCGAATACTGTGAGAAAAAAGTTAATGAATCTAATTAACAGGAAGTGTTATAAGTTTTCGGCTTTCTTTTGGGATAGAGTTACTTGACCTTTTCAGAAATTCACGTTTCGTCGATGGCAGAGTAATTAAGAGGCTTTGCAAGTTTATGTGAAACATATTAATTTCACTTTGATCTGAGTTCGCAATTTTCATTACTTTTAATTTTTAAATATCAAAAGAAAATATTCTGTTAGTATGTGTTATAAATAACGTGACGAAATTAAACACAAAATCAATTATATA
>CM077108.1:16467535-16498216 GCA_039619505.1 Cimex hemipterus
AGAGAGAGAGAGAGAGAGAGAGAGAGAGAGAGAGAGAGAGAGAGAGAGAGAGGAGTAGGGTAATCCTGTCAATAATCCTGTCAATTAAGCCGTTGAGTTAAATAAACTCGTTTTAGTTGAAAAATTCTAATACAGGGAGGTGTTTTAATGCAGCACGTTAAACATTTACCTACATCCACTTTTTTTAAATAAAATTATGGAAAGGATTATTTTAATAATATGTAATAATTACTTTTTCCATAGAGTTTCTTGTTTGAGAATGTTTATATTACAAATATAATTTTGTCTCCACTCTATTTCTACATTATCAACATTTCATATGTATTCATAAAAGAATATATTTATAAAAATTGATCCAGTTTGCGTAATCTGAAAGCGTCAGAGTTTAGTAGAATAATCTCCTCATTCAGCCTAAATTACAAATATAATTTTGTCTCCACTCTATTTCTACATTATCAACATTTCATATGTATTAATAAAAGAGTATATTTATAAAAATTGATCCAGTTTGTATAATCTGAAAAGCATCAGAGTTTAGTAGAATAATCTCCTCATTCAGCCCTTGAGTTAAATAAGCTTGTTTAAGATGAAACTTCTACACCGCTAAATTTTTTTTAAATATAACACATTAAACGTTTTATATAGCGAACTTGTTTAATTATCACGGTAAAAAAATTCCTGAAGAGTTGATTTCCCCCGAGATTTTATTTAAATAATGGCTGGAATTGTAAAATTTTTCATAACGGTACGGTTCACTGTGCAGTCCCAACCTTCTTTTACTAATTGGCGAGGGCGAAGATAGCTGTTTTATTGGTACTTCAAGTAACCGAAGGAAAAATGTAAAAGAGTAAATAAATTGGCGCGTATTAATTATATTTTTCTCAGAAAAAAGTTATTCATTATCAAATCGAACCGATATGATTACTACTTTCTACATTTTAATTATATTAATAAAATAAGAGGGGATGGGGTGTATTAGCAAAACAAATTCAGCCCTATCATCATGTTTCTATAAATAAATATGTATGAACGATAAAAGAGCACCATATTTTTAATTTCATTGCACTTGAAACTAACTTTCGAAATTGTCAATAAATCACATCAATTAACGTTTCAAATTATTAATATGTGTGGTTTTTTAATGGTTATTTTGAGATCGTGAGATGCGGTCTTGTGTAACGTAGGTTTTAGAAAAATGTTGTGTTTAACCTGCCAACGTATCGATCTTTATTCAGTTCATCTTCGGGGCCTGGAATTTATAATGTATAGTTTAAAGGACACAAACACAATGATGTGAAAGAATGAGTGTGCGTAATGCTAGAAAGTTTAGATTCAATCAAAATATTTGCATTCACTCAAAGTGTTTGTTTTTTGTGTTGATGTGCCATTGTTGTGTTTCGTGTTGAGAGTCCTAGTGACATATTGATGTTTTATGTCCACATATGTAGGATTTTGAAGGGGTGGGGAAGCAAGTCGGAAAAAAATTTGTATTTGAGGTGTCGGCTTCTTTGGGGTGAAGGCGCGCCCACAATGGGAAAAAATAGTTAATGGTTCGGCCCGATTATCCTTTCAGGAATATTAGAGAAAGGCAAGGCAAATTGTTGAAGAATCTGACTATGCAGAAATGTTTGATGTGATGATGACATATGAACGTTATTGAAATTGATTAATGGTATTAGAGTAGCTGCGACTGATGTGTCTGTTCTGTAATACATGCTGTGATGTGTCATTGTGATGGGTTGATGTAAACCAAAGAAAAATTACGTTTCTGTTTAATATTTTTATACAAAGTTGAAATCGAAATTGTGATGGTGTTCAAAAATGGGTTCCCCAGTGCTGTCGGATTTTGTTTTGGTTTTTTCCATTCATACATAAGTTGTTTTGCCTTCTTATCCAGGTACAGAGAAGTAATGCCGATGTAAGTTGACGGCCAATATAAACAATTTATTTTATTAATTAAGTCAGACTTATTTATTATTGGCCTGAGATCGTTTATTTTCGGAAAAAGTGCGTGAATTGTTTTATCGTGTTTGGAAGCTATTTTAAATATATCAGAAAATAGAAATGTGGAATATATTATACAATGTATGTTTTATCAATCATCAATATCTCAATGGCACCGTCAACAAGACACACAATAATGACAAATCTACACAGAAAACAAACACTTTGAGCCCTGAAGATGATCTCAATAAAGATCGAAACGTTCGCTCGATCGAGAAACCTATCTAAACGATCTCAAAATAATCATTAATTAAAATCGTTCAATTAATTAAGGTTTTTAGTCGAGATAAACAAGTCAGTGTCACGAGCAGGATTCGAACCCACGACCTTCGGCTTGATACGCCTTCTCTACCACTCTACCACTTGAGAGGAGTACCGAGCCGATGGTACTGGGTTCGAACCCCGCACGTGACACTGACTTTATCTCGACTAAAATCTTTAATTAATTCAACAATATCAATTGGTCAAGCAGACCAAGAAAAATAGTGAATTAATTATAATATATTCATGATAAGGACCTGAGGATTTTATTTGTAATTCGCCTCATCCCTGGTAGTTTTGCCTCCTACCTAAAAAACTAAAGTGTATACTTAATTATTGATTTTGAAACGAAAAACGTTAAACATAAGTATAAAAAACAGGATGTTTTATTTTATTAACAATAATTAAAATTATATTTGAATAGAAGTTTAAGTTAAAGAGTAAGGATTAACGTCTTGAGAAAAGGTTTACTGCGGCAGTTCAAGAATTGAGAGCGTCGTTACAACCCGTCTTTGAATCTTGGAGAGACTTAGATAACGCTCGTTTCCAGACTATTTGAAAAAGGGCGGGAAATGTGGCGTGAAAATGAAGAGGATCTGAGCCGTAACTAACACCTCTTGTACAACTATGCACACTAAAAACTGACGGTACGTGGGCCTTTTTCCAAAGGAGGACATTAGGGCGGTTGAATGTAATGGAAACGGATAGAACATTAGACACTTCCCCACGATCACACTGGTGGAAAACTAGCTTTTATCGTTAAAAAAAAGTTTTCATGAATAATTATTCATTTTAATGGTATCCGGTATATTTAATGGTATGTATATTATATACAGCATTGTCGCTTTCAAAGCATGAAAATTTACAAAAATTAATACTATTATAAAATCCACTATATTTCGTGGTCCGCTTGACCAATTAATGTAATTCAATTAATTCACGTTTTAAGTTGAGATAAAAAAGGTCAATGTCACGAGGGGGTTTCGAACCCAGAAGGTCGTGGGTTCGAATCCCACTTGTGACACTGACTTTTTTACCTCAACTTACAACCTTAATTAATTGAATACTATTATAAAATATATTTTTCCACAGATGAAATTTTCTAATTCATATTTAAAAAATATTTCTAGATAACATACACTTCTTTTCCTTTCAATATCGTATTTTTTCCACTCACTTCCTCTCACCCACGCTATTTATCTCTCTCATTTTCTCTTGTTGTTACTATCTCTTATTGTCTTTCTTTTTATTTCTGATGTTCATAGTTTCTACTTCTCTCATTCTCATGCTATCTCTCACTCACTATCTCACTCACATACACGCGCACACGCGCACGTACGTACGAGTTTATATATATTTTATATTCATATCCCTCGTTCTTTTTCTCTAGATTTTATTAGTTTCAACTCTCCTTTCTTCCTTCTATCACTCGGCATTTTTCTTTCCTCTCATATTCTCTATCCGACTCGTTTTTCCCTTCTGTTTTGCTTCTTCTCTCTTTATACTGTATTTTTCTACCATTTTCTGTCCCATGCTTTCTCAGGGAAAGCTTAGAAGTAAACCAAAACCAAAAAGTTGGTTTAAACCGTATTATAAAGATATATAAGGAAAAGAAGCTCAAAATTATAACGAATTACTTTTTACGAAATAAAAATATCTTAGCGCTTTTGTGACATTCGTGTACGACAGAAAACCTAGCAAATAACAAAAACTACTAAATTCAAACTGAATTCAATTACAATAATATCACTTTCAATTATGAATACTTATTATTATCAAATTAATCGTGGTGTTCAATTTAAAAAAGAAGTTATTATGTACGTTGGAAGAAATCTTTTGGGTATTTCGCTGGATTTGTACACAAGCACCAAAATGTTTTGTTATAAGTTTAGAATTGTATTTGGCCCCTATCGCGTTTCGTTTCCTTTAAAACGGCGTGTGATTATCCTGTCCCTCTTCTTTGGTCCTAACTGTAATTCCAGCGGATACAACTAAATGGATTTTCCTCCAGGAACCATTATTTCTCGCTTGTTTAACGTTTTGTTATTCTATTGATCCGAGCCGTGCACAATTTTTCGTATCCTGTTTTACACCAGGGGCGGTGACAATTTTTAGATGAGAGAGTCTCTTTACAGTCATCTTAAAATAAAAGCCTTAAATGGATTTTTTTTTCATTACCAGGACATTGAGAATTTTTGGTGCTTAAGAGAATTGGTTTCATAGATTTGCGCTTTTTACAAAACACTTCCTTATATTTTTTTCAATTCAGAACCGCTTAGAAACTACCATCAAAAATGGATTGCGCTCATAAAAAGTAAAGAAAGCCATTACAATTAAAGACGAGAGATATATTTGCCAAACATTTATTGTTTTTCAACTCAACAATAAATATTTTTAATTCCCTAATTTCGTGGTCCCCTTGACCAATTAATATCTTGCTTACTACTGAATTAAGGTTTTTAATTGAGATAAAAAGTCAAAGGCAAAAGCGGGATTCGAACCCGAACGATACGCCGCTATTCTACCACTTGAGCTATCGTGACTTCGATCGAACCAATTCAAAAGGTGGAGTTGAGATGGGAAGTTAATATCCGATTGGATTATTGGTTAATACCATATGCTGATTTGTACCATTATTGACCTACTATTGATTTAGTACACAAACAAATACAACGATTTGATTTGTTTTTCACGTACCGTTCTGATAAAGCTAATAAATTTTTTATGCTATCTCGATTTTTGAAAAAAAAAGAAAAATTGACACAACTTTCAATCGTCGCTATTAATTCATAAAGTCCGGGTTTTTAGCATGGGATTTTTCACGTTCAATACAGATTTTGTTGTATTGATACTTTCAAATATATTAACGTGCCCAGTTTGGTAATTTTGAGAGAACTGATAGCAAATATAAATTTATTTATAGTTTTTACCCGCAACGGAAATGGAAAAGTTTTGTTCTATCTGAAATGGAGAAACTAATTTTTCATGATCTGGACATAAAGAACTTCTTTGTGCTTATTTGTTTCAAAAGCGTAAATATTAATTCATGTCCGTTTTACGAATACAATTGCTGGAAAAAACCAACAATAAAATTGCTTTTGCGGTCTCTTTTTATCCATACCATATTGAGAAATGAAATTTAATAAAAATGAGTGAAGTGAACTTTTACACTTTTATATATTCGATTTGGCTGTTAAAACGAATAGCGGGTAGGTTCTTTAAAATATTTATGAATTATTCATTAAATATAAAAAGAATTAATAGTTATTTTTTGCAAACTGTGTAGGTAATAGCAGCTTAATTATTGACATTATTAATTATTTAAATAAACATTTTATTTGCGATAAGGGAACTGGAGGGATTATTTATACAATTTTTCACATCTTAGCTGGAAGCGTTTAAGAGTAATGGTCCACAATCGATTGCCTACTGGTCGAATTTATGTTAGGGCGGAGAAAACTAAAACGAGGAAAAATGGCTATTGGACTTGAGCCACAACCCCGGACGTCATAAATTACAAACGTCGAAAGAAATAAAAACAACACAAAAGTGTAATAAAATATTGTAAAATCAACGTGAAACAGATGAAGCACGCAGTCGAGAAGGAACTGAGTTCAAAAGTGATCGAGGCTGTTAAGTTTGACAAGGAAAACCAAAAAAAAAAATTCAGTAAGATTTGTGACCAGCCTTCTATATTATTTTTCTATTTGCAAATAAGAAAAAAAATACTCAAGCCCTTCGGCGGGCTTTCGAATTATCTTAATCGTGAGTGTGGCTGATTCCAACATATAAATTCTTTATTTACGATTATAATAATAATGACCCCTCGAGATTCGCTTTGGTGAGTCCCTAGGGAGGGCCGGACAGGCGTTGGGGGAAGGTGCTTCGGTTGGGCCACCGGCTGACACCCCCTGGACTTTTCCGAGCGTACTCGTCCGCGACGATCTGGCGAACTTGCCAAATCGTGTACGCCGGCATACCTTTACAAGGCTAAGTTCCTGGAACTTAGAGATAGATACGCCGGTTTTCGTCTCATTTTTACGGACGGGTCCAAGACCGGCGATGGTGTGGCGTGTGCCATGTATAGTGAGGGTGTGGCCACCTTCTGGTGGTTGCTTCCTCACTGCAGCGTATACACGGCAGAGCTGTATGCGATTTGGCTCGCTCTCGAGGCAGTGCGGACCGGGGAGGGCTCAGCCTTCCTCGTATGTACCGACTCTCTGAGCGCTGTCTGGGCTATACGCGACAGGTTATCTGTGGACCCTCTCGTCGTGCTCTTCCTAGAGACATACGCCGAGCTGGAGTCTCTCGGAAAGACGGTGGTTGTTGTCTGGATTCCCGGACACGTCGGCCTGGAGAGTAACGAACGCGCGGATGAGGCGGCGAAAGCCGGTACGTCCCACCCTCCAGATCGGACCATCGCGATCAGGCTCCCTGACGATAAGCACGCAGTTAAAAATATGATAAAAGAAAGATGGCAGCGTCAGTGGGCGGATTCGTCGGAGAGGCTCTTGCACGAGAGCACGAACGGTAGATGGCCCTCAGAGAATCTGAGCAGGAGACAAGGGATCGCCCTCACCCGATTAAGGATTGGCCATACTCGGTTGACACATGGGCACCTGCTCTTGGCCCATGAGCAGGTGCCCCTTATGCAGAGAAAGGTTGCTCGATGTATCCCACATAATAGAGGCGTGTCATGCCTTGGCTCCTTACAGAAAGCGTGCAAGCATGGCGCTGGATTTAAGAAGAGTCCTCTACCACAGTAGTGAGTTTCTGAGTCCCCTGTTCCGTTTTTAGGGGAAATTGGGGTTTTTCATTGTATATAGTATGTGTTATATGTCTTTGTGTTTTGTCTGTGTGCAAGTATTTATTGGCGTGAATGGCGAGGGGTGAGTGTGAATACAAAAAAAAAAAGTTATTCTCTTTACGACAGACAAATAGGCGGGATGAGGCCTGAGGATGGTGACTGTTCTACGATTCAGATCAATCGACAGTTTTTTTAATATATACGAGCATCTCTGCAGAAAAAAAAGGAATCAACGTTTTGCCTCGACCTTCTTATAACCTAACGCGCTTCCGGCTATAATGTTTTCCTTATTGTAAAATTTGGAGACATTTTTACTTCTCAAAATTAGAGATGTGTGGACTATTGCCAATGTCAAATACTTTTAAAAAGATTCTTTGTAATTCAATGATTTATAAATCGATTATTAAATTAGAATGTATAGATTCAAAAATTAACATCCCCCCAAGGACCTTTGCCTAAACCGAGATAAATAAAGCAAACAATATAATGATGGTTATTTTGAGTCGGACTTAACCCAAAGTTAGGAAGAGATTAGTTTTGAATTCGAACTAATTATTAAAACCCTGGCTTAATAATCTTAACTAACTACATAAATACTGAACTAGTAGGTTATATAAAGCAATTAGTAGTAGTATGTATATAGTATATCTTATGTGTTATGTCTTTGTGTTTTGTCTGTGTGCATGTATTTATTGGCGTGAATGGCGAGAGGTGAGGGTGAATAGAACGTCACCATCGTTCCTCGAACGATGAAAGCGAGTGAGTGTGTGCGTGCGGTGGATGAAGGAATATTAATAAAAGTACCTCATCGACACCAATCTAGCTTAATTTAATTGTAGGTCGGTGGAGGAATATCAAGTACTCCACCGGCCAAACGGAATGAGTGTACTGTATGGATGTATCTAAATGTATGAACGTATTTATTTGTATCAATGATGTGTCTGAACGGGTATAGAATATAGTCTAAGTGGGCTGAAATGACCAAGATGTTGGAAGCCCAGCAAAAAAAAAAAAAAAATAATAATAATAATAATAATGGTATTTGAAAAATAATAAACAGGAGGGAAAATTCATAGATGGGGCGTATCTAGTTGAAGGTCGTGGGCTCGAATCCCCCTCGTGACACTGACGTTTTCATCTCAATTATAAGCTTAATTAATTGAAAGATATTAATTGGTCAAGCGGACTCTAAAACTAGCGAATTTAGTAAATTAAAAAAGGATATGTTCACTAAAGCTCTTAGTAGCCATTTCTTTTGCCCCTGAGAATCAAACAGATTCACAACATTTGAAAACTGGCAAAAAAGGAGGGAAACTTCGAGAGGTGAAGTTGAGATGGAAGTTAGTGTCCTAGTAGATCGAGGTCACGATAGCTCAAGTGGTACCGGAAGATCGTGGGTTCGAATCCGCTCATGACGCTGATTTTCATATCTCAACTCAAAAACTTATTTAATTGTAATATAGTAATTGGTCAAGCGGACCTCGAAAACAATCCTCTTTATCCAAGATATTGGTTGAGCCACAGAAAAATGGCAAAAAGAATGTAAAATTCGAAAGGTGGATTGTGATGGGAAGTTGGTGTCCGAGTGGGTTGAAGTTGCAATAATTCAAGTGGTTAGAGCAGCGGGGTATCTAACCGAACGTCGTGGGTTCGAATCCCGCTTGTGACAATGAATTTTTAATCTCAACTAAAAACCTTAATTAATTGGAAGATATTAATTGGTCACGCAGACCAAGAAAACTAATACATTACATAATAATTATTTATAGCTAGTTTAGTATGGCTTTAGCTAATGGTCTGTTTTGTAGGAACAGAGACGTCAAATTTAAATTAAACAAACGTATAACATTTCATCAATCAAAGAAGTATCACGTGACAAGACAATAAATTGAACTTCTGTTGACTTTCCATTACAAGCCTAAGGCGGATAAAGCAAAAAGAACAGAAAAATTTATGCAAGAAATACAATGAACAAAACAACCTATTATCCTCTATAAAATTATTTTAATAAAAAGCTATAATTCATCATATATTTAATGGTTTTAATGTAAATAAACGTACAAAATATTTTGGATGTTTAATTGTCCCACAAAAATTATTTTCTGTCATGTTTTACAGAAAAACATTTGGGTCCAATTTTATTACATACATACAAACATTACGTTACATAAAAATGAATAAACAAAAATAGGGCGTGCTTATAAGACAGTCTATTCCACTTAGGTCTCGCTTGCGTTTATCATGCGGATACGAATTTCATTAAGGCCGCACTCACCGGCAGCAAATAAAATTAAATTATCGTCTAGACGGAGATATGGAGACAGACCGCCAGGGAACCCAGGCAGATTAGGTTCTGAACAAGGTACTTCGGACGTATAATTTTCATCCCGAGTTGGGCAATCTTCAGAGCACAACGTCTACTCTTATAATTTACAACCTAATCCTCCTCCCCACTGGGAATTTTTTTTTTTGTGGAAAAAATGTGTTTTTACTAATTGCTTTTTAGTTATATGTGAAGCCCATTCTTCAAATTACGTTAAATGGAAGAATCGTGCTAACTTTATTATTCGTATCAATAAATGTTAAACAATTAGAACAAAATTGACATTAAATAATCCTAATGAGAGACTAGTCCGACATGTCACACACCCACAAGAAACGTGACACGAGACAAACTATAAAAACCGGTTGTTTTAGAGTTTCTTTCGGGTGTGTAATGCTACAGGAAAAATGACAACTGTAATAGGACAATTAGCTACTAGGCAACACTATGTGACGCTCGTAAATTGGTGGTAACATACTGTCACCAGTCTCGGAAAGTGGCATAACTTAGTTAGGTGTCCAGCATTAAAGCATCGGCATGAGTATCAGGAAAAGTGGCAGATTTCGGACGGAGCCACATATTCACATTACGATAAACTGCTGTTATGCTAATTGTATAAATATATGATTTTTGGAATTAATATTGGCCGGAATGATGACTTTAAAATAAATAGAAAGCTTGGCATTAACAACTGAATTTTCCATTTTCTTCAAGTTCACACCTTGATCTAGAGGGTTCATGAATTATTTAAGGTTCATTTCTTTTATTTTAACATAAACATTTAACGCTCTTAATTTTTTTCGCTGGGGCTTCCGACATCTAAGTCATTTAAGTTCCTAACTAAATCTATATATTACATACCCATTCAAACACTACATTCATGCAAATAAATACATTCATACACTTAAATACAGTACACAAATTCAGTTTGGCCGGTGGAATACTTGATATTCTTCCAACGAAATAGGCTTAAACTAAACTAGATTGAGGTCGATGAAGGACTTTTATAAATATTCCGCCATCGTCCCCGAACACACAATCACTCGCTTTTATCGTCCTAGGGGCGATGATGACGTTATATCTCACCCTCGCCCCTCTACATTCACGTTAATAAATACGTGCACTCAGACAAAACATACAGACACAACACATAAGACACCTGCGCTTTGGCAAGAGCAGTTACCAATGTGTCAACCGGGTATGGCCAATCCTCAGTCGCGTGAGTCCCTCGTCTCCTGCTCAGGTTCTCTGAGGGCCATCTGCCGGTCGTGCTCTTGACTCGCAAAAGCCTCTCCGATGACCCCGCCCACTGACGCTCTTGATTATAATATAATTTTTTTACTAATTTCATAACAATGTTGTGTATTAATTTTGCAATATTTTATAGTTTCTCTTTATGTAATTTATTGGTTGAAATAAAAAAAGCCAGCGTCACGAGCGGGATTCGAACCCACGAACTTTGGCTCCATACGCCGCTGCTCTTACCTGCGTGACTTCGATCCTCTCGGACTGTCAATCTCAACCTATAACCTTTTGAATTTTCCCTCCTTTTTGCTATTTTTCAAATGTCGTGTAATCAGGATTCGATTCTGGGCAACAAATTGCCACGGAGAGCTTTAGTGAAGATATATTGGTTCGAATCCCGCTCGTGACATTGGCTTTTTTCTTTCAACCAATACCTTACATAAAGATTAATTAATTGAAAGAGGTTATTCGGTCAAACGGACCAGGAAAAAATATAATGGATTATTTTATGGTTTCACACATTTTTTTCAATCAATAAAACCATGATTTCAACGATTAATTTTGTATTTTAAATAACTAATTAGGCCTGACTCAAGGAGGAAATTACCTTTGTTCCGAAAATAATGCTAGTGAAACTCATTACTAGGATATTTATGCTAGTTCGTAGGTTTGTATGTTGTGTGTTACTACTATCAAAAATTAACACCCTTGCAGTCATCCATTGACCTCCGTTATCGTTAGACCAAACAAACTATCCTAAATTACTGAGAGCCAAAATGTGCAAGAGAAGTGTTACAACCCAAAAAGGGGTAGTTTTTTAGGGGTAATTCAGTTGGAGCTTAAAAGTTTTGTGTTTTCGCTTAAGTCTTGACTTATCAATAGATAAAACTAATTGATCATGAAAGTTTTTATTGCAAACAACCATGATACTGTATACTTAGTACATATGTCAAAAAAACATTTGTATATACTGTAAAATTTTCTATTGTTGAGCTGTATCACTTTTCTTGTGGGTGTGTGCGATATGTGCAGAATCACAGAGTTCAGGATTTTGATGATCCGGAGTCAGACCTTCGTTTTATCTGTACCCCCGCCAGAATTTAGGCTCAAGAGACTAACTTAAATTACTACCAATACAAGTAAGAAAAGTGTTTCATCAAAGGGGTTGTTTTATGGAGAAGTACGGCTGGATTTTTTAAGTTTTGTGTTTTCCTTTAAATCTTAGAGAAACGAAAGACAAATTCTTGCGCCATGATCTTTTTTTTATTGCGAACAACCGTAATAGCGTACTTAATCTTGTAGAATGACGGGCAATTATATTTTGTTGAGTTGTCTCACGTAGGTGTGGGAAGTGTTCTAGAAAGGTCAACGTAAAGTTAAATTTAGCCTAAATCAGCTCTATATTTTTCCTTTACATCTATAAAGACTAACTCATTAATCATGGTACTAATTTAGATTTTGTCATAGTAAGGTGCTTATCTGCTTTTCTTAGCTGAACCAAAAAACCTTATTAAACCATATTCTTGGATTAAAAACGACTTCCCAACTGTTTGTAGAAAAAAAAGAAACTTTCTATTTTCCAGTTTTGTGGTTTCACTTTTAAATGCATTTGCAACCAATATTACAATACCCTATTGTTTATTTAGAGTTTAAACTTATGAAAGGGTCATGAAGAAAAGATTTAACCAAACCGAGAGTTTTGAATTTTTAAACGCAGGCAAGCGCTCAGCAATTACACAGAGAATAAATTTTAAAAATTCCTGTTTCGTTTATAATTTTATTTTTACTCACGCTTTCCCTGCACGCATTATATATAAAAGTGTCACTAATTAATATTAAAATCAATTGTTCGCAGCGCAATTCAAAATCAACAGGATTCAGGTTAATTACCGAGATAAAACTTCGTTTAATCGCGAGGTATATTAATAAATGAGCACCAACTTGCAGGGAAGGGAAATCTGAGAGGTTAGATGGCAACCCTTGAGATTATGTATAACGCATTTAATTAGCCATGAAATAAACAAACATTCAAAAGGAAATTTACATAATTTAAATCCATTGTTGCGTGTTTCAACGTTCAAATTTTGAGATTTAATCGATAAAACTATTTTCCACTTCAGATTTACAATGTTTAACTAAGTCGGTTATTTCGCTATATCTTTTGAAACGAGGGAAGCACTAAAACGATCAAATTAGTGGAAATATTGTTATAGGAAATATAGTTATGAAGAGTTTTCGTTCTCAATTTGCCACGCTATTTCCGGAGCACTTTTTCCCGTGGAATTTATTAAAAACGCCCGTCCGGTTTCTAACTAAACGAAAATCGCTGAAATTCACGGGAAGATAAATAAATCTCCCCTTTTATAAACGGATCCTGGTCTTTGTGTCATGCCCACGGTCTGATGGGAGTTACCGGAATCGGAAAATATAATAAATTAGACTGGTTTAGCCCGGGGAATATTGAATCCGAAATTAATATCCCCTTTCCGCACCATCGACGTCGGTGATGAGGGATAAAATCAAAGCGCTTTGTTTATATCAGTGCTTCTAAATTTCAAACATATTGTAAAATAATTCCGTTGGATGGAAATTTTCGCGCTGTTCTGACGAAGAGACTTGTCAAAATTAATCTTTTAGTCATCGAGAGGGGACTATCATAACTTACACATTATGACAGAGTTAAAAGCCCCAATCAATAAATTTTAGTTAAAATTGTTTAGAAATAGTGAGATGAGATCTGGTCTAATGTAGGTTTCAGAAAAACATTTTCTTGTTCGTGCCAACGTTTCGATCTTTACTGAGATCATCTTCAGAACTTCCTTCCCCACCCAAAAAATCCAACGCGTATAAACATAAAACAGCAAAATCTCACTGGCACTGTCGACACGACACGAAAGAATGGCAAAATTACCCAGAAGACAAACACTTTGAGTGAGTAGAAATACTTTGATGGAATATAAAAAATATATTTTACATTGAATAAACTCACTTTTCCATATGCAAATTGTGTTTGTTAAATGTAATCAATGTTTGCAAATCCCAGGCCTTGAAGATGATCTCAATGAAGATCGAAACGTCGGCACGATAAAGAAAATGTTTTTCTGAAACCTACATCGCACCAGACCGCATCTCACGATTTCTAAATAGTCATCGACTAATTTCGACTCGATTTTTATTGAGATCATCTTCAGGGCCTGGGATTTACAAACATTGTTTAAATTTAACAAATACCTCTAGCGTATGGAGAAAAGTCAATTTATCCAACGCAAAATGTATTTTTTATATTCATTTAAAGTAGTTCTACTCACTCATAAGAACAATAAGATATACTTTGATTAATATAAAAAATTCAAGTTGCATTATATAAATTCACTTTTTTCAACATCCTGCATGTATTTGTTAAATTTTAACTATCTTTGTAAATCTTAGATGCTGAAGATGATCTCAATAAAGAATGAAAAGTAAATGTTTTTCTGAAAATACATGGATTACCCATTCACTAATCACTACACATTTAGTTAAAATTTATTTTTCTGTTCTTAGAAAAAATCCATCACCAATTTATATATTTTTGTTACATTTGTTCAGACAAGGAATATTCTTCTTTAAATTAATTAATCTGTACGCAAGATATGGTTAAGTTTAAAAAAGTCGGGGTCAGAAACGGGATTCGAACCAACGACCATCGGCTAAACATGCCACTGCTCTAACCACTTGAGCTATTGTAACTTCAACCCACTCGGACACTAACTTCCCATCACAATCCACCTTTCGAATTTTACCTTCTTTTTGCCATTTATCTGTGGCTCAACCAATATCTTGGATAAAGATTAATTAATTGAAAGATGTTATTTGCTCAGTCGGACCCCGAAAACTAATGGATTGTTCCTACGGTTAATTCGTCTTTTTATTTAATTAACTCCGGAAGAATACTCCAGTCTGTTGAGACAATGATAATTGAAGTATCGGAAAAGTTATTTACTAAAAAATACCCTTCATAGATTAAGCAACAATTTAACAATGAAAGGGTATCCCGGAAACCGACTTCAATACGTCAGGAAGTGATTTTACGTGTCAAATGGGACTCAATACAGACGTTTAATATTGATCAATGTCAGATTTTTAATTATGTTCAGGATATTTGAATGTTCGGGTTAATTTAATCTTTCACTACTTTTGTCCATTAAGCACCCTTATATCACAATATATTATGCCTGGTATTAAATTTGGGTATAACAATGGAAATAGCATTAAAAATTTTACAATACTATTTATTTATTGTTTAATTTTTTTATTGTAAGCTAAAGCAAAGAAAGTACAAAATTCGTAGAAGACAAAATTTTCCGAGTTTCAAAGTATTTCTCTAAAGCTATAGATAAAAAGGCAACGTAAATTTTCAGATCGTTTACCCACTGAATGATTTAAATTTAGAAGCACAATAACATCGAAGTTTTGACGTACGGCAAGTAAAAATTCAAAATGAAAGCAGGCGATCAGAATGGCACATGCATTTTCTGCGTTATCTTCCTGATAACGATTGCTTGCCGATTAGAAAAATAATAATTCGTATTATTGCAAATGTATTATTGATAATAAATTATGAGAAATGTTTTCTTTAATTTATTTTCACCGTCATTTAATAAACAATACGATTCGATGATTGGATTCGAAAAAAAATTACACTTTTATATCGTATTATACCACAAAATGCATGGAGACCCTCACCTGCTACATACCATAAGAAAACGTAAAATAGCGTTAATGACCGCAAGAAGAACCCTAGAAAAAAATCTTGGGGATTAACACCGAAAACAGCCCGTTGGCTACACATGGCAGTAATAAGACGAAGAAAAAAAAAACTATGGATCTGATAGACCAAGTTCAACAAAAACAAGCTACCCAAACACAAGTGCACTAGAATCTGCTAAACCTACCACAACTGGAAACATTCATAAAAAGAGAAGCTCATTTAGGGTCCGAAAATCACCATCCCGTACTTTTTAAATTGTTCAGTCGTACAAATAGAAAAACACTATAATATTAATACATACATAACGTACATTTATTTAGTTTTTACTGGTGTTAAGTAGACATCAGCCCTGATGTGTGCCTAAAATTCAATGTCTGACTCTGCAATGGAGAAGAGGTGTAAGGTACCAACTTACACGGATAAGCTGCATATGTACAGCTTGGAGACGGCTCGAGTTGGCAGTATAAAGAACTAGCAAGAATAAAAATATACAATACTGAGCCGTTACGGCCCAGAAAAACCGAGTAGGCTGATACGGTAAAATGTTGAGTGCTACGCATGGCCAACATTGTTGAAAGGAGTTGTGATGGAACTCTGAACCCTGAAACGGTTTGTGCACTCTATTCATAACCCCGGCCATTGTTCCATTAACGGTCAGAAAGATATATTTCTTCAACTTATTTAAATATAACGCAACTTTTGAGGGACTATTATTAACATTAAAGCGTCCTTTGAGAAGTAGCTGTTGGCCATTCTAAAGATAAGTTGAATTGATTTAATTTTATCGATGTGATGCTTGATACGATGCAATCAAATTGTAAGTTTTAAGAATTTAGAAAAAAATTAAAGAATAACTTCTTTAAGAAGAACAAAACTCACGACTTTCGGCTATTTGTAACCAAGAACATTTTGTAGCCGAAGGTTCGAGTCCAACCGTGGCAGTATTTTTTTTTTTTTTTTTTTTTTTTTTTTTTTAATAATAAAAATACAACTTTTTAAAAGAATAATTGACAGGTTTTATGGAATTAAGAATAGGTTAATAAAAATACTGAAAAACATTCTTTAGTTTTTCATTAATGTGACCATTAACTAATGATTACTTGGAGGTTATGACGTCGATGTATAAAAACATTCTTTATCGTGCCAACGTTTTGATCTTTACTGAGATCATCTTCAGGGCTCGAAATATTTTGTTTTCTGTGTGGTGTGTCATTATTGTATGTTGTGGTGTTGTATTTCATTATTTTCAACAGCACTAAAATAATAGTGCCTTAAATAAAAATTATGTCAAAAAGGCTTATTGTTAGGATCGGATTGTATATCAAAAATAGACTTTCTAATTAAACGAACAGTTTCTCCACTCTGGGGACGTACATCCAATGACACTTTTGATTTCAGAACCAGTTTGACTGGAAGAAGAAGGTTCATCTTTCCCGACTATGAACAACGCGACCATGCGAGGTTGACAGTACATTCCCGTATGCTCGGACGTTCTAAAAAGGACAATGAGGATCTTTAACGTCCGTACCTAGCCTATTCTACGTATCGGAGGTTTTGATTCTCAAGAATAGAGCTGACGCACCTCCGCACAAGCGACCGAATACGCAGCAGCGTTAGTGTGGACCAAGACAACCTCACTCCCCGCTTACCCCTTCTGAATGGTCGGGCCCGCATTAAGAACCATACGCCGCGCGCAACGGGCTATCTAAGCCAAAATACATCAGCCTGGTCTCCTGCGCGCTCCATAGGTAGAGAAGGCCTCTCTACCTCCCGGAGTAGTGGGTCTTCCCTAACGTATAAACTACAAGATCTTCTCCGGACGCGGTTTTGTTTAAATTGGTCTAACCACCCCCTAGAGGAAACCGCCTACGATAAAAGCTTCCAACCAAGCTCAACCTACACCTACGTGCAAAGCATATTCGAAAGGTTCACTACTCGTTCCTATCCATCACTAGTCACGCATTGGAGGGAGTTTTCAGCGTAAACATAGTCCTCAACGTATCCGGTAACGTAACGGTAGAAGACCTTATGTGCGGTTGACACGTGGTTACATACTTTTGGACCAACTAGAACAAGTTCGCTAAATGTCTCCCAGTTAACTGTAGAGCGCCAATCCTTGGTTCCATATAAAGAGCAAATAGGACAGCCTCAAGAAAACGCATTATGAGTTGGCGTAGCAGCGGGTATATTTAAAGAAAACAGCATTTTTTACTATATATAAAATTGACAGTTTTGTGTAACCAGCGATTATTCATTAGCGTGAATATTTAATGTAAGCGCCCATGGCGGAATATTGAGGCGTTCCGACCTCTGAACTTAACCACCGCGATTGGCCCTCCCGTAAACATTAATTAAAAAATATGATTTCAAGAAAGCAAACAACGTTGGTAGTCTGAATCGACAAAGAAGTTCTCATGTAGCAAGAGTACTGTCAACAAGTGGCTCACGAAGGATCTGATTCATAGAAGAGAAGTCATCCTATCGAGGAGGTTGACCTGACGTACTTTTGGCCTAATGCGTCCATATTTTGTGGGCTATTCCTTGACTCCATGAAGGGAGCGTGTAGGAATGTTACCCAATAAGAAAATTTTACGCGAGCAAGACAACGAGTATCTGGGTCAATTGTTCTAATTCTTGGAGGAAACGGAGTTGATGTATTGTTTTGTGACAACTAGTTTGTGTTGGTAAGTCGAGCAGATAAAGAAAGGTTGCCCGATATGGCCCACTTAAATGAAGGATGCCATTCCGTGGCTCCATATAGAGAACGAGTATTTCGGTCAACTGTTCAGATGTGTGGAGGAAGCCAAATCGTTTTATTGGTAACTTTGTTCTATATCGGTTTCTCTTTATTTAGTGGCGTGAACGTGTAGTGGGTGAGGGCCAAAGCGGAATATTGAGTACCCCATTGGCACTCAATTAATTACATAATTTGTGAGGGGCATATGGAGGAATGAACTCCACCACCCTAGCTCAGTAAATATAATGTAATAGGAAAGAATGTATTTAAGAGTGAGAGCGTGTGAATGGGTTCGTTTTTAGGAACCGATTGTGTTGAAGGCCGAAATGAACTAAATTACGCCAACATGGGTAATTCTCGAGCCTGCCGGTAATTACTAAAGCTGAAATTGCCAGTGGAATTCGAGACGCGATTGACTCATTTCTGTACATGCATGTGTAGATTTGAGCTTATATCATAAATCTGTTAGCAGTAATCAGATTCAGATTCTACGTTAAAAAAAAAATTATCCATCTAACCATTTAGCCGTCGAATATATTTTAAAACCATTAATCAATTTGTTTATTTATTCCAAACAAATAGGAAATTTGGACAGCTTAAAAAAAATTACCCGGCACCTTACCAAATATAAAATATTTTGCAAATACCAAAGTTAAGTTTAATTGTTAATATTGATTGTATATCGCTCGTATTAACCCGTCTCCTGGGAATTTAAAATGTCGGAACGTTGAAAATATTCAACGAATAAACTCTTCCCTAAAGGCTTTGTGAGATTTAATTGCTCTGGATTTATAAATAGAAAGAGATTTCCGATTTCTTCCTTTTAAAAGTTTGATTCATACCGGCTTAATTTATTTCGGAACGTGTTGCGAAGTCCGAGACTTACTTCAATAACAGCTCGGATGAAAATTAAAACCCTCTTTATTATTTACAAAAATTTGTGATTGACACTCTGTAAGTGTTTTCTACGTTTTGTGTTTCTGTAATAATAATGTGTAACGGATGTCTTTCATAATTATTAATTAATTGAAAAGTGTTAATTGGTCAATCGGAATTGTTTTCAAGTTTAGTAAATTTTGCCCTTTTTTTACTACAAGCAGCATAAATCCTTTCCTAATTAGTTAGAAACAATAAATTCTAATTGAATGCTTAATGTACCTTTACAAACAAAAATAATTGCCGATCGATTCAGTTTAGAAAATTGATTAATATGTTTTTTGTAGGGTACGTATTTGTTTAATATAGATTAAATTTATGCATCGTCAATTTTTTATTCCTGAAGTCGAACAAACACTCCCATTGAAATAAAATCAGGCAACTCGTAACCGTAAACCGTGTTGAGCACGTATCCCTCACAGAAATCTCGTCACGATGAAGAGTGGGAAAGCGGCGCAAGGACGTGAAATTTTAACGAAGCGTCGTGCCTGCTTGGCTTTAAGGCGACACCCTTTCGGGACATGTTATCTCGCTTGTAAGAGGATCATTGTTTAAATATTTGCACAAGATTTTCATTTCGATTAAGACGAAAAAGCTCTCAATTAATATCTTGTCTCACTTATCTTGTTTCTATAAGGGAACGAACTACGATTGCAAATTGTAGATAAGTTACTAACTAAATAAATGGGTTAATGTTACGACCTGAGCCGGATAAAGAATAAATTTATAAAGAAAACTCATTTAATTTTACCATCCTGTTGCGCCAGGCGTAAGCCAAAGAAACGAAAAGTGAGAAAATACAAAACTAATCATGTTAATTCGAGTCATAAAAGATAAGAATTAATGCCCACGACTAGCCAGAGTAGGCGAGGTAAGTATTATCAGCAAGAAAAATAGTTAAACTAGGAAAATAACATAGAATAAGATAATAAGGCAAGACATAATTAATAAATCAGTATTACTATCGTGATAATCGATAGCGGAGTGGGCATGGACCGTCCAGTACTCAGGTGGGGACCGCTTAGCCTCGCTGTGCCCTACGCTTGGTCAGGTGAGGAGAGCCTACAGCAATCCAAGTCACTTGGTTACAATGTTATCAGTGAAAGTAGTTTTTCTAGAAGGTTTAGACCCAGGTCAATGCCATGTATCTCTCTGCATTTTAACCTCACTTAGGGACTAACTGTTGAAGAATAAATATCGAAACTGGTACGACACACCAACACAGCGAGGATAGGCACAGAGAAACAACCGAAACCATATAAACTACAGTTTCATCATCTTACAGAATCTGTAATCTCATATGACAACATATTTCTAGCTGTACAGACTTCGCTATATAACAGAGCACTTAAACATAAACCTTCAGGATTTCATTTTCCAGTTACAACTAAAGAAAAAATTATATATATATAGAATAGAATAATTAAAATATATAGAATATGCCCAACTTTTATGTCAATTTTAAAGGGCTAACGGAGTTAAACTTTCTTTTCTCTCAGTTCCCATTTAATTTAGCTAAAGTAGCTTTTAAATCAATAGATTGGATGACTAAAGTTGAAAGTTGAAGAGGTTTATGGTACGGCACTTTCCTTCGGACCAAATTGTTTAAAAGATGATTGAACTGAGCTAGCCCACGAAAATATATCTGTGCAATAATTTTATATACGTTGGTGTTTTATATCGGTGGACCAACCAGCTCTTTTTCTATCAAGTGGAGTTACAATTATTTTGTAATAAGTTACTAGAAATAATTTTCTGTCGAAAATAAATTACTTACATTTATCTTACTTTTATGTTTGTTTTAAAAT
Source organism: Cimex hemipterus (assembly GCA_039619505.1). Lineage (NCBI taxonomy): Eukaryota > Metazoa > Arthropoda > Insecta > Hemiptera > Cimicidae > Cimex > Cimex hemipterus. The sequence continues at coordinate 16,488,407 of CM077108.1, forward strand.
AAAGTAAACATTAAACTAAAAATTTTGTGATTTAATTAACCAAGGTAGTTTAACAGAAAAAAAACCTAATAAAGTCCTATATCTTGAATTTCTTAATTTGTTATGAATTTTTGCTACGGAATCGGACGATAAAAATTAAAAGAATCAAATCAATTAATAACTTATTAAATTCACTAGTTTTCGTGGTCCGGTTAACCAATTAATATATTTCAAATAATTAAGGCTTTTAGTTGGGATAAAAATTTTCTTCAAAAATTTTCTTTGTCGCTGAGAATCAATTTGAAAAATGTCAAAAATGAGGGAAAATTCAAAAGTTGGGGTTGAGATAGGAACTTCGTGTCCGAGTGAATGGGGAAGTCATCATAGCTCAAGTGGTCGAGTAGCGGAGTTTCTAGCCGAAGATCGTGAGTTCGAATGCAGCTCATGACACTGACTTTTTCTCTCAACTAAAAAGCTTAATTAATTGAATTGATCAAACGGACACGAAAAATAGTGAACTCATATAAAAAAAAATAAATTAATTGAAAGAAGTAATTTGGTCAACAGACCACTAAATAAAATGTATTTATAAATACTCAGTTAATTAATTATACACTGTTTTATTTAAATGAAAATCTCAACGAAAAATTTAATTAATTAAAATAATAACCTTTCACGATTTACTCTTTGCTAGCTGTAATATTAAATTAGCAAAAATCTGTTTCCTATTTATGATTATATTGTGGTCTAATCTTAAATGTTGTCAAGATATATAATAACGTAAATTGAATAACACGTTTGTTACAATATTCCTACAAAAACAGGGGTGAGAACAATAGAAAAGCGACAAGAACTTCAACGTCAGAATAATAAGATTAAGGTTTAACCGCAACCTCCTTCCGGAATGAGATAAATATAGGAAGCACAGGAGCTTCCGTATTGATGTGCCAATACTTGGGAGACGACCGAGAAGAAATATGGATTGCAGGTACACATCAAAAGTCCCGCTTCCCACATCTGTACTAGCTCAGAGTATAAATGTCAGATTGAGCAATATCAATGAAAACCTATTGTCTACTTACAAATCAGTTTTAATTAAATTATAAAATATCTGTTTTGTAGGGACCACAGATTCCCAATATTTAGAGGGTCCGTCTCGTTTTTGTTACGCTAGTGGTAGAGCAGCGGCGTAGCTAGCCGAAGATCGTGGGTTTGAACCCCGCTCACACTGACTTTTTTATCTCACGTAAAAACCTTAATTAATTGAAAGATATTAATTGATCAAGCGGACCACGAAAACTGGTGAATTATCATCCAAATATTTATTAAGAATGTATCGGTTCGTCCTTGCTAAAAGAACAATTCACGATCATTTTCATCGAATCGAGTTTTGCAATAATGCTTTTTCTGGTCCGTTATTATCAACTTCTCTAAAATTGCCGCCAGTGTCACTATTTAAAAAAAAGGTTACGGTGCTCAAAAAACTTCATAACCAAGTCGGCTTTCTTATGACTGTTACGAGGTGATTATCTTGCTTTAGTAAGACAAATGTTCTCGAACAGAGTGCGAAATGCTTTAGCTAGATGATTACACAATAAGGAAAATTGGGCAGGTTGAGTTATGTCGACGTCGTTAAACAAGACAGATTTCTTAAGCAAAAATGCACACCATTAAAACGAAAGTGTTTCAATGGGAAAAGAATATAGAAAAAATATATTCTTTAATTAAAATCTGGGGCGTTTATATACCACACTATAATGCCCACTTTAAACAAAATTAATACACCATGTTAAACAGTACGCTAAAGCCGAAGTAAGTCAATTTTAGTATTGACAACCACTTCTATGTACATGTTTACAGAACGTTCGTGTACAAACTTACGTATGTATGTTGTAATTGGTTTATTATTATTTATTTGCTATAGATACAATGAAACAGTTTATCGAGTAGTATACAAATGACTATTTTTCATTACAATAGATTTATTCTGCTTGACAGAAACTATGTTAAATTTATATTTGTAAAAAATGTCTTAAGTTTGTTATTTCATCTAAATAAACTAATTAATAACTTAATAAACAAATTAAATAAAGAGAAACCCTAACTTCTCGTTAAAAATATACATGAAATAGACCACAATCATATATCCAGACGAAAGGGCGAATAACAAATACATCCAACTCCGGCGAATATCGAGGGAAATATCGAGTACTCCGAAGTGGTGTGAATGTAATTTATTAGCGCGAATGTGCGGCTTATCCTTAATTACCCCGCGGAATATCGAGTTGACTCGGAAGTAGAGTGAATCGGAGGGGCTAATCCCGATGATGAGTATCTTGTACTCCGGGGAGGTATGAATGTACTTTTTTAGAACGAATGTGCGGCTTATCCTCAACCACCCGGAGAAAATCGAAAACTCTGAAGTAGTGTGAATGTAATTTATTATCATGAATGGGTAGGGCTTAACCCAATGATGACTATATAGTACTCCGTGGGAAGTATAAATGTAATTTATTAGCGTGAATTTGCGGCTTATCTTCAATTACCCCGGGGAATATCGAGTACTCCGAAGTAGTGTGAATGTAATTTATTAGCGCGAATGTGTGGCTTATCCTTAATTACCCCGAGGAATATTGAGTTGACTCTGAAGTAGTGTGAATGTAATTAATTAGCGTGAATGGGAAGGGCTTATCCAAATGATGTATATCAACTACTCCGGGGGTGGTATGAATGTAATTTATTAGCGCGAATGTGCGGCATATCTTTTATTACTCCGATGCATATCGAGTACTCTTCGGACTATTATATTTTTGGGTTTGAAACTAGTGGAACTTCAAATAGACCCCTCCATTACCTTTGTATATCTTTTTGGAAGTCTTACTTCCCAGTTTCTGGAGAAAACTGGGCAATAAAGGCACAATGATTATCCCAACGATTCTATAGTAGGACCTTAGGACATAATCCTAAGATGACCTTATTGACATTTGTTATAATAGTCCCTTGATGACGTATGCAAACTACATAAGGCGGCCAAAATAAGCAAAGAAAGGCGAGGTAAATAGTATAAAAATTACAAATACTTATACGCCTTACCACAACTTGTATTCTTACAACCGTCACTTCAGCAATCCTTAGCCGCCACAAATATTAGAAAGATTGAAAACCGGAGACTTCGTGGTAATATATAACCCTATCAACTTTTCGGACACATGATTATTCGGAGATGCGGTATGGTGTGACGCAGGTAAAAAATAAAGTAAAACGGATTTATACAATGGTAGAAAATTTTACAATAAAAAGGATATAATGCTAGCAAATTTTAGGTTAAAAAATGAATTTTTACAAAAATTTAATTTAAAATATTCTGGTATTATATGTTTTTTTAAAATGTAAAATATTCTACCATTGCATAAATTCTTTTTTTTTAATCTAAAACATTCTAGTATTGTATATTTTTTAATCTAAAATATTCTAGTATTGTATGTTTTTTAACCGAAAATATTCTAGTATTGTATAAACTCATTTTATTTATTAATTTTTCAATCTAAAATTTTTAGAATATAAATTCATCTCAATAAAAATAGAAGCGTTGGCACGATAAAGAAATCTTTTTCTAAAAGCTACGACATACCAGGCAAATCAAATACATTACATTGTCCTTTCAGGTCACAATATAACATAATGCGAAAACGAACTGGGAATTAAAATAGCAAAGAAAGAAAATACCGAGACTTAATCTATCAAGACGCCAACTGACAAGTATAACACCAGCACAACCCTTTCATCTTTCATGAAAGGGTAAATGAAAATATCGTATTTACAATAGCGAAATACCGAATCGCGTCTGACAGATCAAAGAGGTGAGCCTGTCCAGGATGATTAGACTACCAGTTTGTATACAAATGAAATTCATGTCGTTCACTTATCAGAAGTATTTTTTTACTTGATTAAAGCAGACATTGTTTTACCATTTTTATTTATTTAAATACAACAAATACTTAATACAACACATGTAGTTGTAAAGAACAATTAAATGTAATAATTTTTTTTAATAAACATAAATATATAAGCGAGGTTAACTCATGGCGAAAATTGTGAAGCGGCGCATGTGACCGTTATGGAAGGTACAATTTATTTTATTTGATCGAATGAACAATTCCAAGAATCAAACAAAAAATTTAAAATGAATCAAAATCAACTTATGTGACGTTAAAGTGGATTGACGACGTATTTATCTGCTTTTTGTGTTTGTGGAAGAAATAACATTTCAAAGGGGCCAAGACGATAATTCGCCGAGTGGAAAGGTGAAACTGAGGAGTCGTTAATTTAAATTAAGGAAGTTAGTCTCGACTTTAATGTACTCCAGCGGTCAGTTAACTCGATAGACACTCCCCTTTCATCCTAGTTTAATAATTACATCTTAGAGACATTTTTACTTTGTTGGCCGTTTGTTTACGGCTACGATTACATCTATCGCTTCTTTTAAACGCCATTTAGTAACGGAGGGTATAATGAAAAATCAAACTAGGGGCCGTCCTTGGTCGCAAGGGTTTAGCCTTTGACACAGCCCTCATCACTGTAAGGTAAATGTCCCGGTTCGAATCCAGCGGCCCTGCATTCGAACCCGACATACTTGCAATTTATTTTTTCAAAAACACCTGCACTCTGAGTGTTGATAAAAACCTCTGCTGTTGCGAACCCTATAAAAAAATTCGAACTGTTTCGATATAAAAGGTTCAGATAATATCCACACCTATATGAGCAAAATCGTTCGGAAATAGGGTGTAAATAGGACAGAGAAAAAGAAACAGTTAAGATAAAAAATGGGAAAGGAAAAGAATGAATCTTTTCCACCACAGGTAAAACGTTCTTAAAATACCCAAAATTCAACCTTTTGCATTTTTGTCCAGTACCCTTGATCACACCTGGAACTATGAGAGATCTATGCAAATCATCAATCTTTATTCCTTTATTCGACCATTTCACCAATTTTGCGGGAATATGCTCTACTCGTTCAACAAAATAATCTTCAGTCTAGATTTTGACTAGAGACGTTCTCAGTATCTTTTGTTTAGTTGAAAAAAGGTGATGTTTACACTCTAAATTTGCCTCAATTTTTCACGTGCTTTTTTTAAAAGTTTATAGCCAATCGGTCTATGTGTAGCCGAATCCCGCTTATAACACTAACTTTCTCATCTCACCCAAGACCTTAACCTTCTAAAAAGAATGATTAATTGAAATAATTGGAGAAACCGCTGGATTTAAATGGCAGAAATTTGGGCAGTGGTATTCGATAACCACATGAGTTCTGGTGAAAAAGAATTTTTTGAAATTCCATTCGAATCTAAGTATATAAAACAATTCTGTGGCAGACTGACTACCAAACCGTTGGATTAAATGGCTGAAATATTGACATTGAATCCCTATAATGATATGGATTCAGCTAAAAAAGAATTATTTGAAATTCTATCTCCACCTATATAAAACAATTCCGTGATAAACTGACAAAAAAAACCGCTGGATCTTACCCGTTACAATTTCGACAGTGGTACCCTATACAGTAGTATAATATAGTGGATCCTGCTAAGAATTTTTTTTTTAAATTCTAACCCTATCTACGTATATAAAACAATTCAGAGAGACAGACGACCAAACCGCTGGATTTAAATGGCAGAAATTTGGGCAGTGGTATCCTATAATGACATGGATTCTGCTAAGAATTTTTGAAATTTTATCTCTAAGGGGTTCAAACGGACACAATTTTTTACCGTGTATAGACCTAAGTGAACTAAAGAAGATAATCCTATCCCTAACCATCCCTAATTTTGAGAAACGCGACATTCTATTAGATATCCATACTAGAACACTAGCAAGTGGAGCAAAGTCCGCGTGGACGATGTCGCGGGTAAAAGCTTGTATATTCATAAGAACTTTTTCCAATCGCAATTCAGGGAAAGAAATTAGACGAATGGTTCTGAATTTCCGCACAATATTAATATTTTTTCCTCGGCTTCATCACTAACGATTTAACTTTGACACCTTCAATAATATTATCACAAAAAGATCACCCTTGTAATTATCATTTACCATTAAATTTCATTGGATATTTTAAATTGCAATTTGTCAAAAAAGAAAAAGTGACCCACCTACACTACTAATTGGTTTAAGATTTCTCGGAATATTGGCACAATAACTTTTAACATCGTGGTGATTAATGTTTCACGAGAGCCAATTCGGCAAAACGGGTACATTTCTATTTGTCCTGCGTCAATTTCCCAAATTCATTACCTGTTGAAATACCTTACGGATAGTCCAACTTGGGGTATTATCATCTTGATCCTATGCCTATTTCATAAACTTTCTTAACGACTTCTATTTTGAGTAGTTTTAATCGCGCACATTGACCCAAGGATATAAGCTATAAAGTATGTAATAAATTTTCATTATAATCTCATTTAATTAAAGCTTTATCGTATTAAAACGTCAAGCCAAAAATATTGCTTCCTTCACCCCACTATTTCGTTCATTATAATACTTTAAGGCTCTACCCAATAATTTCAACTTAATTAAATATTCAATAAAAAAATAATGTAACATTTTTCTTCTATACAATTAATTTGTTAGTTAAAAATAGTACAGGTAGGTATCCCATAGATTGGTACTGAGTTCGGATTGGCGGAATAATTCAGAAACAAGGAGTAAAAAATGTAAAAAGAGAGATAGTGTAATTAAATCGCTTTGAATTATTTTGGCCTGCTTATCCTCGTAGTTTGGGCGAGTAATACCTATTTTCAGTTTTGAGTAAAAATTTTGATTAACATCCATTACTGATGATGGAAAATCAAACACAGAACAAAAGAACGATAGTTGGTAGGCCAAAACATTCGGAATGGCTAAAAATCGTATCTGGTTGATTTATGACCTTATTTATCAGGTTTATCCCCTCGCAAAGGTTTTAATTATTTAATGCAAGTGAAGCTAAAATAAAAAGTAGAATTTATAACGGCCAAAACCAAAGTAACTAACCATTAAAATGTATTTAAATTGTGCTTGGGCTGAGCAGCGGGTATCTGAGTCCCTGTTCCGATTTCTAGGTTCCGAAACAGGACTGGTTTACTTTATATAGTAATTCGAGGAACGGTCAAGAAGGAAGTAGTTTAGAAAAACACCGTTATCACTTTTTTGACAACGTTTCGACCTCTATTCGGGTCATCTTCAGGCCATCGAAAGGTGCTGTTCTTGTGTGTCATACTGGTTTTGTGTGAAAGTTGATGTAAAAACCAATACGGCACCGCAAGAATAGCACCGCACTCAACGCACTGAAGATAATTCGAATAAAGGTCGAAACGTCCGCAAAAAATTTAAAAGGTCTTTTTTAATTACATAACCCTTGACCGTTCGTCACGACGCCAACAAATTATGAAACAACAGGTCACTAAGAAATACACATTTATGTATTAGTTTAAAGATATCTCGTATTGTTATCCTTTGTGTATGTTGAGCTGAATGTATTTATTAGTGTAATTCTTTTAGTTTAAGAGGGCCGATGGCGGAATATTACTTACCATCTCTCAATTAAAATAGTTGTCTGATATGTGGTGGTAGAATGGCATGAAAAATGAAGGAATGTGTTTAAGCGTGAGTGGAAGTGTGTGGGGGTTTGTATTTAGAGACTGATTGCTTTGAGAGCTTAAAACCTAGCTGTAGACCTGGAGCCAAGCCTCAGAGGACCCCTGGCCTGCCGACAATTTATTTTAAATTACTCCTAAAAGTGCGATTGCCGGTGGACTGTGAGAAGTCCCAGGTCGGCTGCCGGTATTTACTTAATGTCCGAAATTCAGCATTTATAAATCAGTAAACAGTAGAGCAAGACTGTAAGCTGACGCAGAATAGCAAATGATTGAAACTCAAGTTGAAAGAGGTTTTTGGAGAGTTGAGAAACCTCTTGGTCTGAAAACAGTTTTAACCGGAAAACTAAATTTATACTTGGACCAATTTGTACTGTGGGGTTCATTCAGGGAGAGAGGTTGAGTTAGACTACGTACAATAAAATTAGTTGGTTACATTAAAGCGCCAATAGTATCTTCTACGCCATAGAGCCAGCCTTTACTCTATAAAAATCTTGTAGATTAGAGTTTTGGTCAGAAAAACAAATAGTGCCTTGTTACAATTCCGAGCGTTAGACGACATAGTTCGACTTCTTTGGGGACTACAGAGAAAAATCTTAATTAATTTCACATTCAAATAGAGATATCACGAATTCTTGACGGGAAGGCAACTGGACTAGCATTTTATTCTTGGCAGTCAGGGAACTCTTTTTGGACTTGATGGTTTAGGTATTCCGTCCATCAAATTCTATTTATAATAGCAATAAAATTATTTATAAATGTAAAACTCCACAGACATAATATCTGATATTCGATATTTTGCCTGCATACATAAAGCATTCAAACCTGTTCAATAATGAAAAAGAACGGCAGAAAAAACAAAATATTAAAGCGCAACCTACAATTCCAGTCCTATACGCATTTCAGACAAATTAATAATTTATTGAGTATGTTATTGGTTTGGTGCAAAATTAATGCAGGTTTTGAAAAATTGGTTCATTTGCGCCGGAGCCTTTCATGTAAACAAAGGTAAATCCTCTAATCTAATTTTTGGATTATAATAAATACTTTAAACTGTTATCTTTTATACTAAACAATTTTTGTTTATATTTTATTTTAAGAGAGTGAGAACCTGCAAAATTGACTATATCCAAAATAGATTTTTGTCAAATTTATTTGTGCGAATTTAAACTTGTGCGAGGTGCTACCCAAACCTCGCGTAACATCAATACAGTTTGGGGGAATGGGAAGCATTAGCGAACGCACGGTGCACCAAGATTTCACAGATTTCGTCTTGGTGTGGTAAATCGGTTGTGAACGTCGACCAACTCAAAACGTTGAAGAAAAACCACGTAAGACTACACGGGAAATTGTGGAAGAGCTTAGCGTTTACTACCCAACCGTTTGTTCGCCATCCGGAGCGAACTGGTAAAGACAAGTGCACCAAGTCGTAAGAACCAAAAGAAATCGACGCTTTGAAATTTACACGACTCTTTGATTGCGCCTTCAAAATGATCCATTTCTCGATCGAATCGTCATGTGCGATTTACAAAAACAGTGGTTAGACAAAGATGAAAGGTGAAAACATTTCCTAAAATCAAATCTGCACCTAGAAAAAGTTATGGTGATAGTTTGGTGGTGTGATGCTAGGGCGGTTCACCATAAGATCTTGAGTGATGGTGAAAAAATCGCAGGAGAGAAATATTGCCAAAACATGGAAAAAAAATGCACGGGAAATGCAACGACTTTGTCCAGGTTGGATAAACTCTAAGGGGCCGACTATTCGTCATAACGCTAGGCCACGCGTCGCAATGCCAACCCTGCAGAAGCTTAGGGACTTAGAATGTGAAACCGTATCGCACTCCTCCATATTCACGCGATCTCTCGACTAAGACTTCCACATTTTTAGCCATTTTGATCGTATTGCGATGGGAAATATTGCGAATAAATTTTCTTTCTTTTTTAACAATTCAAATTAGTTTTGAATCTTTTCAAAACCTGCATTATTTTGTCACAGGCCCAATATTAAACAGACAACTTATCCTACTGGCTTCCACTTTTTAGGCAATTTGATCGCTTCTTGAGGAATAAAATTTTTAAATAAACCGGTGAAGCGGAAAACGCCTTCAAAGAATTTATTGAAACACGAAATAAAGAATTTTATGTCACAGGAATAAAAAGGCTTATTACACTTGGCATATATACATTGCAATGATAAATATGT
>CM077108.1:16503216-16515576 GCA_039619505.1 Cimex hemipterus
TTGGTGCAGATTATGGGTGTTAAATACTCCGTCTCGGGTGAAATTTGATTCATCTGACCACAAAATTCGATGAAAGAAGTGATGTTCCTCAGTGTCAGATTGTACAAGCCAACAACAAAATTCCTTCCTACGATAATTGTCACCAGAATGCAATACTTGAATCTTTTGAACGTGGTAGGGATATAGTTTTTCCTTTTTCAAAATTTCACACACCTTGAACTGGGAGATCCTTCTTAAGCATTACATACTAAATGGGCATTAAATTAAATTAAAAAATTTCAATGGAATTATGATTTTGAGAGAAAAACAAAGTGAAAAAACTTTTTGTGGTTTTTACAGTTTTTCTCTTTTTGTCATCAACATCTTGGTCTCACAACCACTAAATAAGAAAATGACGAGTGCGTTGGAAGCGTTCTTAAATCAGGTAGTTTTCCTCAAATTTGCTGCCTTCTGAGACTAAAATTAGAAACTCTGGATTACTTTATGCACTTTCCGATTTACACAATTTTCCACTTATTTTGTAGTTCTGGCTGAAATATAACACCAGAAATTAGCCCAAATGTTTAGATTAAAAGATATCACGATTTTCCGACGCCAGGACGTGATATCTTTCAAAATCGATAAAAAGCGAAATTACTCTGAAATGGTTGAGAATCGGACCATGGACAATATGAACTTTTTTGTTCATTTTAGGGTGAAGAATCTACTGGAGAAGTTTGTAGCACGAGTAGCAATTCACCCTGTATATATATATATAATTTTCTCTTGACCCTGGCCAGGTCGTATTATTATTTTGTAATATACTTCTGTAACATTTATATATGTGTATTTTTATTTCGCTTTGCCCATCAAACCATTCTGTCTAGGAATGTCCAGGAATTTGCCAGATCCGGCAAAATTGAACTGAACGGTAAGGAGCGTTGTTTCCCAATCAAGGTAAACCCCTTCTTCCAACAAATGGATAAACCAGAATTAAAGTATATATATAGATGAGTGGGAGGAATGATAAATGGTTACTCGAGTTGATATGACGATTTTATATCCGTAAATTTATGACTCATCAAATGTAAATCGATCGGTAGGGAAATTTAATTGCATGAAAGTACTTTCTGTCCCAACTTTATCGAAAGTTATGAAACGAATATGCCAAGCTTATTACGTCTTGATGACAGACAAAAAGAGAGTGTTAGATTAATGAATATCAAATGTTGATTAATGAAGATCAGATCGGGGAAAATTTGAAAGAATGTCGCTAAAGCAGTCTAATTTCAAGTTCGAGACATTGCAAGTCGACCATCTGGAACGGGTCAAACGGACGTGTTTTCCCTTAAGATACAGCTGAACGCCTCAACATCCATTTTCAATCTTGGAAAGTTGATAAGCAATTTTTCCGTTAATTTTTATGGAAACAATGTAACATTCTGATATGAATGGTAAGCTTAATCACCTTTAAAAGCTCCACTGTACAAGAATTGCGTATTGTATTATTTTTTTAAAACACCACATTCAAAAGCAGACTTAACTTTCGAGTTAATTTCCCTAATTTCGTGGTCAACTTGACCAATATATTACAATTTTTAAAGTTTTAAGTTGAGATAAAAAAGTCAATGGCACGAGCGGGATTCGAACCCACCATCTTCGGCTATATACGCTCCCTCTCGTGCCATTGACTTTTTATCTCAACTAAAAACCTTAATTAAATGTATGATATTAATTAGTAAAGTGGACCACGAAATTAGTGAATTTAATGAATTAAAATGAAGTATACTTCACATAAGTTCTCCGTTGCCATTTCATTTGTCGTCGAGAATCCAATCGTATTACACGAAATTTGAAAAATGCCAACTCAACTAAAAATCTTAATTAATTGTAACATAATTAGGGAAGCGGACTGGCACAATTTAAATCAAAGCAGTGTAATGTAAAATTTAATTCCTGTAATAAAATTGTTTCAAATAAGAACCCATCTTGCATAAATAATGAGTGAAATAAAATTTGTTGATATTGCGGTAAGCTAAGATTATTCCTTGGCCAAGCCAGCGAAGTGAATATACTCAGCTACTCAGCAAAAGCGATTAAACCGTTTGGAAGGTTTAGCTATTTAATAAACGGCGAGATGGCCGGGTTCCAACTCTATATTCACGATTATTATATACAGCAACCACCCCTAGCAGACTTCGTCCCAGGACAGATCTGCAACCGTAAGATTTCACATTTTATTGCCCCTTTTCGGAAAACATAGGACCTACGTGGCCATTAATGCAATAAGGGAGGAAGGGAACCGAAAAAGTGGCCGCATCCGACTGTGTATGAAAATAAAGTTTTAATAGGTTTTAGAATAAGCGGCCCGCCGCCGTTCTCGAAAGGAAATGAAACTCATAAAACAAAAAGATCCCCCATAAAACTTATACCTTGTAATTGCTGGGACAACTTTCCGTTTCCTCTCGCTCGATTTATGTTTTCAGTGTGAAGAGGCAGGAGGAGGGATTCTCTTATTTTCGTATAACCTATTATTGCCGGCAGTTTTGAACATCACGGCGTTTTTACCTACGTACTGTTAAGATATTAGTTCACTATGTCATTTCCAATTCAAATTTGACCTTCAATTATTTTCCCTTGTTCCTACGAAAAACAAACATTCTGTTCGATTGCTATCTAAAACAATATAGCCAATAAAGGAAAAACCTAAAAAACTTAGAAAAATACAAGATAACCAAAAAATGACATTGTTTTATTAATCTTAATTCTCAGTATCAGCTTTCATGGGGAATAGTTTTGAGAGGTGTTTATTTAGTGTACAAAAAAATAGTATCTAATTGCTAAGCTGATGCTCAACAAATCGCCTAGGAAAGCTACGGTTCAAACAACCAGGTTCACCAGCGCAACCATCACAGTTAACTATATTCTACAAACATGTGAAAATGCTGAGGTCATCACGGACCTTCAACTACCGCATAAGCTCAGATCATATACACAAATTTCTTTACAGCCCGTGTTTTGGAAATTATTTGCAAAATTCTTACTTAAAAAGTGATTAATAAACGGCAGTTTGGCTTCCGAAGACAACAATCAACTACTGACCATTTGAAAATCACCATTCATGGAACAAGTCCTTGGGAATAAACCGTTTCCTTCAAGTGACCCTACAGCGTCTGGCATGAAGGTCAAACAAATTCCGAAGCTATGTTTTCAAGACCAACTACTTACTCACAACGGTTTCTATACATCTATATAACGTAATGATGAACAAACAGTGCAAATAGTCATAGAATAGGGAATCTACAAAATCTAATTAGCCCAACATGTAATGTCAATTAATCAAGAAAACTCAGAATTCAACCCAATTCTGAAGCTATGCTTACAAGATCAACTAACCTTACAACGATTTCTATGTATCTATATAACGTACTGAGATAGACAAATAATGCAAACGGTCATAGAATAGGCAATCTACAAAATATTATTAGCCCATCGTGTAAGGCTTAGAGGCAACATCACATAAATGCAGTCCACCTGGTAGATGTCGAATTTCTAGCCGGACGAGTAATAGGCATCAATCATGATGCCGCATATGATTTATCATTTGTTCAATGATTGTCATGAAGGTGAAAATTTTGATAGTAATTTTCTTTAATATTGTATAAGCAAAAGCTATGAAGGATTTTACTAAATAAAATTAGATTTATATAAAACGTAATGAAAATTAAAAGATGCTTTCGGTAAAATAATTTAAAAATTGAAAATGAAACAACCAATTCGGATTCGTTTTAGGAACCCTTTAAACCATTTTATAGTTTCAAAAAATGTTTTTAACATAAATACCATGTGTGGTGATTAGTGACCGTTAACTTTACAACAATAGCTTCCTTAAAAACCCATTCATCCAAACATTAATTCCCTAACAATAATCTCTTCATTCACCGCAGGCCTATTGCAACAAAACCTATCCGGAGTGCCCCATAAAGCGTTTCAAGAAAAATGGCCTCATGGATGTGAAAAAATTAATTTATACAATGCACAACGTGTTTGTCTCAACACGACACGCCAGAATGGCACAATTACACAGAAGACCAACACTTGATTGAGTAGAAATGCTTTGAGTGATTATATAAAAAATATATTTTGCATTGGATAAATTCACTTTCCCACAGTCAATATGTAGTCGGTTTTTGTAAAACCCAGGCACTGAAGATGATCTTAATAAAGATCGAAACGTTGGCACGATAAAGAAAATATTTTTTCTGAAACCTACATCACACCGGACCGCATATCATGATTTCTAAATAATTATAAATACCATGTTTGCTTTTCTAACGCTAACGTTTTCCAACCCTGATTTCGCCATTTAGCATACAATCAAATAAACGTAATGAAAATATATTATCATTTGTAAAACAAAGTTTATTTTTTAACTTTTTGTGATATCCAGGCAGCCTGTAGCTTGTACTTGTTGTTCGTTGGATGGAATAAGATAACTGCCCATTTTTTTTAAATTTAATGATATTAACTAGATTTAAATATTTCCGAGCTTGATAAAATTGGAAAACAACATTTACAATTATGGGAGGAAGTTTAAGTTCGAGTTTCAAAATCTCCCGTATACGTCGGGTTTTCTTTCTCCTGCCTACCCCAGTTTATCCAAGTTCTGTCGAATCGTTCGTTCCCCGAAAGAAAATCCGGCTTAAGTTTTTCCCCAACCAAGGCATATAAAGTTTATAATCTCGTAGGGACAAGCCCAAGTTTTGATGGTTCCAGCGGTGTGGACAGATTCTCGAAGTTTTCCCCATCGATTAGCCGACATAGATCTAATTAGTTTTAGGCAACTTACGTACATATCTGACGTACTGTCAATTTGACTCTAATAAATCATTTCAATCTATACAATATTTCACAATATTTATTAGAAATAATCGGATAATAATAAAAAGAAGAAAATGTGATGATGTTTCAACAATATTTTTCATCAGCATGATCTGCCTATTTATTTTATCTTAAGAATACATTAGTGAACCATATTATCCGATGATTTAAAAAAATTATAATCAGCTTTTTAGATGGTGATAAATCCTAGGCAAATTATTTTCTTAAATTGATTTATTTCCTACTTATTAACCATATATTAACATTATCCAAGTCCAATGGAACGTCCTCAAATTCTCACCCTTACGTCTATACATAAAGTGTCTCGCGGACAGACATCAATTCATTAAGTTGTTTTATTGGACTAAAACGTCACTATTCTTAAAACTCTGATTCTCAATTGAATTCAAGGTATGTCATTGTTAACAGTACTTCAACCTTTCACAGCTTTATTCCATACCGCGCTGCCCAGTATCTCATAAAATAAACCCCACTGAAAATATGATTACAAATTGAAAACCTTACAAGAATCGTCAAGTGATGGAAGTATTATTTCGGAACCTCTGTCCGTACAACCATCGGTAATAAAATGAGTTATTAACACCACAAATATTAAAATCGTGATTACAAAAACTTGCTGGTCTTCAAAGCACAATGCGAATCAACTATTTTTCGATTTAATATTCATTTCAATACAAAGCTATGTTTTGTTTAGCTTGGGGAAAAAAACAGTTCAACGTTAATTTTACATTCACTACCTTCGTGGTACGCTTGACCAATTTGTAATTGAAATAAAAAAGGTGAGTATCACGAGCGGGATTCGACCCCACGATCTTCGGCTAGATACACCGCACTCTACCATTGGACCTATCGTGACCTCGATCCACTCCGACACTAACTGAAATATGGCAAAAAGGAGGGAAAATGGAAAGGTGGGGTTGAGAGGACGTTAGGGTCCGAGTGGATCGAGGTGACGATAGCTCAAGTGGTAGAGAAGCGGTGGGTGTATCTAAGCGAAGGTCGTGGGTTCGAATCCCGCTAGTGACACCGGCTTTTTTATATCCACTAAAAACCTTATTTGAAAGTTAATTTTGCACTGGTGTTACTAATCTTTACCCGTTAAGACCATATGTGTATAGGTCGTCAGTAATGGCAACTTTTCTGTAAGCAACATCCACCCAACCAAGAAAATCTTATGTAAAAGTTATACAAGGAGTTCGGAAACTGGCTGAAGTTTATTTTCTAACTGATTTTGTATCTTGTTTGCTTAGGGTTGCAGTAAAAAAGTTTTATTGCACTTTCAATTCTTGTAATCAAATGTATAGTAGGATCAGCATTTTACGAGATACGAGGGGCTTTATGAGATAAAGTTGTGATAGATTAAAGTAACCAGAAAAATGAAATATCTCGAATAGAATTGCTATGCTAATCAATTGGACAATAGACACTTTTCAGTTCAATTTTACCGGCGGAGGGAGTGGCGTCTATTCACAAGACCGGATGTATAAGCATATAAAAAACAAGGTAGCGATAACCAAAAATTTAAAAGGGCGATAACTAACATACTTACAAAGCAAAAATTGTCACAGCATTTCTGTACTTTTACTATAGTAGGAAAGATCGGCATAACGAAAATAAGTTGCAGTGTAAAAGGTGAAAACCCTTACGACTCCAAAGGAAACAATAAAACATAAAAACCCTACAGATATTTAACATACGTTTATTATTTAATTTTCGTTTATGGTTTTACTTAATTATGCTACATTTGATAAATATATTGATTTTCTATTTCCTTTATTATTACTAACTATAATTAATCTGTCTAATTGCTAATATAGATTAGCATGCGTGGATTGTTCGGTTGGACAGAACTCATTTAATTAGAGCATAAAATGAAAGTAAGGTTGAATAATTGTGCTTTCGTATTACATTTTCACACTTAGTTGATTTTTCAGAAATCGTGAGGTGCGGTCTGGTGTGATGCAGGTTTCAGAAAAACGTTTTCTTTATCATGCCAACGTTTCGATCTTTATTGAGATCATCTTCAGGGCCTGTGATTTACGAACATTATTACAAACTTAAACAATGTTTGTAAATCCTAGGCATAGATCTCACGGTAACTAATCACCACACATTTCACTCTTACCTTGTTTTCTCGTAATTGAAGTTAAAATTCGTCCTAGCCATGCGTATATCAATTTGGTTGAACGATGGTTTAATCGTGAAATAACAGGCTTAAATTTCACTGGATGAAAAATCCAAAAGAACAACATTTTTTAGATACGATTAATCGATAAGTTGGTTTTTATTACGTATAAGAGAATTTTTGATGTTCATATTATGTTATTATTCTTTTCTTTTTTTCAAATTCCAATGTCAAAAGGTTAATATTAGCTACCATCCTTATACATTTTCAGAGCTTCTTTTAATCTTCGTTCTAAACTATTCACTTTCCATTTAATTGCAGGTGTTTTTGCTATTTCGAGTTTGTCTTTTTCTTTTCAGTAATAATTATAATAATATTTCGATTGGGATAATATTCTTTAAATGTTCTTTCGTTTAGTATACGAAACGTCAAATTCTCAACAGAAAATAATACTATGAAGGAGTTTGAAGAAAAATTAATTTGTAAAAAAATGAAGGAAAACTTTACATTTTAAAGGTAGAAACTTTTGACAATTATCCACACATTTTTTAACTTTAATAATGTTTGCCTTTTTATTTCAAAATTTAAATATATACCCGACATAATTATTTATTTATTGGTCTCTGGTAGATGGTTTTATCCTGGTTTTCTTCGATATACCACCAACCCTTTTGTCCTGGGTGAACTTAATATTAAATTAAGGCGTATATAAATGTATTTTGTTACCGCGAAAGCTTCACTGGCTCCTTTGTCGAATTGAACATAAAAAAGCTACACTCGTTTTGTTAATGGATTGGTAATTTCCAATTTGTTGAAAGCCTCAATCATTTAAATCAGCAAATGTTTGCTCTGTTCGAAAAGTTTGTTAAAGGCTTGTTTTACAACGGGAGCTGTTTTCGCCAATATCGTCAAAATAAAAACAACATGCAAATTTTATTTCAAATAAACCTTCATGGATAATTCATTCTGTAATACAGCTGAGGTATAAATAGTACATTCAAAAGCGAGCAGTAAGAAATATTTTGTAAGGAAAAACGTAGATTGGAAAACTTGTTGATATATATTGGTTTGATTTTAATTTCGTTGATGTTTAGCGCTGGAAGTTTTTCAAAAATTATCTAATCGTGTGTGTTCTTTAAATGTTTTCACATTTCTTGAAAATTAAGCCTGACAACTATTTTTCCTAAAAGACATGTTTGTTGTGAAAGGCCTCTTATTAAAATCCGTTAGGCCAAAAGTCTCTTGTGTTAGGTCCAAATATATTTTAGATGTGTCAACCAATGACCAAAGCGATTGGTAAATAAGCAGAGGTGAATTAGATTATAAACTTTACGGATCGATAGTTTTAAAACGGACTTCTTTTATCTTCCAAATGGAAAAGCTGAGTATTGCCCGTCCATGTGAAAACGCCCAAAGGCTTGAAGATAATACGTATAACACTGGTCAACGTTCTGCTAAGTCAAGTGAACATGAACAAACAGCTCTTAAAATAATAAAGTAATAAAAAAATAAACATTATGCAAAATAACATAAATTTATAAAAATTTCATGCAGCAGTTATAAAAATTGAACTTTAATAACAGTAACCTACAAGATGGATAAAAAATTTAAAAAATAAAATCATGTAAAGTAAATATTCCCGATATCTATTACAACAGTGACTTTATGGCCGTATAGATTTCAACTAAACCGGTATTATCTCTTCTTTTTTTTTGTGTTTTTTACCGTTTCCGATGCTTTAATAACGCTCGTTGGTCAAATGCATAAAATAGGAGGGAACCGGGTTCGGAATTACCTTATAACTCCCGTTAGGGCAACAATGGCAGTGGAAACAATGCGGTCGCTTACCGTAATCCAGGGGATTGTACAGCACAGACTTAATTGACTGAGGGGCCCAAATCGCAGTTTTAACCCACTCGGAACGCTCGTAGTTCCCTCTTATTAATTAATTATACCACTTGGACTTGTAATTTTTCACAATGCACATTTTAACATATTGTTGAAATGGGATAATTTTTTTCTGCATATATAAATCGTTTTTTTTTTTAAAGAAGCTGTTCTTATGAGAGCCATAAGACTCTTTGTATAACTTCCTCAGGATGATCAATGTCGATATTAAAAAACAATACCAGATTTATTTTGACAGATGGGAAATTTATTTTAATTTGAAAACAATTTGCCCTCTTTATACAATAAGCTCCCAAAGACCCTTTTCAAAAGCCCTCTTCGAAACGGCCGACCGGTCCGAAGCCTCCTTGGCATTTGTTTAATTACATAAATCTCTCGAACTTTCTTTAACGTTCTTAAAACTTTAGATTATATTAAAACCCTACGTTCGTAACATACATAACAGGAGAAATTTTGCTATAGGTTGTGGCTTTGGACATTCTCGGGTTTTTGCGAACACACAAAAGATTAAGTTTTTTCTGCTCCATTTTCTCAGAAATTGTAAACGCTAAGAAAGAATTTTTTTATATCGTCTGGTAACTCAGCAGAGGTGATATAAACTCTCAGGGTGGCGGTATTTTTGAATAAGCCCATTTGCAGGGCCACTGAATTCGAACCCGGGACCTTTACCTTACAGTGATGAGCACCGTGTCAAAGACTAAACCTTGCGGCCCAGACGCCCCCCGGTAACACTGTTTAAACATATAGACGGGCGGAAATTGAATTTCGTTGATAAAAACATTTTTAGAACTGTTTTTATAAAATAGCATCACTTTATAGAGGTATTGATTATTTTTCTTGGCTGTTATTAATTGTTTTTTAAAAACCACCGCGGAAAAGAAAAAAAAAACAAATATGTGAAATAGCTTCCGACTAAACGAGTAAAACAGTTGAAAAAGCACAACTTTTGGGAAAAACGACTGTTTGAAAAAAAAAACAAGTTTTGGGTGTTTGAACTCTTTTTTCATTTCTCTCTAAGATTCTCTATTCGACATATCGATTTGTACCTTTATCGTCAATATTAACCTAGTTTCTAAGGCTTTCTCATTCTGAAGTGGTTTTGATTTTTTGTTCGTGAAAAAGTTTCGGTACACCACTCTCAGTTATCCTTCTGCCTTTAGTTTGGCAATTTGGTACATGGTCTTATCAAGGCTATAACCTTGGCAAGTAATCACAGAGTCTACTTGTTTCTCTACCTGACCAGACACCAGATACCAACACAATATTTTCTCATCATAACGGGGCAAAAGACCATTTTTGAAAACAGAAAGAATATCGAGATAGTAAATATCTCGGCATTTTCACAAAAGTGTTAATTCTAATGATCTGATATCTCATGCCGGGCGCAAGGTGGTGACAATCTCGTCAGACTTTCAAAACGTGCAAATTCAAAAATTACAATAAAAAACTTCTACTTATCCGAAATACAATTTATTTGTACTACAATGGTATTTTTTCAGCAAAAAATAAAAATCATTCTGTCTTAAGATTCTACTCACAAATCAACTGCTATTTGATATATTATCTTATTAAATTATTATAATGTTCATTAAATTTTGTAGCATTTTTTCAGCAAAAAAATTAAAATCGATTTATTTTTAGAAAATGTTAATGAGCTAGTGTCCTTACTGCCTCATTTTGACTGTTTTAAGATCAAAAAATTTATCGTAATATTTATTGCATTCAGACAATAAATATATAAATCATTTGATTGTATAGAAGTTTTCAAAGCAAAGAGACTATTCAGAAGCAGACTACTGCTATTTGATTTGTTATTATACTATTTTTTGCTCTTCGTTTTATAAAATTAAACGGTATAATATTTTGTTTGTACTTGTTAAGACTAATAAGGTGACAATCAATAAAATACAACCTAAAGTTAACAAACTCGAAACTCGGAAACCTTCAAAGTGGCAGTCCAAGATTGCTATTGGTGACCAGAATGATTGGTAGCAACTTTTCCACTCTCGGGCTTCAGTTGTCCGGACTTTGGAAGGGTCGAGGTCCAATTGGAAAAAGTTGTAAGTGCATGAATAAAACGTTCCCCGTTAAGGCCTGCGGGAAGAAAGGGCGGTCAAGTTTTACATCTACCGCCTATAACCGAGGAGTGTTTTATGCCCTGTAGAAAGGAGCACGAAATTAAAATAATTTGTCGACTTTGTTCCATGTTTTTCAAAAGTTTTTACGTCATGATTTAATAATTTAATCTGCTATTCTACGATTTTGAATTCAATTAAACTTGTAAATCTTGTCATTTTTCTGGTATTTTTTCTTAAGATTTCTATCAGCTAAGATAAAGATGATCGGGCCGATTTTGAATCTTTTTTTCCAATATGATAACACTGCGAATTGTGACACCTAATAATTTGGGGTATCTGCGTTGTGTAGTATTCAATTTCCGTGGTCGACCTTTCCCAAGTCCCTGTTGACCGAATGATGTTTACCGATCAAATCAGAAAACCTATGTTCAACTCTATTCACGGCTGTCACTTTCCTCAATGAAGAAGGTCGCTAAGGAGTGGTAATAAAAGCAAAAAATCTTTTTATTTGACAACCTATTTTTCAACCAATTTTATGGGATTTGGCTCCTGTTGTGATTTCGGAAAGGAAACAAGAATGAAAAGAATAAAGAGAGACGTACGAACGAGGAATTGAAAGAAAAATAGAGAGGGTATAAAAGTGAAAAAGCCTGAGAGTATGGGAGTGGAATGCCGAGAGAAGAGAAATAGATTGACAGGGAGAGAAAAAATGAGAGAGAGAGAGAAAGAGTGAGAAAGGGTATGAAAGAAAAATGGTAAATTAAAAATTTCTAATAAGTTAATGAGAAACGGAAATTGTTTGAATTTGAATGAACTGATCGAATAACCCCATTCTTTATCAGATATCGTGAGATGCGGTCTGGGGTGATATAGGTTTCAGATCAACATTTTCTTTATCGTAACAACGTTTCGATATTTATTGATATCATCTTCAGGGCTCAAAGTGTTTGTCTTCTGTGTACTTGGGCCAATGTGTGCCCACCCTACACGACACGCAAGAATGGCGTTTTTCTGAAACCTACATCACACGATATATGAATAATGATCGATTAACGGTCACTAATCTCTCCACATAATCCCATTCTATTTTGTGCTCCCACTGACCGATAAAATCTTTTAATTAATCTTTATACAAGGTAGTGGTTGAAATAAAAAAAACAGTGTCACTAATGATCAAATAATATGCGCGTTATGACTGACGGAAAGAAAGAGAAAATGTGTTTGTTTGTATTTAGGATAAACCCGCAAACAAGAAAAGGATAAGAAGACCAGAGTGTAAAAACAGAGAGCAAGACAGAAAAAGAGGGAGAAATAAAAAAACAGAGAGAGAGAGAGAGAGAGAGAGAGAGAGAGAGAGAGAGAGAGAGA
>CM077108.1:16515586-16540100 GCA_039619505.1 Cimex hemipterus
AGAGAGAGAGAGAGAGAGAGAGAGAGAGAGAGAGAGAGAGAGAGAGAGAGTGCGTGTTATAAAAGGTTGATGAAGTAGGAGAGAAATGGTTAGCAAAATATATAGAAAGAGAGAGAGAGAGAGAGAGAGAGAGAGAGAGAAAGAATGAAAGAGAGTGAGTGAGCAAGAGTGAGTGAGTAAGTGAGAGAGAGAGAGTGAAGAAGAGGGAGAGAGTGAGTGAGCGAGCAAGGAAATGAATGAAATAAGAAAATAAAAAGAAAGAGAGAAAAATAGAGAAAGAAAAATAGCACTCTTTAGATATTAAAAAAATATCTAAAAATTATAGAAGTTATACGAAATATGTATAGTGTTCTTTACATATAAAGAAATCAACCAATTAAAAATATTCCTTTCTCGCATTGATTCTGAAACTTTTTGTTAGTAAACTATAATCAAGACTGGAATAAAAGGAATGTTAAATAATCATTATTGAACCATCACGACAGCAAGTCATCAATTTTGTTAAAATAAATTTACGAGTTACTAAGTCTATCCTTCTTAAATTATAATATGTTCAATATTTTGTATTCATTATTATACTACCAACTAAATTCAAAGACTTTCGGGCTGAGTTCTTATAAAATATTTATATTCGTTAAACTTAAATTATTGTTTTGTTTGCAAATGGAAACGTATTGTTTCTATTATGGAATACTGAAATAATAAAACAACACCATCAAATGGTTACAATGTAAAAGGCGGATATAAATTCTCTCAATTTTTCTTCCGTTTCTCTCAATAAAAATTCTGCGACATCCCGTTTCCTGGAAAACGTTTGTTTGCCGGAATATCCTCATTTCAAATGTAAACCGACGGAAGGGGATGCAGGATAGAGATCTGCGTAAAACCGACGACACTCCTTCTTGCCTCTTGTGTTTCACGAGTCTTTTATGTATTCCGGTCTAAGATCGATCACAAGAGGCGAGGACAATTAGTTCTCCAAGGCACGTATCCACGAAGAAATAAACATGTTTCTATTCTGCTTAAATCAGCATATCCGTCTCATCATTCGGCACTAAATGAAATACAAATGATATAATAATGTCTTACACATAACACCATAAATTTAATAACTGCTGGACTCATTATGTAAAATCTAATTATATTCTGTTTATTATGATATTGATGTAAATGTTTTTCGTAAAATAATTTTTAATAGAAGCCAGTAAGCAGCGAAGAGATGAGATTTGAGGTATATTCCCTTAAATTAAAAAAACGGTTATTCATACATCGTGAGATGAGGACTGATGTAAGTTATGGTACCATCTTCGAAAATCCACAGCATCTGAGTCAGCAAACTTCACTTCCATATAAATAAGGCTCTGGCGCTAGGGCCAACAGTCTTCCGTTAGTCTTCTATTAGTCTGCTAGACGCAGTGTTATGCTAGTTGTTGGCCGGTATACTTGTTGTACAAAATTGTATTCGTTATTATAAATAAAGTTTTTTTTTTACTTTTATTGTAACGAATTACATAACTGGCGCCCGAACAGGGACCGCGAAGAGCTAAAATTCATGAATCGTGACCATTCGTCCCGTTTTCTTTAAAGTGAATTTAGCTTGCATTCAGTGCTTTATTCGCGGTTACAACACTCCGGATCGAACTACAGCATCTACTGCATCACCTGCAAGAAATCAACCTGGAAGGCCAGAATAAACTACCAGCTAGCGTAAGTAACTCATCAATACTCAAACCGCCTAAATTCATTATCCCTCCAAACAACACTCCTAAAATGGCCAAAATAAATTACAAAATTTCTAAAGAAGATTATGATCATATCACGTTCTTCGACGGTAACCCGTCTGGATTATCCTTTTTCTGTGACATAGTAGAGAACGCGTTTGCCATACTATGTGCGGAGAATGTAGTTGAAAGGGATTACAATCATAACATTTTACTTATTAAAGTAAAGAGTAGACTACTAGGACCAGCTAGAAATATACTTCTTGCAAATAATATAGAACATTTATTAGGATTACTAACACACTTAAAAGACAGTTTCGCTGATTCAAGATCATATGAAATATTAAAAGATGAAGTTTTACAAACAAAGTTAAACCCTAGAGAGTCACCAATAGATTTTGTAAAGTAGAGTACAAGAGTTGAGGAATTTAGTTTATATTAGACTCAAATTAGACGGTCTAAAAGCTGAAAGTTTAAAACAGATAATAACACGCGTAGATAAAGAAATAATTTATCACGTTTATAAATGCTTACCCTCCAATCTTAGCAACCACATCATGATATTTAATCCTAACACTTTAGATGAAATAAGAAAACTGTCGGCCCTAGCGCCTGAGCCCTATTTATATGGAAGTGAAGTTTGCTGACTCAGATGCTGTGGATTCTGGAACACGGTACCATAACTTGTATGTTTTAGAAAAACATTCTCTTTATCGTGCCAACGTTTCGATCTTTATTGAGATCATCTCCAGTGCTCAAAGTGTTTGTTTTCTGTACAATTGTATCATTCTTACGACACAATTACGCAGAAAAGAAACAATCTGAGCCCTGAAGATGGTATTAATAAAGATCGAAACGTTGGAACGATAAAGAAAATGTTTTTCCTAAAACCTACGCCACACCAGGCCGCATCGCACGATCACCGAATAATCATTATCTAACGGTCAGTAAACACCGCACATTTTTAAAAAATTACATTTACTTATAATTGGTTTAAAAGATTTGCAATTTGCTTGTCGTTAGATTGTAAATAAGTGTGTAATGTAAATAAGTGATAGTGTAAACGTGCGCCTGACGTTGCATTGTTTTAGATAAAACAAAAAGAGTAGGTTAATTTATTTAATAATCAGATATTTATTTATCTCAAATTACTATACTACTATGTAATGAGTGAATTATTGTGTGGACTGCCATAGGGCAGGAACCGCCCTCAAATACCATGTTAATCACACTTTTTGAGTGTGCTGTATATAATTATTTATTAGCAAAATATAATGTGTACGTACACAAGAGTTAAATGAAATAATAATAAAAAAAACATATATAAACTGCTCAAAAACGAATTTTGTAGCATTCACATTCCAATAATTTCTTTAGACAATTACTACGTGTATCATGCTCTCTATTAGCTAAAATGTACGTTTATGATGTTTGTTGATCGACCTGCAGATAATCTATGTAGAGTTTCAATTTTCGTAGAAGTTAATAGACAGGAGAAGAAAGAAGAGGTGTAATTGTTAGGTTCACCAACATTTCGCCGACTTTAGGGCCTATTTATTAGAAAATAAAATAAATAATATACAATTAACAAAATAAAATACTTTTGCTGAGTTCATGGGTAAGTTTGTATATTATTTTATTTTGTTAATTGTTAATTGTATATTATTTATTTTAATTGTTAGGAAATAGGCTCTAATGATGGAATTATAAGTAGCCGAAAGCTTGGTGAACCCAATAATTAGTCTTCTCCTTTCCTCACCTATCTAATGACCTCTTCGAAGTTGTTTGTGCGTTAGGTAAGCATGGTGTTAATAAAGTTGTCACTGATTTCATAACGAATTAACTCTATAGATGTTTGAACGCTGTACTCAGTCGTTACAGGTCAACTGGCTGGGATGGTTATCGAAAAGGGTTCCCTTCAACGCATCCCACATGTGGTCAATGGTATTGAAGTCTGGAGAGAACGATGAAAGGGGCTGAGGGGAAATTCTCAGATTTTATACAAATCGTTGAACAACTCTAACTTTATGAGGTGGTCTGGTTCATCGAGAGTCGTTGTAATTTTCATCCAGAAATCGAAATTGCCACTGAGATTCCTGGTTTGAGGGATTATCATTCGATCATTTCTCAGGATCTAACAGTCTGCAGTGAGGTTGCCTTCACCAGTACGGATCAGTGTAAATCCCAGCCCTCCAAATTGCACTGAAGGGAGTACGAACTTGGGAATTGTACGCGTCCCCTGTTCCGGTTGAATCTTCGCCGCTTTCTATCACACTATTCAGATAGAAACTTTCCGGTGACTTCGATGAGTCATTTTCTCAATAATATTATTAACTTCTAGTTCAAGATGATGTCTTTTCATGGTTAAAGAGAATACAACTGGATTAAAATAAAGAAAAGAGTTTGTTTGCAAAATGAGTATTCTTCATGTTTTCCTTTTTTAAGTAAATCTGTTGTAAAAAAAATGAGGCTTTGTTTGTTTTTTGTTTGCATTTTCTATTTCGGTTTACCAACTAACAAGAATATAACGTGTAATTAAAATTAATAAGATAAGAATAAATCAGAAATATCCCTATTCATTTTTGAGCAGTTTGGTGCAGAATCGACCTAATTCGGCCGTCAGGGGTCAAGATGTTTTTTGGTCGATTCCATTCCAAATATGAGAAACCACTTGGGAACGAAGGGTGATCGGGATGTGCGGTTGTGTTGATTCCACCCGTCAAAAGCCCCCCTCGAGATCACATCTTAGCCCTACACATTTCCGTCTGACTCTAGGAAATAGCTCTTCTTTTTTTCCTTCTCACGAAAAAATCTCATCAGTAGCCTACTTCAGCCAAGTTGATTTGAAATGATTCTAATATATATGGCTTTTAAGAGTTAAGCTTAAACAAATTTTTGCTTATTTTGTTTAGGTTGTTTCAATATTATCCAAATAAGAAGAAGAAATAATCACAATTATTTAAAGTGAAATTATAAAATGGCTCAATTCATAAACTATTAGAATAAAATAAAATAGAAAATATATTGAAAGACAAAAACCGGACTATCGAATTTTGTTGTTTATAGGCTCTGGACAGGTCTGACGAGTGAGCGTAAACTTTGAGTTCCTCGTTTTTTCGAATCGCCATCGAGAGCACCAGTCCGCATAACATCTGGGTGTTTATGGATTACTCATGCATTCAGGATAGGGCCTGAGTGTACAAAATGGATTGCGTTCTTCCGCGAAAGCTAGGATCTGGGTATTAGGGCGTGTAAGCAAGTTAGTAGTGTACCCTCGCGGAACGCCGATCTTGATCGACTTGATTTCCGATTGTCTCTTCTCCTCTTAAAAATTGGTCCGTGAGGAATGAGTTAAGGAGTTATATGTGAGCAAATGTGCTTTTTAATTTAGAGACGGTGAGCGTAGTCAAATGCTTCCACGTCATCTAGAAAAACAAACGTTATGCAACAATAATTGTTTTCCGGCCTAGGATACCGACTACTTTTAAGAATCTGCTCAGCAGTAGACTGGAAGATTAATGAGTGGGAATAGATTTGTGAGAGTCCAGTATTTTAAAAAAATTTCTCTATAATGGGAATGAACTTGTGTCTGAATGATGTTGAGTCTGGTATATATAGTATTTGAGATTGGGTTACAGAAAATATCCACTATATTCGAAGAATTGTTGCTTTGTAAATGGTTGTGATAGATAGTACTGCCTTTTTAGGTAGATGTTTAAGAAATTTGGGAAACCGTGGTTTGGGGATTTTTTTATTGCAAGGAGGAAAATTTGGAACTCTCCTCCTTTTGAGTGATAAGCGTTGGGATGTTTTCAGATAGGAATTAATTAATTTCGAAATTCGGTCTGAGTGATGGGTCACAATTAGGTCAGGTTGAGGAGTGAAAACGTACAAACGTGATCGGAAATAATGCCACCTTTCTGACTTCCGTCCGAACGTCGAAATAGAGAAGCTCTGGGTGGTATTTTGTGACTTTCTTAGTAGCCAACCGTGGAGGATTCATATTATGTGGATAGATTCGAAGTAATGATCTGGGAAGAAGGGTATTTGATTTTATATCTCTGTATATCGGAGGAGTATAAAGTATAACTAAGTATGTAACATAAATGAAAGGGAAAGATATGAAATACAATACTATAAAAATTATATTTAAATATATGAAAACTGTTTATAAGGCCGGATTGCCAAATATTGGATCACAGGCCGTCGGAGTTTCCCGGCATTAGGTTGGTAGTGCGTAAACTGAAGTTTAAGTCAAAACTAGCAGCCGATTTTAGAGGGCAGGGGGTAAATGTTTCCGCCCCGGCGGTCTGAACGTCCCCCCCCCAACTTGTGAGATATAACAAATGAGGTCAATGACATTAATTACTCTGCCTCATAAATCTACGAGGGGATCGCGCTCTTCTTTTGACAAATAAACTCGCCAGTTGAACTATCACCAGTTGGCCGACAGACCTCTAATTTGCAAGGGCAAATAATTTTTTGGCCGGTGGGGTGAGAAGGGGCTCAATTTCAAGTTATACGACTGTTTGCAAGATTAATTATACTTTCCAATCTGAGGCAAAGGATCTTTAATTTATTGGTATAATTTTATTTAAATTAAAAAATATTGTTTGTTTAGACTCCTCACAGTTGCCATTTTTTAACGTTAACTACGTTTCAATATCAACTCTAAACAAAACAAAAAAAAGAGTCAATATTGAACATCAAAGCTGTAATTTTCAAATATATCAAGGGGGCTTCTTCATATCGACAGGTTTTGATTGTTTTTTCTATCAAGTTGCAATCGAAGATGCCATTCGATTTTGATTGAATCACTTCCAGTTCCCGGTCCCCCTTTTGCATCTCCTTCGAACAGATTGTCAGGGCCCGTTCTTCACTTTGCAGTCGATTGCTTAGCTGTTACCTTTGATTTATATTTACTCTCCCGTTCAAAGCGTGGGGCCGGGGGGTTTCGCTTTTCACGGTAGGATGGAGAAGGACGGAGGAGGCCGTATTTTACCATAAGGCCTGACAGCGTCGAAAAGCGAGCTACCGGCAAATTGGACAATAATTGAAATTGCACGGGTTCCGAAACGTTTCAATTAGAGATATATGTGTAAACTGCTAGGAATATACATGCACTTTATTGTTTTTATTATTTTCTTGTTTGTTTGGACAAAACAAAACAGAAAAGACAAACCAAAAACAAAACAGTTAATCCTCATTTTTAATAAAAGATTAACTTAAGAATAATAAACATGAAGTTTACTCATGTTGTAAACAAACACCTTTTTTCGTCTTACTTCCAATTAATCCAGTTGTATTCTCTTTAACCATGAAAGAACCGAGGGGTTAAATGCCTGGGTAGACTAGTACCCCATCCCTAAAAGGTCCGGGACTTGGTCGTGTCCTGCATAAATTTATTGCACCACCATGATTGTGGACCTGTTAATCTCGGGCGGGGGGGGGGTTGATTTAGTGATGCCCTCTCATTCAAAGATTTCAAATCTAGTCCTAGCATACTAATCACACTCTGCGAAGTAGTGCCTTGCAGTTTCTTCTTTTATTTCGCAGAAGCGGCAAAAGGGATCTGGTAGGAGTAGTCATTGAGTTAACCGGCAAGTGGATAGTACAGACGCAGTTGGCATTTCTCCTAGCATGGTCACCCGAGCGGCAATTCGTAATCGTTTGTGGATAGTTGGCCTCACATCGTATGCCCTTTGAGAGACCTGCACCAACAGCCCGCTACCTGCAACTCACGAGAATATTGTGCAGCAAGTGAGCACCAAGAAGAGCATATCATTGGCATTCCGTTATGTTTTCTGATGAGACGTGTTTCTCTCTGTCTACGGATAACAGACAACGAAGAGAATGACCCTCTTCAGTCAAATTTGGAGGCGATGTAATGGTCTGGGCCGGGATTTACATTGGAGGACGAACCAGATTCTACATTGTTGGAGACAAGTTTACCAATGTCCAAGAAATTATCGAGGCGCACATCCCTCAAACCATGGATTTCATTGGCAGGAATTTTCTATTTCTGGATGGCAATGCTAGAATGCCACTCGTAGAGGAAGGGTAGTTCATCAATGTTTAGAAAATCTGGGAATTCCCATGTGATACCCCCTTGTGCACATGTTCGATGTGGTGCAGAGCTTTTCCATCACCGTCTGCACTCAGTTGACCTGTAATGACTGAGTGCAGCGTTAGAACATCTATTGAGTGAAATTCCTTAAGAAATTAGTGATAACCTTATTGTGCATAAATGGTTTATCTAACAGAGGGCATTAGTATTAATCGTTAAAAAATACGGGATTAAAACCTTTTTATTTTGTTGCCATTCAAAATTGATATTCATACTCACTGGCACTCCCAAGACTACACCCAATAATTAAACATCGACACAGAAAACAAACTGCCCTGAAGATGATCCCAATGAAGTTCGAAACGTTGGCACGACAAAGAAAATGTTTTTTCTAAAACGATTCACGATCACCGAATAACGCTAGAGGTAACTTTAATTTAAATAGTGTTATATCTTGAAAAAGTTCTTTTCCTCACTTTAACTTCATTTGTTTTTCTATTGAACTATCAATATCCCTGAACATAAAAGGGGCTTAATGTTAACTACCCGCTGGGAAGTTGTGAACGAGGTTCAAACCGTTTTTCCATACTATTCCCAGGTAAAGTTCTATCGCCTTTCATCCTTTCGATCGGATTTGAACATAATTGGACAGTCGAGGGCCTGTCTTACAAGTACCGTTTATTTATTCATTTTACAAATACATTCAATTTTTATGTACCCAGAAAAGAAAAAGGAAAAAACCTGTATTTCTTCATAAACAACAACTAGAGACCTAAATACTCGCGGATTTGCTCAAGCAAAATTTTTATATTGCATCCTACTCGACCTCTATATGGAGCCAAGTAATGACAGAAAAACGTTATTGAGATGCTTCGGCACCTTCCCCAGGGTGCGAAGCGGCGCTTGTTAGATTTGTTCAACAACATATGGGATTCGGCCTCTTACCCCGATCGTTGGCGAGAAGCGCTTATCATACCTATTCTTAAAGAGGGTAAGAACCCAAGCCTGGCTACGAGTTATAGACCGATTTCGTTGACAACCTGCTTGAGCAAAGTCCAGGTATGGTGAACGGTCGTCTGACCTGGCACCTGGAGACAAAAGGATTTTACAGGCAGTATCAGTCGGGGTTCCGTAGGAATCGCTCTGCGGTGGATCATGCATGTCATCTCGAGGGCGACCTTCAGGACACGTTCTTGACAGAGAGCACGCTCTGGTCGTGTTCTTCGACCTCAAGAAGGCGTATGATACGACGTGAAGATACGCGATACTAGGGAAATGCCATGATTTCGGTCTAAGAGGCAAATTGCCACGGTTCATCCAGGGTTTCCTGGAGAACCGTAGGTTCCAAGTCAGACTGGGAACTGTACACTCTAGGGAGTATGTTCAGGAGAACGGCATCCCTCAGGATTCGGTGATGAGCGTTGCGCTTTTCCTGGTGTTCGAACAGTATCGCTGACAGCGTCCCCCCCCCCGCAGATAAAGAAAATGCTCTTTGTCCACGACCTCTGCTTTTACCATTCGGGTAAGGTAGCGAAGGTCGGCGGTAGGATGCAGTCGGCGATAAACGATCTGGCTGCGACAGCCGAGGAAACCGGGTTTACCTTTTCCACTTCGAAAACGGTTTGTGTTCACTTTTGCAGATTGAGGAGAGCCCATAACCCCCCTCAACTCTGCCTGAGGGGCAAACCTGTGAGGTACGTGGAGAAGGTGCTGTTCCTCGGCCTCGGTTTGATGAAAAGCTGAGATGGCAGGCACACACCGACGCCGTCGAGGTCCAGAGCAGGAAAACCCTCTCACTTTTGAGATTTGTTCGTCACTTTAAGTAGGGCGCGGACAAGGAGACTCTACTAAAAATGTTTGACTCGCTGTTTTGTTCGAGGATCTTCTATGGATGTATGGATTATTCCTCGGCCCCGAAAACGCGCCTGAGAAAGCACGATAGGCTCTATTTCCAGGGTCTGAGAACAATCTCAGGGGCGTTCAGGACAAGCCCCTTGGCCAGTCTGTGCTGCGAGCTGGGGGTCTTGCCTCCCGAACTTCGGAGAGTGCAACTCACTCTCGGTTACGCGGCCGGGTCCATGGCCAAGCCGGAGCACCCTCTCGCTAAGAAAATCCTACACTGCCTGTACAGAGTAGTTTACGACAGACTTCGATCGTGGACGCGACCCTGCGGGATCCGCTTCGTTGAGTCCTTTGGGAGGGCCGGATTGGCACTGAGGACGGTGCTTCGGGTGGGGCACCGGCCGACACCCCCTGGACCTTTCCGGCTGTACTCGTCCGCGACGATCTTGCGATCTTGCCTAAGTCGTGTACGCCGCCATACCTCTACAAGGTTAAGTTCCTTGAACTTAGAAATAGATACGCCGGTTTTCGTCTGATTTTTACAGACGGGTCCAAGACCGGCGATGGTGTGGCGTGTGCTGTGTATAGCGAGGGAATGGCCACATCCTGACCGTTGCCCCCTCACTGCAGCGTATACACAGCAGAGCTGTACGCGATTTGGCTCGCTCTCGAGGCAATGCGGACCGGGGAGGGCTCAGCCTTCCTCGTATGTACCGACTCTTTGAGCGCTGTCTGGGCTATACGCGACGGGTTCTCTGTCGACCATCTCGTCGTGCTCTTGCTAGAGAAATACGCGGAGCTGGAGTCTCTCGGAAAAACGGTGTTTGTTGTCTGGATTCCCGGACACGTCGGCCTGGAGAGTAACGAACGCGCGGACGAGGCGGCGAAAGCCGGTACGTCTCACTCTACAGATCGGACCATCGCGATAAGGCCCCTGATGCTAAGCACGCAGTTAAAAGTATGATGAAAGAAAGATAGCGGCGTCAGTGGGTGCGGTCGTCGGAGAGGCTCTTGCGAGTCAAGAGCACGACCGGTAAATGGCCCTCAGAGAATCTGAGCAAGAGACAAGGGATCATCCTCACCCGACTGAGGATTGGCCATACTCGGATGACATATGGACACCTGCTAATGGGCCAAAGCCCGCGCAGGTGCCCCTTATGCAGAGAAAGGTTGCTCGATGTATCCCACATAATAGAGGCGTGTCATGCCTTGGCTCCATACATAGAGCGTGCAGGCATGCTGCCGGATTTAAGTAGAATCCTCGAGCACGGTAGCGAGTTTCTGAGTCCCCTGTTACGCTTTTTAGGGGAAATTGGTTTTTTTTTTTATTGTATATAGTATGTGTTATATGTCTTTGTGTTTTGTCTGTGTGCAAGTATTTATTGGCGTGAATGGCGAGGGGTGAGTGTGAATACAAAAAAAAAAAAGTTATTCTCTTTACGACAGACAAATATGCGGGATGAGGCCTGAGGATGGTGACTGTTCTACGATTCAGATCAATCGACAGTTTTTTTTTAATATATACGAGCATCTGTGCAGAAAAAAAAAGGAATCAACATTTTGCCTCGACCTTCTTATAACCTAACGCGCTTCCGGCTATAATGTTTTCCTTATTGTAAAATTTGGAGACATTTTTACTTCTCAAAATTAGAGATGTGTGGACTATTGCCAATGTCAAATACTTTTAAAAAGATTCTTTGTAATTCAATGATTTATAAATCGATTATTAAATTACAATGTATAGATTCAAAAATTAACATCCCTCCAAGGACCTTTGCCTAAACCGAGATAAATAAAGCAAACAAGATAATGATGGTTATTTTGAGTCGGACTTAACCCAAAGTTAGGAAGAGATTAGTTTTGAATTCGAACTAATTATTAAAACCTTGGCTTAATAATCTTAACTAACTACATAAATACTGAACTAGTAGGTTATATAAAGCAATTAGTGAAATTTTGTTATTAAATAATTAAAATATGTAAAATAAATTTTAGCATGCAAAATCAATATATTTTATTAGTAAAATTTTTATGAATTTTTTTTTAATATAAACTCCCAACTGTATTGAGGTTGGTTAAAAGTTAAAAGGTTATTTCATTAAAAATTAAGACCGCAAGTTTCAAAAACAAAAGTATTTGTACGTACTAATCATTGATGTAGTTAGAAGCTTGATTGCTACTCTTTAATCACATTCTGCCAGTTTTGTGTTTACCTGTAATCAGAAAAGTTTCATTATTTGCTAACATTCATTTTTATAAATTATCAAGCGTTGAAAATAGCATGAACAACTTGTCCAAACAAGTAAGCCTTTTAAAAGGAACAAATTAAAAATTAAATAAGTTTAATTGTTTTAACTTAAGCTTCTGCCCTCGCGGCTTTTATTCCGAGCACGAAAAACGTATTCAGTATTTTTACATAAAGTTTTTTTTAATATCACTGAATAACAGCCAAATGAATAAACTTTGCCATGTTTTCGTCAGAGCGTTAGGGAATTTAAATTAAAAATAAATAATTGGGTAAACTCGCTTCATTAAAAACATTTTCATTAATAATACAAATAGAATTCTTATCATCCAGCAAATTAACTTTTTGTTTAACTTGAAACCGTTTTCTAGGAGTTTGAATTGAAAATAATATTTTCAAGTCTTACAGGAGGGAAGGGCTACAGTTTTTGTGAAAAACGGAATAAAGCGTGCCATTAAAAAATTTTTAATCTTGAATCGTGGTGTAATAATAAATAATAACAGTTTTATTACATAATGCAATAACACTGGATGCATACACGATTACATAATTAAGTAGATAGTAAGATGTGTGTGTGTGTGTGTGTGAGAGAGAGAAAATTAAGTGATCACACCCCAAATGAACAACAATAATTAACAGCGCGTACTGAATGCACATCTGCAAAATTAGAATAAGCACTGTTTATGTTCATTATAACATTTTCTCTTTCATTTACTTGATTTTCATTTAAATGGAAAGCAAATATAGTGAAGAATTATATATAAATTGAATACTAATTTCACTTACTTTTCCGTTTAAAACCTCGAACAGAATTTATTGCATAGCAATTTATTTGTAACTCGTTTTATAAATTGTGTATACGTTTTGTTGTTCTTCTGGTAACGACACTGACTATGGCAAACACTGCATCCAGAGGATTTCGAGGTTCAGGCCTACTGTTAACTTTTCTGTTAAGTATCGTGTTCTGTTCTACGTCAGGCTGGCAAGAAATGTTTTTCAATGTAGATGTACGTTGTTCTGCATGGGCTTTGGCCACAAAAGCAGGTGCCGATGTGTCAACCGCGTATGGCCAATCCTCGTCGGGTGGGGACTATCCCTCCGTTTCCTGCTCAGTCTCTCTGAGGGCCAACTAACTGTCGTGCTCTAGACTGGCAAGAGCCGCTCCGACGACCCAGCCCACGTGTGTCAACAGAACGTACTTTTCTATTGTAAAGCAAGTTAGATCAAATAAAAAATAACTCTGCTTGGGTGGTTCCATTTTTCTTGTATGTACAAAGAAGTGATCTAGGCCGGCTTGACATGATAGGATTATGACAGACGAAAGCTGTCATAGACGTCAAACCATGACAATAAAGCATATTGGAGGGACTCTTCTTCGACGATATTGGCGTTCTTATCTTTGTATACCCTTCCGTACATCCACGTTTAATGTTCCCCGACATCATCCAAACAAAATGGAAAACCCATAGTCATCAATCGATAGAGAGACGAGCACGACTTACATCGCGGATTTAATTATTTATGTAAGTAGGAAATATAGCGCCGCTGGGAAACTTCTACAAACTTTTATCATCTCGTATATCACTTCTTTGGATAACAACTTTTAAACAGTTCAACGAGGAACAGCCTTGAGGGCGGGTTTAATTTATTAGTAGAAAACTATTTGTATAACAATCACTGTCAGACTAATAAGCTAACAACTTAGAGAAGACGTGGTAGAATATGACAGTCTATTAAGAATAAGTTTTACTCGATCGTTTATCATCACTGTTTGCACGTGAGACATACTTAATATAATCACCAGGGAGATTTACAAAAGTTAAATAAAATTTGTATCTTAATAAAACTTAGCAAACGTCTTTATTTAATCATAACAACTGCAATTCAAAGAACAGACCAAATTATAAAATAATAAGACAAATAATTCAGAAAAAATAAGCATCAAAAATCATTTTCAGTCCTACTTTTTTTCTGTTAGGATTCATTCAACAGATTTCTTTTCATTGTCTTTCATTATAAAGCAATGCTTTATCTCTGTCGCGGGAACAAAAGAAACCGGCCAGATTTCTATAGAGTTAACAAATTATAAAACGTTTGTTAATTGTTACTTTGTTTTTGTTTGAATGACACGAAGAGAAGCTTCGAAATGAATAAAGAAAGGATTTTCGTGCAGTAAAACCTTCAAAACTTGGAATAAAAACTTCGAAAGTGCAAAAATATGTAATAAAAACTTAACAAACTTGTAAAAAATAGTGTATTAAAGTGTATTAATAGTGTATTAATCCCATTTAACATAGTAACATTTTAGACGTAGCTTATTTTATAATAAAAATTTATTATATTGTATTAGGTTCATAGTCCTCTTGACTAGACAAATTCATATCAATTAATCAGGTTTACGGTGAGATAAAAAGAAGGGAAATTCATAAAGTTGAGATTGAGATATGAAGTTAGTGTCCGAGTAGATCGAAGTCACGATAGCTCAAGTGGTTGAGCAGCGGCGTATTTAGCCGAAGGTCGTGGGGTTAGAATCCCGCACGTGACACTGACTTTTTTATCATAACCAAAACTTTAATTTTTATGTAGAATAAAATGATATTATTGTTACTACATTATTATACTATAAACAATATATTAATATATATTATATTAAATTCATTTTTTTAAATGCAATATGTGCAATGTTCAATTAAATTTGATAACGAAATCCATTATACTATTTACCAAAGTACTTCTTTCAATTAATTAATCTTTTGATGTCAAGCGTTGGTTGAAATGAAAAAGCCAGTGCCGAGAACGGGATTCGAACCCACCTTCCGCTAAATATGCTGCTTCTTTACCACTCAAGCTATCGTGAATCCTACTTGGAGACCATTTCAATCTACAACTATATAACTACATTTAAAAATATACAACTAGATGAGAAAAAAAAGATAAGTTTTAAACTTCTTCACTTCACTAATTTCGTGGTCCGCTTGACCAATATTACAATTAAATTATGTTTTCAGTTGAGATAAATAACACGCGGTTGGTGTGCGAGTGGATCGAGGTCGCGATAGCTCAACTGGTAGAGCAGCTGCTTATCAAGCCGAAGATCGTGGGTTCGAATCCCGCTCATGCCATTGACTTTTTATCTCACCTGAAAACCTTAATTAATTATAAGTTTTAAAGGTGATAAAATATGCATCGAACAGCGTAAGGGTTTCTATACGATCATCCGATTAGTAAAACAATTAATCAACTATTTAGAAGCCATTCACTTGTTTTATCTTTATAATGATCCAATTAGAAAAACAATTAATCGATTATTTACAAGCCATTTATTGATGTTTCCTTATAAACCAAATTGTTCCTTGTTAGTTCAAATTAACAACTAACAAGCCATTGGAGAGGTTTTTTTCTCCACGCGGCCGTTTTACTAAAGCGACTAATTGTTCTGTAATTGTAATTCCGTGCGAGTCTTTGTCCAATTTGGCACCCCCTTCTGCCCAATGGACGGACTCTCCATTATTCCGATGATGTTTGCTTCCGGATAAACTACTACATAATGGATCCGTCTCACTTAAAAGCTCATCAGGCTCTTATCGCATTCTCGCCGACCGAGCGGGCCAGTTAAAATTGAAATGGTACCATTTGTAATTCTAATTGGCAAATAAGGGGCTTTGAGATTGGGCACGGATGAGTTTGAAAGCGATCATTTTGTATCTTAAACGTCCTGAGGAATATTGAATGCAAAAAGAACTAAAAATTGGTTCAGGCCTATCCTTTTTAAAAATATACCTATCTAAACTTAAATAAATTTATGTTGTTTTAAAGAAAAACATTTTCAAGTTACGTTATAGGCCCTGGAATTTTAAGTTAAATTGATAAATTATAAATTATCTATTCTTATAAAATAATCTGGGGATAAATCCAAGGGAATAATTCCCAGAAAGGGGGGTAATACTATTTCTGTTTTATATGATTATTTAAAAATCGTGAGATACGGTCTGGTGTGATGTAATTTGCAAAAAAACATTTTCTTTATCGTGTCAACGTTTCGATCTTTATTGAGATCATTTTCAGGGCCTGGAATTTACAAACATTGTTTACATTAAACAAATACATTTTGGATGTGGAAAAGTGTTTGTCTCAACACGACATGCAAGAATGGCACATTGCACAATTGCACAGAAGGCAAACATTTTGAGTGATTAGAAATACTTTGATTGAGAATATAAAAAATATATTTTTCATTGTATACATTCACTTTTTTCTCCATCGTACATTTATTTGTTAAATGTAAACAATGTTTGTCAATCCCAGGCACTGAATTTAGTTGGCAGACACAGATCCAATTTCCCATAAGAAATTTATAACTCCCCTCCAAATCTGCCCGATGCCACGCAATGCTTCCCTGCTCTATGCTACGCGATGCAACCAAGATCCCCTACTGTCCAGATTTCCGTCGAGCGGGCGTGCAGTACAGTCGAAAACATAAGAACCGGATATTCATATTTGTATTTCAAACTATATGTATTATTGTCGTTATATTAATTACAACATACTTATTTTAACGTAAACCAAATTAAGTGAGATCAAAAATTCGGGAGTAGTTTTTTTTTTTTTCAATTAATTTTAATGGCTTGGCAGAAAATTTATGAAATCACCGGAATACCATTTACTGTTAGAAAGAATTTAACTAAAAATTTATAACATGTTTTTTCTCGTAAAATTTAACTAACTATTTAATTCATGCTTTAGCTAATAAAATTACAGCTTTTTTGTCATATACGATACCATACCAGAACCAGACACACCTACTTTTGTTATTTATTTCAAATTATGTATATGTAATTTTGTTTTTATATTAATTACAATATGCTTATTTTAATGTAAACCGCATTAAACGAGGTCAAAACTTCATGATTTTTTATAAAAATTGTTTAATTATGATGGTTAGGCAGAAAATTATCAAAACACCGAAATACCATTATATAAAACTATTAAATCCAACTCAAATTTACATAGTAATTTACATAACAATTTAGTACATGGTTTTTCTCAAAATAATGTATCGAGAGAGCGTACTGTACTGTGCGCTTGACGTCGTATAGTTGCGCATATCCCTACCAAAACGAGACGTCCGATAGCATCGGGCAGGTTGCATCGCGTAAGTGTGTTCCCCACTTTAAAAACGTTTTATTTATTGAATCCATACATATTGGCATTTAACCCTATTACACCCTGTACATATCTGAGTATATTTCTGGGAGTAATTTTACTTTCTGAGGAACAATATAAAAATTCTTCGCCAGTTAATGTTTACCAGCCTTAGTTTTCAAAGAGACAGACGACCACGTAGTACGTAACCCCCTTGCCGATTGAAGGTGTTACTCTGGTTTAAATTGAAAAGGCCTTCGAGGTCCACGAGTGCAGAGAAATGTGTCCTACAAACTGTTGAAAATGTTTGTAATCGGCCGGCATAGGTTGAACAGAAACAAATTTCGCATAATGGAAGATTGTTCTCAGACGAGATCTCATTCCCTCCAAAATGTTTCTTCCATCAGAGCAAGAAAACTACGAAACGCAAATTCATGATAATATTTGCAAATGAACGGTGAAATGCAGGCCAGAATGGCTAGTTATTTATCTGAGACAGCAGCCCACCATTAAATGAACTGTTTGGTACAAGAAAGTAAACTGCAAAATCAAACTTTTCCTAAGGGGTCAACTTTTTTTATCGTTGAATATTAATAATTATTAAAATGAATGTTCTTATAATTGACAGTAAATATGTACACATAAACGACAATTCTTTAAAGACTGGAAAAAATTAATATTTTTATCAAGTCCATTTTCTATTATATTTACGCGTAAAAATAAATATTAAGTTGTTTGGTGTTCTGCAAAAATTTCCACAAACTGAGTCTACGATAATTCACTCGTGAGCCGTTCTGAGACATCGTGCTACAAAAATTGAGGTCCTTTCTTCCTATGCAGCAGGGTTAAATTGTAGAAGTGAATTGCAAAGTTGAAGTCAAGCGTGGGAAAAAATCTTTTCGACTTTGTTGGCTACGAAAGTTTTAAGGGTGTGCTTGGGGTAAGTTTAAAAAGTTGTTTCCCTACTTTGATCACTTCCATTGAGGGTTTTTCTCTTCATTTTCCTAATCTATTTAGAAAAAAAAATTCTTCTTAAAAGACTATTGCCAAAATTAAACTGTTCTAACTTTATCCCGGGCCATCAGTTTGCTTTCGCCCCCATCATTTCACAATCCAGCAAGTGTTTCGGGTTACAGACCGAACATCCTCCTCCGTTGAGCGCAAAGAATATTGAAGTACCACAAGGGTGTGTACAAATTAAAGCCTATCCTTCCTTCATGTACTTAACCCATCGTTCCTATCTGGCAATAGCGAGTCTTTAGGGTCCGAGAAGGATTAGATTACTCCACATACTGCTGTCGGAGTACCGCAGGGCAGTGTGCTCGGACCAATCCTTTTTTGGATCTTTCGCCGATTACACAGGCATCATTTAACCCCGGTTCTGCGGATCTACAGAAAAATGGCATGGAAAATGCAGATAAATGAAAGCAAGTTCGTCCAAGTTATATTTACACTCCGAAGCAAATCCCTTCTCTCCACATAACACAATAATGTTCCTGTTCCCAAATCGGATTGCGTTCAGTATCTTGGATTCACATAGGCTCAAGTGGAAAGGGAGGATACAAAACTGAAAAGACAAGACCTGAACAGACGCTAGGGTCGACATTACAAACTTATAAGACGACAATTTATAGACGAAAAACAAACTTACAATCAATAAAACTTTACTACAACCGATTTCGACATACGGTATAGAACAGAGATGAACGGCTATGTCTTCCAATATCCAAAATCTCGAATCCTTTTCATCTAAAGTCCACAATAATAGATGCTCCGTATTATGTCAACAATAATATCTTCCTTAATACCCAGTCATTCAAAAATTAATTCACTTAAAATTTACCATGTTCATAATAATCTCTCCCTTCACCCAAGGCTTTGCGCAACAGACCCAATCAAGACTATCTCTTAAGGCGTTCCAAGAAAAACGGCCGCGTGACCTCCCTAATAGTAGATGGTGAAGTTTATTTAGTGACGGTTAGTGCATGATTTTGCAGGAACCGTGAGATGCGGTCTGGTGTGATGTAGGTTTCAGAAAAACCTTTTCTTTATCCTGCCAACGTTTCCATCTTTATTGAAATCATCATCAGGGCATTTACATTTACAAATTTACGAACATTGCTTCAATAGGAACAATACAATGGAAAAAATATATAATTTTTATATTCAATCAAAATACTTGTTTTCTGTGAATCAGTCTTATTTACACTCTCAACACGACCCAAAAGAATGGCAAACACTTTGAGTAAATACAAATACTTTGATTGAATAAAAAAAACTTTTTTCTCCATTGTATAATTTCACATTTTTCCACATCTTATATGTAACTTTTAAATGTAAACAATGTTTGTAAATCCCACGCCCTGAAGATGATCTCAATACAGATAGAAACGTTGGCACGATAAAGAAAATATTTTTCTGAAACCTAAATAAATTAAAATGTAAAATTAAAATGATTAAAATATAATGAAAATTACAATGCTTGAAAATTCAACTAGTATCGTTTATATCAAAATTCATAACGCTTTTAAATAAATGTTCAATTTTTCTATTTTAATGTGTTTTGTTATTAAAATCACCATACAATATGGCTGTCGTAAAAGACAGTCATATCTCATGTTGATAACAAATTGTTAGAAGCATGCCTGCCACCGTGATGGGTGAGGGCTTTCAAATCTGACACTCATTAGAAAACTGTCACTCCTGAAATAAATAATGAGAAGCAGCTAGTTATGGAATTTTCCAAACGTGTAAAGTTCCTTTTGTTCTTAGAGCAACTTTAATCCAATAAAATCTCAAATGTTGTTTTGTTGAGAAAATTTACGTTTAAATGATTTTTTCTCATCAATGAATGCTGCTTTTGTAAGTTTTGTCACACATTCCGGTAAAAATAACAAGTTTTCGATCAATTTTGGAAACATCATTCAAAAAATGATTGAAAATATAAGAAAATAAATAAACTTCTATGATCTAACTTTAAGCACCAAATATTTCGCCTCATCATGACCATGTTGAAAGCGGAATATAGAAACCTGTGTACATGATATAAACAAAATCTCCATGGTGTAACGATCATTATGAATTATTGGTCTATTTAGTTAGTCAAGCAGTTATAAATGCTCTCGAACCTACAAGATTATATCAAAATCATTATTACCCTAAAGGTTGGGATTTTCAAATAGCCTAACGCTACAGGGGGTCCCAGGCCATGAGGGAATTACAAGTAACATGACAGCAGTGACCTATTTATGCTAGGGTTCCGCAAAGCAGCATACTCGCCTTCTGTATCAACTATCCAAAACGAACAGTGTCAAACTCGTACGCAAACATTAAATTTTGTCAAGTAACATAGATCCGGTACTTTCGTCTCTAACCTTCAGTTATTTCACATTGCTCAAATCTTGGTGGGAAAAAAAACAAGGTTGAAATGACATGCGGCAAAATCCACCTACAATTCACCTCCGCAAAAGATCCCTTCTCTGATACTATTTCCCAACTCAACAATGGAAAAGGTGGGTTTCTCTGAGTAATGTTCTGGCCCCC
Source organism: Cimex hemipterus (assembly GCA_039619505.1). Lineage (NCBI taxonomy): Eukaryota > Metazoa > Arthropoda > Insecta > Hemiptera > Cimicidae > Cimex > Cimex hemipterus. Next base: position 16,536,147 of record CM077108.1, read on the forward strand.
ACACATTACATGGTTTATACAACTGGCATCCCATCCCAAACTCGAACCACCGACCTCATCTTTGTAGATGTTACAGCGATCTCTCAAATTATTCTGATCATGTTTCTACTCAAAACCTTCAACAACCCACACTACTAGGTTCAAAAAAGACCCCTTTCCCAGATTACTTCAAAAATATTCCTATCCATCTGCGGGAAAATTGAGGCACCTCGGCCTGTAAATCGACCAAACTATCACAATATAAACTAAAACGTAGTTATAACATAACATAGAGTTTTTCCATAAATTCTCGATAAATGCTTTGACTTCCCACACTTAAAGTTACCTTAATGAAGCCGATGTAAACTTACGAGCTAGAAGTGTGAGGTTCTGCCTTTCCAAATTGTAGAAAAATTCTAGGTGATCTATTTTATGGGACCAACTGAACTAACATACAGACCGAAATTTTTCCATCCATCCAACCACCCCAGACCCTCAAATTCCGTTAAACCCCCCTCGTTAGTTATAACTTCCGCTTCGTTGTCCCTTCGTTTCACACCCTTTGCTCATTCGTAATGTAAAACCCTTATATGAATATTTACAGGGTGGTTAAACCCACTCGAAAACCATGGCCTATTCCGCAATATTACAAATCCTGATTTTCCGGTCCTGGCGGCGGTTTTGTGCTAAGGTCGCGGCCGGCCCGTTTGCCGCAATGTCGCAGCCCCTTGGGCCAGATAAGTCTTCATTCGCTCCGCCTTTCTTATTTCACATCTTGTTCCCTCGGCAAAGCCCTGTGTAATATCTGTGAATGTTACATGAACATAAAACTTTGAAAAGTTTCTTTTACGAGCTACGTGTAGTAAGAAACAGCTTTACGTAACTTTTGTCATTGTTACTATAATTAATTAAAATACGTTATAAATTCGGCCCTTTTGTATCTACTCTGATAAAGTAATATCGAAAACAAAACAGGGTATCCATTGGTTTAAAAGTGAAGTTCAACAGCCACGAGCGTTGACAGGAAAATAAATCACAATAATATGACAAAACTCTTTCTGCTTAAATTCAAACGATAAAGAACAATATTTGCACACATACTATGCGAATGTTGCTAAAATGTTGTAGAAACAAAAATATCCCTTTCGGCACGTTGATTAGCTTTCAGGACAAAGCTTGATGGCTGTTCGAAATGAACAATTCACTATCAAACTCCGTATTTTCATATGTAACGTTGCGTTTGGATTTGACAATTCCCATTGTGACTGCCAAACAACGGGATTTTGCGGAGCAACAATTCCACGTGCGGTTTTCCTGTTAAGAAAGGAAACTCGATACTAAAATTACCGAATGCTTGTCGAAAAATTTAAATGGTTTGTTCAGTTATCATACTTGACCTTATAAATCATCTCAATTAATTATTCTTTTTGTATAAGGCCTTGGTTGAGATGAAAAATGTGAACAGCGGGATTCAAACCCACAATCGAGATGAGTTGGTATCGCGATAGCTCAAGTGGTTAGGGAAGCAGAGTATTAACCGTAGGTCGTGGGTTAGAATCCCGCTCGTGATACTAACTTTTTCATATCAAGCAAGGCCGTAGATAAAAAGAATAATTAATTGCAATTTTTATAAAGAGTAATGCACCAACAAACAAAATCGAGTAGATATTACAAAATCAAGTGTTTTTCGATGCAAATGCACACTAGGAACATTTTTATGTATATGAAAATCAGCAGTATAAATGGAAGCAAGAATGCACCCTTGGGGGGGCCGGCTTGTAAGTGTTCTGAATCTGAGCATATGCTTCCGTACTTCCCTTTTTCCCTTAGTTTTTTGTTTTATTTTTGTAACTATGAACTTACAACATTCAAAAATATTTTGTTCTTGCAGTAAGTTGTTTTCAATAATTTAAAAATATAATGAAAATCGTGTAGAGCTCTATTTAGCTAAAAAAAAGTTGTGTAAGAGTCGGGGCTTGGGTATAAGAAATAATTAAATTAATTAAAACAAAATCTGTTCCCTCCGGGTCAGGGCAACAGGCTCGTTTGTCTTTCTGCTGAATTCGTTGCTGAATAAGTTTTTTTTTTTTTTTAATTATCTGTTTTAATAGATAGTCGGGACAGTGCCTGGGAACGGAAGAAGAACGAACGAGCTTACGATGTTGACTCTAAATGCAGGTGGGTGCCACATTAAATTTGGCGAAGCCCGGAGTACTTAGGTTATCGCTCGGTTAAATTTGATCGTAATTTGAACATTGTATTTCGGTTAATTTTGGTTGAATTGTACAGAAATTATAATTTGATATGTTAATTTTAATATAATAGGTAAAATTGGTTGTATTTTCATTACGGTATTTGAGTAACAATTAGTTGAATATAGAATACGATCGTTGGATAAATTGTTTATACTCAACCCTATGTTTTTCCTCTTTCTCCTGAGATAATCCCCTTGTACCTCCCCGAAACATTTCCCTGTATCTGGTTACACTTCTTTAGTCCCAAATTAAACATGTTGTAAAAAACACTTCAATTAGGCAAAAGGTTTTACTCTCTTGAGCAGGAAACCACTTACACACACAACATAATAAACATACAACTAATCGCAAAAAAATATTTACTTTTGGAATATACTTAACCCTCATGTTTAAATATTTAATATACTAAATTCAATTTGACGAAAAATCAGGTACCCTGCTGAAGGAATATGATTTATCTGTATTAAGTATTAAAATAATTTTTACGGCTAATATTTTTGAGAGTTAGTTTAATTTTTGATTTGCATTTATTATTAATGCAGTCATTTATATAGAGTCGACTTAGATAGAAATGCTTATTTTTTTCCACCGACTGGTTTTGTTTTTCATTTTAACATTTCTTCTTTTGTTAGTGAAAGAGCTCTAGGAAAGTTGAACAGTGATTAATCGAAATTGTGTTTTTAAATGAAATAATGAATGAAAATATAATTAAACGAATTATGATCAAAATAGCCAACTCTAACTTGAAACTTAAAAAAACCTAGGTGTTTAAAGGTCTGATGCAACAATATAACAAAAGACACTTATTGTTTCAATGCATTCTAAAATTAGTACATTTCAACAACAATTGTTTTCTGATTGTGCAACAATTTTACCGAATATTTCGCCACCGTCATTTTCCACGGGGTTGTTCTCTTCCATTAACGGATTCACGAATCTGTTTGTGAAGGGTCAATGCCAGTGATTAGTATAGACAGAGAAGGGCATCCGACACAATAACTATGGATATTTGGGTTCAATGCCAGGCCGGTTATTGTCTCTAATTGGATTAATTTGTTAACCTGGAGTAATGCACAATCTCTTTAACACAATACAGACATTATCAATATCCGTTGTTTAATAAATTTGTTTGTAAGTACAAATACAATTTTATTCCTTCGTGTGGATTTTGCTGGCGGGCTTTGACCAGCTCTTCTTTATTAAGAAATCAGTGAAATAAGTACGAATAACGAAAATGAATGAAAATCTAAGTTTGACGTTTCATTAGAAAACCAATATGTTCTATTTCGCATGACCTTTTATTTATTTACTTACTACTTACTTAAAGAAACAATTCACAAACAAAGCATGTTGGGGAAAGGTGAATATTCTCCTATGGTTGATACCAATGGACTAAGACAGTAATATGATTATGATTTTTTGTTTTGTTTATTATTTGGTTTTTTTAGTTGCATACTTGGTTTCTTCGATCTTGTTGAGGTATACATGGATGTTGAACTCTTCATTACTTTTGACGATGAACCAAAGGTGTGAAAGAAAAAGTTAATAAGTGTTTTGTATCGAAGAAAAACTTATATAACTAATATAAAAATTTCTTTCTAATAGTAAATAGTTTCTAAAACCTAATACCTCAATACAGTTTTCTATCGCTCTCCTTCTCAAACACTCTCTCTCTATTTCTCTCTCTCTCTCTCTCTCTCTCTCTCTCTCTCTCTCTCTC
>CM077108.1:16540500-16567613 GCA_039619505.1 Cimex hemipterus
TCATTTATGTGATAATTATTTTATTCTGATAAGATTTATATTCTTGGATTGCGAAGGACAGAGAAACCTAAAAACATTGTTAGCATAAGATGAAACAGGAGAAACTCAGCCGGTTTACAGTTTTTGGTTTTAGGAATTTGGTTCTCATTTATACATAAAATCCCTATATAGGCATAAAGAAAAATATGTCCACGTAGGCTCAATTAGAAGATAATTGGATTCCTAACGGTTGCAATATCGGTAAATTTGAATTAAATGCGAACTAGTTATGAACTTAAGTAGAACGAAGAAATATCGACGGATATATTCCTGCAAATAAGTCAAACACGAAGAAGAAAAACTATATTTTTAAAAATAATTACTTGAAAGTTTTTTCTCGGTTCTTAGGGCCCGTTGGAACGCACCGATTGAAAGTACAATTTTATCTAGGCTCCATCCATCACTTCCTCCCAAATCACATAACATTCGATAGAAGAAATAGAAGTAACGTTTCTTTTTTGTTTTTCTCATTTTAATTGAAGTCATTTTTTGGATTTCATTTGTGGATATTAGGAAGGTCGTTCCAAATTGGTGGTTGGTAGGACTTTTAGATCAAAATAATTGGCATAAGAGCAAAGTATGATGATAAATATAAAGCAAAATTTGAAGATTCGTTTCATATGATCTTATTAACGTAAGAAAAAATACATCATGTTTTTGTATTTATTTAGGTGAAGCAAAAGTGCACATGTAAAAAAAGTGTGATTGGTCTTCAGTCACCTTACCAATCAAAGTAATTGACAGAGGGAAAAAAGATGCGGATCAACGTAGCGCAGAAATTTTGGAATTCTCGTCCCATGTTCACCTTACGACTTTACCCACCCACTCTTGGGCCAAATATTTACAGAATCTGGCAAGAAAGTAAGTGGAAACGAGCCCAATTAATTGAATGCGACGGCATAAGACCGTGGGGGGGATTTAGCGGAGTGTTTACCGAGTGGCAAATGGACGCAGTTCCGGTGGGACGACCTGCTACAGTTAATACAGCCTCCATTAAGGCTAACTTCCCGACTTGGCGCAGTTTAACCGAACGAGGACAACGGTTACGGCTTTGTGGACTCACACATAGCTGCTCAAAAATTAATAGGGATAATTTGTTATTTATTCTTATTCTATTAATTTTAATTAAATTAATCGATATATTCTCGTTAGTTCGATAAAGCAAAATACAAAATACAAGCTTAAAACAAACAAAAATTGTTAATCCTCATTTTTAATAACGGATTTAGTTAAGATCAATAAACATGAATAGTTTTTACCAATAGTTTTGATAATTTGTGGGTGGTAGTCTATACAGCCATGGGCCAACTAGGTTCTTCTGTTTATAAATGTTTGGCAAACCCCCGTTGTGGCATTTTGGACCAGTTGAGAAGTTGTCTGTAAGGGAAGTTCCCTCTAGTGAAGCTGGCCTTCCGAAACAGTAACGCGGTTAAAGAAAGTACTATTCGCCGTGGTTAGATAAAGTTGAGAAAAGATTTCAATCAGTCCTGGTATACAAAATTGACTGCAAAAACTGCAAGAAAGTATACTACGGTGAAACAAAACAATACCTAAATAATAGAATTTATCGACGTGAATCTACAGTCCAAAGTAGTAAAAACAATGAAACTGCGTTGGCACAGCATGCAATTGTTGAAAATCATACATTTTTATATGATGATATGAGTATTGTTACAAAATAATGAAATACATAGTAAAAAATGAAGCTTCCAGGAGGCCCGTTGCATAAAAAAAAGGTTAAACTGTCGGTTAACTACCCAAAGTAACTATTAAAAGGTGGGGGGTTGAGATGGGAAGTTAGTGTCCGAGTGGATCGTAGTGGTAGAGTAACGGCGTATTTACCCGAAGGTCGTGGGTTCGTTAGTGACACTGACTTTTTTTTTATCTCAACTATTGGGTTGTCCGGAAAATAATGCAGGATTTTAAGTTTTCATTAAAAAAAAATCTATATAAAATATTCTGTTTACGTTTACAGGATTACTCATTTGTATGAATGTCAACACTTATTAATCCTCTTCCAAATGATATTGTTTGTTTACCTCTGTAGCATTCCGCTACTTGGAAATAATTCAGTCATCCTTATAATGTCAAAGCGAGAATTTCGTACGATTTACTTTTACGAGTTTAAACTCGGCCGAAGCGGAGCCCAAACGGCTAGAAACATTAACCAAGTCTGGGGCGAGGGTTGTGTTAATGAGTGCACTGTGCAAAGGTGGTTTAAAAAATTTCGGGAGGGAGATTTCAGCCTTGAAGATGAAGAAGGTCGTGGAAGGCCTTCCTCTCTTAATGATGATGTTCTGCGATCAGTGGTGGAAGAAAACCCCAAAACAACTGTTCGAGAACTTGCAGAGCAACTCAAAGTCAGTAAAACAACCGTCGCTGACCACCTCAAGGTGATTGGAAAAGTGAAAAAACTCGAAAATTGGGTTCCACACTCATTAATCTCACACAAATGCGTCACAAAAATTATTGGAGCTTGGCTATGAAACTTTGCCTCACCCACCCTACTCTCCGGACCTCTCGCCTACTGACTACCATTTTTTTAGACACCTGGGCCACTACTTACAACACATAATATTCAAAAATCAAACGGAACTGGAAAATGCATTTATTGACTTTATCAATTCTAAATATTCTGAATTCTACTCAGACGGAATTAATAAGTTACCAACACGTTGGGAGAAATGTATTGAGAGTATGGGAAATTATTTTGATTAAAGAACATTGCTTTAAAGTAACTAGTTTCTTTTTTTTTGTTTAATACCAAAATCCTGCATTATTTTCCGGACAACCCAATAAAAACCTTAAGTAATTGAAAAATTTAAATGGTCAAGCGGACCACGAAAACTAGTGAAGTATTACAAAATATTAATGACTAGCGACTGTTTTAACCTCTTTAAGTACTAAAGAAACAACGATAACCATGTTCGTTTAAAAATGTAAGAAATCTTTGCTCCCTGTATAGGCGCTAACTCACCTGAGGAAGGATTAAAATAAATCCGAAACATTGTAGATTGAAAAAAGCTTGTTGTTGGTTTTTTGAGACGACCTATTATCCCACTTCCTAGAAGAAAAGCTCAGAAGTTAAACTGATGATGTCGATATAAAAAACATCGTTACTCTAATTGTGAGAATGAGTCATCGAATTCGCCGGCGAGTGGCAGTCAGTTGGCGTTTCCCACAGTGTGGTCTCCCGGTGGACCCAGGCCTAAGGGAAGACAGAAATATCCTCTACAAGAGGGAGCTCTTTCCGTAGTGACCGTCAGATTCTAAAGTTAGTCTTACATCGTGTGCCCGTTAATACAAGCTGCGGCAACTCAGAAGAATATGATGCAGCGAGCACATATAAGAGAACACCATTTGGTATTCTCTCTGTAGTGATAAGCAACTGCCGAAGAGTCTACGGAGAACAGCGGATGCGTACAATGCCGCAGTTCTTGCTCCGTTCAGTACAGTTTGTTGGCGATGTAAAATGGTCTGGGTTGGATTCACATGGGAGAGCGAAGAAGATTCCAAATTATTGAAGGCAAATACTGTTTAAACAACCTTCTATATTCATTTCTAACGTCAAATTTATAGCACCGTGTAAAGCAATAATAGGATGAAGGATAGTTTTTGAGATAATCGCCGTTCCCGACCATATAAACTATCGTCTATGAAAATTAATCTTTTGAAAACCTACAAAATAGTAACATGTAATATCATTTGCACTACATAGCGAATAATTGAATCAGGCATTGTTAATCAAATAAGCGATATATCTAAATGATAATATTGCCAGCAAAGGACAAAAAGGCTGTGCGGATATCCTGTTTTCATTGTCATTCTTCATTGAAATAACATTTTCATAAATTTTTTGTATTGTTCTATGTTAAAATATTTACATATATCCGTATGTATTGAGAAGTCATAATTGACCTATTAATTATTTAAATTGTGTATATACACTTCATTTTTTTAATAGAGTTAATTAAAAAAATACTAAACAAAGCACAACCTGACAAACTGTTTATACCAATAGAAAATATTTTGTTTTGTCATTAGATAATGTATAGATGAAAGGGTCATTTGTCATGATACAAAAACACACAACAGACATGGATGCCATCCCCCCTAAACCCATCACTTTCCCAATTTCTACTATTTTATTAGTTTTTTACAAAATAATTGGAAAATTCATCGACAACCTACAAAAATATGCATCCCATCTTTCATCCTTTTAATATTATTCTAAAACACCAATTTGGGTTCAGCCAAAACTTTTCTTCCATACTGTGGTGTCATACTAGTGCGGATACAACACTGAGAAGCCAAAAAGGACTACCTTAATTATTATATATAATTATTATTTTGTATTGTTTACTATATATTTGAAAAACTATAATACTGCTAAATAATATATATTAAATAAACATTTTTCAATTAATTAGTATTTATGAAAGGTATTGGTTAAGGTAAAAAAGTCAATGCCACGAGCGGGATTCAAACCCATGACCTTTGGCTAAATATTTTGCTGCTCTACCACTTGAGCTATCCTGACTTCAATCAGCTCGGACACTAACTTCCCATCACAACGTCACCTCTCGAATTTTGAGGTTGAGGACGGGAGTTACTGTCCGAGCGGATCGAAGTCACGATAGCTCAAATGGTAGGAGCAGCGACGTATTTAGCCGAAGGTCTTGGGTTCGAATCCCTCTCGTAACACTGACTTTTATTATCATATAATCAATACCTTTCATAAATATTACTTATTTAAAAATTGTTCATTGGTCAATCGGACCATGTAATGTATTTAATAATTTAATAATCAAATAAAACAGGGTAAAATAATATTAACAAATATGTTTCTATGAAAATAATGAAGAAAATATCCAATTCTTCTATTACATTTATAGAAGAATTTATTTATTACATTTATTTCATCTTGCATTTTCCTTGGCATCGATTTTATGAGGTTTAGAAACATAGTGCTATGGAATATTTTCATACTCCTTCAGCAGCGCCATTCTTAATTCCTACGAATTCTCTGGTACCAATGGGTATCTTTTACCATCTATGACATCTCGTCTCTGAGGTGTTCGATAGGGTTGAACATTGAATCGAAGCTCATTCCAACCAGTCAATAACCATCCTAGCTGTGTGCGGCCTTGCATTGTTATGCATAAAAATAAAACCGTCTCTAATTAATAGCAAATAAGAAAGGACTTCTTCTGATAACACATCTTTAATGCATCCCGCAGATCTTAGGAGAGCTTCGATCAAGTTTGTGCGACCTTCCGTAGAATGCCTACCCAAACCATAACACCATTATATTGCTTCTCAGAAGTGAAAATGTTGCGGATATATATCGCTCTCCTGTTCTCCAAATCCGCTCTCGAGGGTCAGAAGACCTCAAACCCCTGACCCGCCCAAAGACAAGCTATGAGCCCAATCTTGTTTAGATGAATTAATGTGATTTATTTTGAGATACCGAGTTTTTGTGTGTTGGTTGCCTTGGTTCGGGACAAGTGGCAGACTTTTTCGCAAATAATCCACCTTCTGACGGTTTTCACCTTGCGTGCAAACTGTCCTCGACATTTCTAACTTGCTTAAGTCGTTGCTTGACCTCAACATTGGTAGAACGACGATTACGTACGAATGTAATTCGAATCAATAATACGATGCAATGGCGACCTGAGTGCTGCCTTCTAGAGTAACCTCGAGTATGTTGGTAGCTATGGAAGACCCTTCGGACAGTTGTTCTGACAATGTTAAGCACCCGGGCCAAATACTGGATACGCATGACTTCTTCCATCTTATGATTCTAGCCCAATGTGTATCACTTAAAACCATCGCTCAAACTAATTTGAAACTAAAAAATGGCACAACTTAAAAAATCAAACCTCCTGAACATCAGAAACATTACTGAAAAGCCAACAAAGAAGAGATGATTTGTTGAATATTCGAAGTTTTGCGTTATTTGCAAAATCCAATTGCAGTCAAAAGTTGGAAATTTTATCTGTGTTTTATTCACCTCTAATCCTATAAAACCGGTCATATTTTTTTGAAAGATAATCAATGAAGAAATGTCTAACAATTAAAAATATTAAGAATGAGCAATTTTTTGCCTCTCGGTGTTGTGCAGTTCACCTTTACTGAGTACCATAAGCGCAGATTGTAGCAAAATAATTAATAATGAACATAAACCGAATCCCTTTTGAAGTCGATCTTTCTTAATTTCTCCATTAATTTTCTATAGTGAAATGTCTTTGTAAATCAGACCCACGTGACAATTAAGCAATATTTGCCCGCAGAGTTATAATAATAATAAGTTAATTATTAATAGTTTTAGTAGAATTAATAGATTTGAAAGTTTGCGCGAATTAGTATATAACATTCTTTTCACAGATGGCGGATATTTGTATCGCGTGAACCGGACGCTATTAATAAAACAGAAGATACATCGAAATGATAGTATTGCCACTAACGTATAAATTCGCAGTTACGGGTGTCCAGTTTTCACTCTAACGTAACATTTTTTGTAGTGCGAAACCATGATTAAAGGGGCACTTTTCGTGACTCTACTTTCCTGTTGGAGCTGTACAACCTTTGCTGCATTCGCTGTCAATAAGTCGTTAATTGGATGTTCTTGTCTTGAAAATGTAAATTAATATCGATTGTTTTCTAGGGCTCCTACGATGTTATTCCTTTAGCATTGGAAAAATGCGATGCTTCCGAGTGCGAAAATCCAACAATTCACTTCAGCAATTATAAAATAAGAAAACTTGACAGGTCAACTTACGTCTACACGGGTTCAATGAATGCCACAATACCTATTGACGATGACATATGGGTATGTAAACATATTAAGTAAATGATGAAAGATATCTATATAAAATGAGCAGGCCAGAGCTGATATTTCTGTCTGGGGAAATGGTGGTTGGAAGTCAAATTTTTACAATTTCGAAATGGGAAAATTCTGCTCTGGAATAAAAAAGTTTTTGCCGAAATTGGATGAGGAAATCAGTAGGTGTCTAAACCAAACTTGTCCCACACCTGCTGTGAGTAAAAGTAATATCCAAACAAATCCTGTTAGGATTGGGAAGCTAAGTCTAAAATTTTACAGGGTTTTTACAATTTCACCAACGTGAATTTTCGCCAAGAGAGCCAGCATGTAACGTCGCTTCCGTATGGAAAGTACAAGGCTAAGATAATGGGTTTTGATAAAGAAAAAAATTGTGTGGCATGTGGTAATTTCGTGTGCGAGGTCGTACCCAAACGCAGGCAGAGGCCACATTTGATATGATGATGACTGTGAAATCTGATATCTGATATGACATGGAAAATAATAAAATATTAATAAAATGGTTATTACTTAGTTTTGCGAGCCCCCGCAAACCACTGCATAGGCAGTAAAAAAATTAAACATTTTAATAAAGAAGAAAATACAATAAAGCCGATATGATGTTAACTTTTCTCGTTACCTTGCATTCCTGTTAATGATCTGATTAATAATGATTTATTATTTAGCGTGGAGTGGAGGTAATCTGGGATTCGGTGGTGATTTCAGGCAAATGTTTATAAACGACAATCAATCATGGTATGGGAGAAAGTGGTAAGAAATGTACGGATTCGCATTAGAGGATTAAGGGTTTTTTCTAGAAGGAAAAGGCAGGAATGTACCAACTCGATTTTTTCTTTTCCAGATGGCCTGGAAGAGGATTTCAATAATTTTACGTCTTTTGTTGTTTCCCCGGAAAGAACACTACTTGCATTTTTACGCCTGACAGAGGGGTTACTTGACCTGACAGCACAAGTCACCGAAGGAGATCACATATCAAAGGGAGAAAACTTTAAGGGGCCAATATTGTAATTTTTTCGATTTGGATTATGCAATCGTGCTAAGAAATAATTCAACAATGCCTTGATTTCCTTTGTGGAATGGTTATAGTATTTCACTAGGTTCTATCCAACACGTTACTATGTGTACGCTGCTGAAATCTCACCCTCACGACCACAGTATCTATTTTTTGGTCCGAAGTTGTAAATATTATTGCAGTAGTGGAAATCATAACAGAAACGTTCAATGAGAGTGCAACAATTAAAAACAAATATAAAAAAGAGATAAACTATCTAACATATTGACCAATTTCATAAAAATTAAATGTGCAAATGCGAGGTGAAAACATTAGGTTCTTCATGGGAGAACAAAATGTTTTAAAAAAAATTGGAACATACTAAGACACAAATGTAATTAACAAAAAAAAGAACTCATGTCATGATGTCAAAAACGTTATGAATTGTGTAATTTTAAGATTTAGTTATAAGAAGCTATGGCCGAGTGATTTGCCAAATCCAAAAGTACACATCAGACTTGAGAACAGAGTAAAATGGACGTTATCTTTTCAAAAACCAGCTATTACTTTTTTCAAGACTGATTAACACACAATATTTTAAAACAGGCCGGCCATTATCTATCTATTCGTCGATATGTAAGTTGTAAAACCACTTTATATGAAAGTAATACATTTTTTAAACGACAGGGGAATGAGGATTATAATTCGAAGGCACAGATGTCACCTTGTTTATTAATAAAAATTTGGGAAAGATTGTCAGGACCAGAAGCGCATCGACAAATGGTAGGGAGAGAAGATAAGGAAGGAAGAGACAAAAAAGGTTATTGAGGCGCGTCTCTTGCTCCTACATCAACAAATATTGTAAGTGATCTATTTTTATTTGATGAGTTGTACTTTTTACTTTTTTAAACAAGAAATTATAAATTCAGTTGTTTTATGGAGTTATTTTGTTGTTTGAAGTCTATGGAGTTCATAAATTTTTGGTTCTCCAACGGTCGAACAGCGGTCTACCGCGTGACAGGCAGGGATACTGATTATTTACTACAGAGCCGGTTAGTCTATATGCACATATATCGTCAAAATCGAGAAAAAAAATGTGCAGATTCCGCTTCTAGTAGCGAATCCGAACGCCATGTTGGCGCGATCTTTGCTCGGAAAATCGGCCGGAAGCAAGATACTATGGGGGCAAACTTTCTGAACAAATCCGAAGGCATTTAGACGAATTGCCCACACGAATATTAAGACACGGTGAGAAGTGACAATCTAACTGGATCAGCATCCAAATATATTTAATGCAGCCCAGGATAGGAAAATCAGTTTCCTAAGCGAATTTGTGAATGCGACCAATTTATTCTCGCTAAAAGTCAAGTATTGATTTAGAGCCCACGCGTACAAAGAAAATCTTCGTGATTTTGTCGATTCAGTGCTGTTTATCGTGACAATATTTGGCGATTTAAGCAAGCTGTCGGATTCACTAGTGCAAATAGACTAACCGGCTTGGACCTTTCCTCCGTAGTAAAGTGGTCAGTATACTCGCCTGTCATGCGGGAGATCGGGGTTCGATTCCCCGCCGAGGAATCACAAATTTATGATTTCGTGTTTAAAACAACTCATCAAATAAAAATAGATCAACTAATAACAATAAACCTTTTGAAATAAAACACAAATTATTTTAATAATGACCAAAGCGATCACTTACAATATTTATTGATGCAGGAGCACGCGACGCCCACGATAATAGTTTTTTTGTGTCTTCCTTCCTTATCATCTCATCACTGCACTCCTGATAGGTTGGAGTTGGGCAAGGTCAAAGCTTCCACATGATTGAGTTTCAGTGAACTTCAATTCAGTCGGAAACAATCCAATTGTAGTGTTTTAGAAACAAACCCACCGTAGGAACAGACATAGTCCAAATTCTCAATCTTCTTATACCAAAATGCCTATAGTCTTTTCATCGTAAAACAAATTATTCCATGGTCAGTAAATCACGATAGTTATTCTTCACTAATTAAATGCTTAAATAAATATAGATATAGCAGACAAAAAAAGTTCGAAAAATTTCAAGTATTTTAAACGGGAACGATAAAATGTAGTGTAAACGAAAGGCACATTTTAAAAATATTTCCAGCAACCTGAACGATAGAAAATATTGCGAAAAAATTACCTACCTACCTAACTATCATACAATGGTACTATCATATAAATTGTAAAAAGCAAAGTGTAAAGTGAAATCTATCAAAAGTTAATTTGTATTAAATGTCTCTTTAAGTGGAGCTCTTGTAAAAAGTGTGTGCTGTTTCGTATTTGCCAGAATAAACCTCTTTTGCCATAATATAAATTGTATGAACAAAGATATTTTGTATTTCTTCCGTGAATTGTCACACTATCAAGTATTTATATCACGTGAATTGTGCGTTTTTACATAAAAGAAAAGACGTGCCGAACCGATAATATTATCGATCCATGATAAAATGACGATCCTGGTTTTCCTCCTTCTGATATTTGTAATTGTGGGACTGAGTAGTGACCTGGTTTTTCCATTAGGGCCGAACATTATCAACACCTGAATTACCGTTTTAGACAGGTAATTATGTAGTCTTTAGACAGCCCAAGACAATAAAACCGTACACTTGTATTTTGTTCATTTTTAATAATAACTAAGTATAAAGTTTAATAGGCTTAAAACGTAAACATAACATTAACAACTTGTCGTTACCCTTTATAGAAGTATATTTTACACTCTTTAGGTTGAAAAAAAATCAGTTCAATTTCATCCTTTCCAGAGCCCCTTTGCCGGATGAGGTAACAATTTTTTCATTGATGTAACAATGAATAAAATAAACATTATATTCAATTCACTACTTTCCGTGATCCGTTTGACCAATTAATATTTTTCAATTGATTAAGGTTTTTAGTTGACAAAAAGAGTCAGTGTCACGAGCGGGATTCGAACCCACAATCTTCGGCTAGATACGCCGCCGTTCTACAACTTGAGCTATCGTTACTTCGATCCACTGAAACACTAACGTCCCATCTGAACCCCACCTTTTGAACTTTCTTTCCTTTTTGCCATTTTTAATACAATATATATTTATTATCTTTTTCTTACAAGCATGGTTTTAAGTAGGATGGAGAAAATGATTTGTCCAACGACGGATGAAACCGATCATTAAGTGTCCGTTACATAGTTACAAATAATTTTTATATAAATCTGGCGTAATCTACAAGATCAACTGTTTAGACTGTCCAGCTACATACATTGGTCTTACATCCCAATATCTGGACAAAAGAGTAAAGCAACATATCTATTGCAAAAAACCCAAACAAAATCCTCCAGCACTCGCTACCCACCACTTTGAACATCAACGAGGCTTCGAAAATCCAAAAATACTACATACAGAACAAAACAAATTAAACGTAATTTTTTAGAAATGGTTTTCATCAACAACGATAAACACAGCATCAATTACAGAACAGATACACGCAAACACAGTCTCAGCTACGCCATCATTAATCAAATTCTGTACAGATAATATACATACATCATTACATTACATTCCACACATCAAATATTTTTCGCATAGTCTAATTGTCCAACAATCTAGCTTTCCTTTTCGCATTTATCCCTTTTTATATAATCCTGAAATAATAAACTGGCCGAAACATTACCAACACATTGTTTCACTTTGTCGGCTCTTTTTTACCTCAAAGAAGCCGACGACTTATACAAAATAGCCTCTTCTAAACCCACTTCGTCCCCCACCCCTTCAAAATCCAACATATATAAACATTAAACAACAAAATCTCACTGGCACTCTCAACACGACACGCAAAAATGGCACAATTACACAGAAGACAAACCCTCTGAATGAGTAGAAACACTTTGATGGAATATAAAATATGTTTAACATTGTATAAATTCACTTTCCCACATCCTACATGTATTTTCTAAATGTAAACCGTTTGTACATTCAAGGCTCTGAAGATGATCTCAATAAAAGATCGAAACGTCGGCACGATAAAGAATATGTTTTTCTGATACATATAACACAACAGAACGCATCTCATGATATCTGAATAAGTAACCATTTGATATGATATTAAAAAATTTCAGCGATCCTGTAGAATGGGAGTTTTCAGCCAAAAAAACTGCACACGTTTTGGAAACGTTTGTTCCTTTTCAAAGTGAAGGAAAATTGCCGGGATCGAAGTCGTTAACATAGCCACAAGTGAATATAGAAAAATACTAGGCACTCTCAACACGGCACATAAGAATGACACATCTACACGGAAAACAAACACTTTGAGCCCTGAAGATGATCTCAATAAAGATTGAAACGTTGGCACGATAAAGAAAATGTTTTCCTGAAACCTTCATCACACCATTTCTGATTTCTGATTAATCATTGGCTAGCCGTCACTAAACACCACACACAGAAGAATACTTCATTTTTGGTTTTATTCGCAATTTATTTTGTAATCATACTTTGTCCTATTGGCAGAATGAAAAATTCATTCACTATTACAAAATTAAGTCGTTTGCTTTTTATTCGGATCATCTGACAATGCTGAGTCTTTCTCACGATATTTGACTCTATGTACGATTTATTTCTGAATTCTTTTATGAACCCCACAGCCTAATGATAGCACTTGAACACTTTAATGAATAATTGAATTAAAACATACCATGAAACCATGGTAAAAGAAATTCAAATAGTCGAACCTACTACAGCTGATTAGAAAGCCAAAATGAAGGGGGTGGAACAACAGTTGGTAAAGCAGAAGTTGATTTTTTTATTAATCAATATTTGTTTAGTGGTCATAATTCCTGATACTAATTAAGGTATCCTCTGGGACAACAGTAGAACTGGGTTACAGTCCTTGGCAATGTTGGGACTGAGACAACAAATTTCAAATTTTCCTTTTTGTAAGGCCTGTAAGGAGACTTGGAAAGGGGAGAGTTCTTTAAGCACTACATGCCTTTGGATTATTGTAATTTGCTTAGGTCAGTCAATCGTCTGGAATCTATGATCTCCCTCTGTTATTTCTCTTCTCTTAACAGTACCGGGTCATTGATTGTCGTTGCTATAAATCAGTTATATGGATTTTCTTTGTATTCAAGGTTGTTTCTCCATTGATTGGTTGCGTCACATTCAAAGATGATTGGGTGAGTACTTCCTTATTTCCTAACCTACAAATAGAGTCATCATTGAATGTAACCACCTTGTTTAGATGTTTTCCCCGATGCAAAGGACAGTCAAATTGCCATATCAGACCTGCATTATTGAGTATGGCAGTCTTTGGTCTGTATCCGCCACCCCAAGAATTTATCGACTTTTCCTTTTGCATTTTTGTATATATTCAGTGACTGAGGAGTCTGTGTTCATTTTTCTTATAGAATGGATGCAAGGCTAAAACATGGTCTTGCAGATTCTCCTAGATAATAATGCAATAAAGCCCCTCTGAAGGTCACCTTAAAATAAATCGAAATCCTGGCAGAGTAACAATTGAATTTGATTTTCAACCAGGCCACATCGAAATCCAGATAATTCGTGACTAAAAAGTGGTCGATACATCTACCACTTTAAATATTCAGCCAACTAAAAAAAAGTGTTACCGACTCCGATCGTTCTCTATGGCGACTTCAATACCCATACACGGCACGACAGCTATCTAGTAGACTTCATGAAAAATGAATTCGACCTCAACTACAGAACCAAACAACACTGGATAATACTACAGACGAATGTGCTGCGCCATACACATTGAACTTGCTATTAGACGTCACATCTCTTACTTTCCATATCGCTGGTTAATGACAAAAAAAATGCCGTCAGATGTTAGTCAAAATAAGTGTCATACATCATTCATTGTGTGTTCAAATAAAATTTGAAACCCGGTCACTGCCTCGTTTACAGTTCAAGGCTTAACGATTGTACCATAGTATTGCAAGACTGGAAAAATGATAATGAATAGTTCAAGTCTCAAAATTATAGAGGAATAGTAGAACATGGTGGTCAGGTTTGTGACCTCTTGATTGGATCCACACTTACTTTTCCATAACTAATTCTGCAATTTTAATTATATTAAAAATATTTTTTATTTATTAAAAATATAGTTTAACTTGTTATTATAAAAAATGTGCATTCTTAGGGATTTGTAGTCCGAGAATAAAATATTCTCTCTCTCTCTCTCATTCTCTTTCTCCCTCTGTCTCTCACTCACTCACTCTCTCTCCCCCTCTCACTCGCTTTCCCTCTTTCTTTCTCGCTCTCCCTCACTCACTCTCTCACTCTCTCTCTCACTCACTCACTCACTCACTCTCTCTCCCCCTCTCACTCGCTCGCCCTCTTTCTTTCTCGCTCTCTCTCTCTCTCTCTCTCTCTCTCTCTCTCACACACACACACACACACACACACACACATCTTTCACACTCAGATTAATTAATTATCACTCCCTCTAATAAGGTTACGTTTAAAATTTAAAAAAATATATACATATAATAAAAATAGGCAGATCTAACAGTGAAACTTGATATTGAAAAAACCGCAATAACCGTTTGCTTTTGGAGGTACTGTATAAATAATAAGGATGATAATTTGATAATAATAAGCAAACAGATATGAAAACATGCTTTTGTAAATGAAAATTCAGAACGTATGTGAAAATGTCAAATGTATCCTTAGCGAGCTGTTTGTGTGAAATACTCTCTATCTCCCTTTTTCTCCTACCTCTACCCTCTCTCTCCCACACCCGCTCCCACTCACTCACATTAACCGTCACCCATTTCCTCTCAGATTATTTAATTAAACGTTAATCGTTAAAGGCAACGTTAACAAATTGTAAGGCACTATATAAATAACAGTGATGATAAGTTAATAATAATCATCATAAACAAAAAACATTAATATACCATTGGCACTCTCAAAATGACCCACAACTATGACAGATCTACACAGAAAGCAAACACTTTGAGTGAGGACAAAATACTGTGATTGAATCTAAAATTTCTATCATTGTTTAAATTAATTTTTAACATTTATATAATTTAGTATAATTTAAATAATGTTTATAAATCCCAGGCTCTGGAGATGATCTCAATAAAGATCGAAACGTTGGCACGATAAAGAAATGTTTTTCTAAAACCTACGACCAGTCCGTATCTCGCGCTGTCTAAATAATATTTAAAACTTATACCGGTGTTTGAGAACAGTCGTAAATTTAATTTAAGTGTCTTCGAATTGATGTTGTAATCTGTAAACGCACTTTATAAATAACAGGGAGCCTATTATTTGAGTTTAAAAAAAGATACTGATCGCCATGTAAGAAAACAGATAACGTATGTCCTCATGTCATTTTTGATGAATAACGTGTCACAGTTTAATTTGGTAATCATGAACAGGAGGTCTTTTCCCTGGCAAGTTTTTTCCACATGGCCAGTAAATCTATTGTTTCATTTTCGGTAAGTAATACTGTTTTCTGTAAGACTTTTGTATGTAATACGAAATTTTTTATTTATATTTTGTTTAGGTTCCCTACGACAATGTTTCTTTAGAGTTAGGAAACAATTACGTACCAAAGACAAAGACAAATCATAGACAATTTACTTATTCAGCTCAAAAACTTATGCACGTTAAAAAAATACATTTGGTGATAATAGGTCCAGAAATATTAGACAAATATATTAGCGGTTTACCGATAAACTCAAGGAACTGAGAGAGAAAAAAATAATTTAAGTAATTTACATAAATTTTATATACACTGTTTTCTGCGTTTTTGGTTAAGGCTGTTCTTTTCAGTTTGGAGTTGTAAGTTCTTGAAGTTTTTTTAGTTATTTACTTAGTTATAGAATACAATTTATTACACAAGCGAGTACATACAGCGTAAAGGTAATAATAATAAATATAATTACTATCATAACAGTAATTATAATTTCAATTAATTAAGGAATTTAGTTGAGATAAAAAGTCAATGTCACGACGGGGATTCGACCCCACTTGAGCTGTCGTAACTTCAGGAGAGTTAGAGTAGCGGCATATCTAGCCGAAGTTGAACCAACTGAAAGATCTAAATTGGTCCAGCGGACCACGAAAATTAGTGGATTTGAAAGAACTTATAATACTTATTTAAATAAAACTGAAAACTAATCCGAATTGTTTTTGTATTGTCCAAAGATTATTTATTTTTATATTATTCAATTTTATTTGACGTTTCTAGAAAACCATATTTAAAATAAATATATAAAAAGCAAAACATATTAATTTTTTCTGAGCCTTGTTAGTTTTATTAAAGACAATTGGCAAGAACCCTCGGACAAGTGTCTGTTTTTTTATGTAAACTCATGCAAAAAAAATGGTACACAAATGTTTGTCACCTTTTGATAATTTAAATAATATTTTCAAATAAATATATGACATTTAACGTACAACAATGGCAAAAACATTTGACAAAACTATGTAATTTAGTTGCCCATTTATAAGATTGCTCGGACATGAGTTAAATATTTTTCCAACTATTGTTTCTTGTTCAGTATGTATTTTCGTTAAAGGAAACAGTTTAAATTTTATTTTATTTTCACTTGCACAACGGACGTGATTGTAAAAATGAAAGGTTAAATAGTATAATAATACATATTACGAACCAATACTACTTTCCAATTAATGTCCTCAGCTCATCTTTTTATCATAATGAGAAGTGTGTACATTCCAATTACAACATTGTTACGTTTGAGCAGAACTTCCTTCGCTCCCTTTGCTGTCAGTATGGCGAATTAAATTGAAATTTAAGATCATGTTATGTAAATCCGATTTTAGGGCCCTTACGATATCGTTTCTTTAGAGTTTGGAATGTGTTCCGTTTGTGTTCCGATTGCGAGTGTCCGAAATTTAAAAAACTATTTATTGTCTATGTACAGGCTTTTACTAAAGGGACAGCAGCCGAGTGCTTATCATGATAGAATGTCGGCTCGTTGTCTCCCGCGGTCATGGGTTCGATTCCCACCGTCGGCCTTGGTCCTGGTTCACCTACCCTTCCCACCAAACCAATTTATGACGTACTCTAACTGATATGCGAGTTCATAAGACCATTCAAAATAATAATAAATGTTTTAAATTTAATTTTTGACTATTTTTTTAATGGAAGTGATTTTTTAAATTGTTTCAATACAATTTCCGCAAATTTCATTCAAACCAGTTAAGGTCCATTTTCGTCAATACCCCCAATTGCTAATTATATACTTTTACGATTTTACTACTGTTTAATTATTTTCGATAAGTCATCAAATAAAACAATATGTTGTTCCCGAAGCGTTTTCATCGCTAGTCGGCTGTTCGAAAACAGAAGTTGAACTGATATCGAATCCGTTGGTTTTCATACCGTTTAACATGGAAATAACAAAGTCTCATTAGAATTTTAAATTCATATCGCAGGACGGTGTTAAACAAAACTGTCGTCGAATATTACGAAAGATAAATGTCATAGATCATTCAAATTATTTGAAAATTTGGTACCCAGACAATATCTCGTTTACATTTCAAGGTTTAACGATTGTACCACGGTATTTCAAGACTGAAAGAAAGCTAATGAAGAGTTCAAATCCCAAAATTCTGGAGGAATAGTACAAGCTTTATTATGGTAAGAGATGTGTGACGTCTACCTTAATGGAAGCGGGAAGTTTAGTATTTATGGAAAGAATAATGGGAGTATAAATATGTAGACATATTAAGCCTTACATTTTTATTTGTGCCAGGAAATTTATAATTAAGATAATTTTTAAATTTCATTCCTTTTCCCAGTAGAAGATTAACATGGAAGCACTTTTCCATCGTAGAAACGTTGATTTGGCGTGATAGGTTTTAATGCAAACTAATAGCATGGCCGCAAGGATAAAGGAAAAATACAGATTGCGATGGTTGCAACAAGAAAAAAACCTAAACAAATCAAGTGATTTTGTTTTCTTTTGTGACCTCTTCGTTAGATCCACAGTTACTTTCCCCTAACTAATTTATCAATCCTAATGGTTTTAAAAATATTTTTCAAAAGTTTAGCTTGTTATTATATAAAAAATGTATGACCTTATTTTAAGTGTTGTAGTTGTTATGAATTCCTACTTCCAGAATAAAATATTATCTCTCGTTCTCTCCCTCCCCTCTCTTCACCTCCCTCTATCACACACACACACATCTTTCACACCCAGATTAATTAATTATTACTCCCTCTAATTATCAAAAACTGTGTGAATATATATATATATATATATATATATATATATATATATATAATGTGTTTATGTGTTTATATATATAAAAAAAGAGATCTAACAGTGAAACATAATATTGCAAAAAGCGGAATTACCGATGTACTGTATAAATAACAGCGATGATAATATAAGAATAATAATAATAATAAACAAACGAATATGTAAACATGCTTTTCTAAACAAAAAATCAGAACCGATTGAAAATGTCAAAATTATCTAAGCAGGCTGTTTATCGTGTTGTTTGAGTAGACGCGAATTGAATTTAAGTGTCGCGTTATTCGAATTCGCGTTTTACGGGGATCCATTGCGAACTCATTTTATAAATAACAGGATGTCAATTATTTCAGTTAAAAATAATACTGATCGGTCTAGAGCGAAACAGATAACTTTTGTTCTCTATGCATTTTTGATGAAAAACGTTTCCCAGTTGAACTTCAGTATCATGGAGAGAAGGATTTTTACTCTGGCTCTGTTTCTCCACATGGCCAGTAGATCTATTGCTTCATTTGCCGTAAGTAATACTGTTTTCTATAAGTCTTTTGCATGTAGTATGAAGTTATTTAATTATATGTGTTTAGGGTCCCTACGACGTTGTTCCTTTAGAGTTTGGGAAATGTGCCACTTCTGTATGCCAGAATACAAAATTCATCTTCAACAATTACAAACTTAGGAAGCTGGACAGATCAAGTTATGTATACAGTGGGGTTTTCAACAGTACGATTCCTATCAACGATGAACTAAAGGTAAACGTAATATGTTGTTATTAAATTACTTCTTACAATTAATTAATCTTTTTATTAAACGTTTTCGGTGAAATGAAAAAGTTAGTGCCACGAGCGAGATTCGAACTCACGACCTTCGGCTGCTCTACCATATGAGCTATCGTGACTGCGATCCTCTCGAACACCAATCCCCCATCTCAACCTACAACCTTTCGCATTTTTCCCCGTTTTTGCCAATTTTCAAATGTTGTGTAATCAATTCCATTCTCGGCGACATTTGAAGTGGCCACGGGGGGCAGTGAGTGAAGTTATACTTAGTTTTCCTTATTAGTGGCCGATTGACCAAATTACTCAGTTAATTTATCTTTTTATGCAAGATTTTTGATTAAAATGAAAAAGGTAGTGCCACGAGCGGGATTCGAACTCTCGACCTTAGTCTAAAAACGCCGCTGCTCTTTCACTTGAACTATCGTGACTTCAGTCCGCCCTGACAGCAACTCCCCACTTGGTTGGGCAACTTCATATGTCGCCGAGAATCGAATCATAATTACACATTTGAAAATTTTCAAAAAGTAGGGAAAATTCGAAATGTGTTGAGTGTATCTTAAAATATTTTGTTTAAAACATAATTTAAAAGCTTTCAGCTGACATTTCCATTTGGGGAAACGGTGGTTGGAGGCCAAATTTCTACTATCTCGAGTTAGGAGGCTTCTGTTCAGGAATGGAAAAGTACCTTCCTAAATTTAAACAGGAGATCTTTGCACAGATGAACCAGTCGTGTCCAGCGCCCGAAGTGAGTTAAGGTTATCAAAACAAATCGGCATAAATTTCCAAAATGTGTTAACGTTCAAGAAAAATTTCAGGGTGTTTACAATTTCGAAAATTTGAGTTTTGCCCAACAGAGCCAGTTAGTAAGCACACTTCCTTATGGAAAGTATAAGGCAGTAATGAAGATTACTGATTCAGACGGAAATTGCGTGGAATGTGTGATTTTTGTCTGTGAATGCTTACCAAAGAGAAAGAAGAAAGTATAGACAATTTTTATAAATCCCATTTAGTGATTGTTCAATTCTTTCTGATCAATAAAAATTATGCAAACCTACTATTTCCTTGTACTATGTTACCTACTATAAAAATACAACGTAAAATATTTGAATAACTACATTATTGTTGACCTATCAAAGATTGCTAAACCACGAAAGAATGCCTTGCTTATAATAATGTAACGTGATAATAAAATAGTACGATTTTGTTTGTCATGCTGCGTTTCCATCTTCATTGAGATCATCTTCAGGGCTGGGATTTGTAAACATTGTTTAAATTTTACAAATAAATCAAGGATGTGAAAAAAATTATGGCAGAAAGTTTTAGATTAAAAAACATGAATTTATTCAATGCAGGAAATGTTAGGTTAAAAAAAGAAAGAATTTATACAATGCTTGAAAATTGTATATTCTATCAAAGTATTTCTACTCACTCAAAGTGTTTGCTCTCCGTGTACATGTGTCATTCTTATATGTCGTGTTGAGAATGCCAGTGAGATATTCCTGTTTTATATTTATACACGTTGGATTTTGATGGGGTGGTATAGAAAGGCATTTTTGTATAAGGAGTTGGCTGCTTTAAGGCGAAAAGGGGACGACAATGGGAAAAGCAATGGGTAATGATTCTTTCAGGATTATAAAGACGGGGATAATTAGGATAGGTCTATATACTCATGAAAGGTTAATCATGCCATAAGAGGGGCTTTAGTTACAACATGATTGTCCACACTATGAAATTAATTTAAATTAATTAATAGAATATTACTATTTTCCTTACTTTCATTTCTTGTCTGCTTTATAACTTTTTTCTCATAATTTGTTTTCTTTAGTTTATCTTATAACTCAGTAGACGGCTCCTAGCCACGCTTTTTTGTATTATTTATTTTTATTATAAACTATTATGATATAAACTCACATTAATGTATGTGTTTGGCAAATAATTTTTTTTGAGTGACCATTTAATTATTTTTTAAAAACTGTATTAAAATAATTATATGATATTTAATAAGTTTCAAGGTACAACAACGGCAAAAAAAAACTTTACAATCCTTTGTAAATTAATTGCCCATTTGTGCTCGATGTGTTTAATATTTTTCCAACTACTGTTCATCATAAATCATACAAACCTGCGCGAGAATCCCCCCCTCTTTAAAGTACCAGACAATCTTCAAAATAATGTTCGTAAAATATATCTTAATGCGGTACATCCAAATAAATAAATAAACGAAGTACAATTCAAGAAAAAAAAACTATTAAAATGGGACATAAAATATACCATTTGGAAGAAGCAAACGTTTTTTAAGTTTGTTTATTTTCAATACATATGTGGAAAATGTCACCTAGCAAATTCTGCCCTAGAAAAGTAGGACATACTTTAAGAAGAAAATACGATAAAGAGAGAGGATAATAAGATGAAAATAATATAGCAGATAAAAAAATATTATTTTGTTAATTTTTGTTAGTTAAAGGTAACGCAACCTGAAATATTCTAAAGTAGTGTTTCCTTTGTCATTTTTTAACGGAAACATTAAAATTTATTTTCTATTGTGCACATTTCTTACACCGGATGTGATTGTAAAAATGAAAGATTAATAAAAATGATAATGAATATTTTGAACCAACAATGCATTCCACTTACTGTCCACAGTTCATCCGCTCATCATAATGAGGAGTGTGCACCTTACTTTTACTATATTGTTTTGTTTAAGCAGAACATCCTTCGCTCCCTTTGCTGTCAGTATGGCCGATTAAAATGAAATTTTAGATCATATCATGTAAATCCGATTTTAGGGCCCTTACGATATCGTTCCTTTAGAGTTAGGAATGTGTCCCAGTTCCGATTGCGAGTGTCCGAAATTTATTTTGAGCAACTATAAAATAAGAAAGCTCAGCAGGTCAAGTTACGTTTACTCGGGGACCATCAATTCCACTATTGACATCAGCGATGATATAAAGGTAACGTGTAACAATTTGAATTGTGTAAGTTCATAGGCAACAAAAATTTATAGCTTACAATTAACGTTTCTTCATGGGGAAACGGCGGATGGAAGCCGAATTTTTTCTACCACGAAGTTCGTTCGTGCTCTGGACTGGAAGAGTATCTACCTGAATTCAAACATGAAATTTTCTCGCGTGTCAATGCTTCTTGTCCTGCACCGGCAGTGAGTAAAAATTGAAATAATTGAAATACATCAAACCCGAAACTACGCGAATTACTTTCAGGGAGTTTACACGATTGAGAATTTGAGCTTTGTGCAAGAGAGCCCAGTCATGCAGTCCCTTGTGTACGGAAAGTACAAGACGTGGATAAAGGGCTACGATAAGACGGGCAACTGTATTGGATGCGTGACGTTCAATTGCAACATCGTACCGAAACCGAAGAAAAAACATAATTAAAATTATATTATGTATGCCTAAGCTAACATTTTTCTCGATTATTATGCAAATAATAAAACTATAAATATAAAAATACTGATGAATTAAAAATCAAGTATTGAATTATTTCCAACGAATAAAAATATATAATATATGTAAAAATATTACAAGTGAGCGCAGTATATTCAATAGCACCAACTAACTAAATACATAAAATATGAATAATATTATAATCAAGGATATAAGCTGGAGAACTAAAATCTTGGAAAACGTAGAAACTGAAGTGATAGTTTAAAGTATAGATGACGATTTGAAATTTAAATGATAAAAGGTCAAAATGGTTTAATTTATCATATACCCTTCCCCCTGTAAGGCTCAGGTGAAGTTATGGATATACTTATATCTTATTACATAGGAACTTTTTGTAATGTTTGATATCCTCAAGGATTAAATATAAAGGCATTCCTATACTCAAAATTAAATATTGTAGTAGTTTTCAAATTCGAGGATTTGTTCAGGTTCTTAACTTAAAAATATTTCAGGTGAACGTAGCAGTTTTCTCTGATAAGTTAACGTTTTCATGGAAAAATATAACTCGTCAGGGATTGTATGTTTGAAGTTCTTGAAGATATGGTGTATTAATGCTACCAAAAATGATTGTTTAGAGTCCAAGATGCGGTATGGTGTGACAAGTTTAGAAAAACATTTTCATCGTCCCAACGTTTCGATCTTTATTAAGGTCATCGTAAGGGCCTGGAATTTATAGATCTTCTTACACACACGTAAAATATGAAAAAAAAAATTAAATGATAGAAATGTCCAACTCAATCAAAGTGTGTAGACATTAGTGACCGTTAATGGATAATTATTCAGATGCACACACCAGACCCCATCTCACGATATCTGAATAACTCAATCAAAGTATTTATTCTCATTCGATTCACTACTTTATCCTATAACCTTAAACGGTTTATCGTCACACAAATTCACTTCTAATCAAATCAATCATAATTTTAAGGCCTTAATTAAAGGCTTTTATCCCTGATGACGATAGATTTACCGAAAGCGTACAAGAAAATAATTTGCGCCTCTAAAACCATCTTTCGATACTTTTCTTTAATTAACAAAAAATAAACGCAGTTTTTGCTCATTTTCTCAAATTGACGTATATATTGTTTTGTCTCTTTAGCTTTAAGAGAATTAAAAAGCAATTAATTTAAAAAATATTTGGCTGCTACAATTTATTTTAAGATACTTTTTTCCTCCTGCCATCGTCTATTTTATTACAGATTGAATGAACATAATTCACTACTTTTCGTGGTCCACTTCACTAATTATAATTAATATCATTCAATTAATTAAGGGTTTTAGTTGAGATAAAAAGTCAGTGTCACGACCGGGATTCGAACCCACGATCTTCGCTTAGATACGCCGCTGCTCTATCCCTGTAGCTATCGTGACCTCGATCTACTCGGACACTAACATCCTATCTCAACCCCACCTTTTGATTTTTTCAGTCTTGTAACGTTATGTTGCATTTTCTCATTATCCAGAACGTTTACCATTGAAAAATTGTAATTTACCCCAAGAGCTTAATTAAGTAAGAGGGAGGTTGGGAAAAGTTACATTGCTGATGAGAGGTCTTCTTATTTTCTGAATTTCATCTAATATTGGAATTTAGCCACATTTGGTTATTTTGACCTGAGTTATCTAACTATTTATTTTCACTTCCAACTTGTCACTTCTGTCGACCCTGAAAATTTGAAGTCTCTCATACATTATACAGTTTTGAAGCCAAACGTTTTCTCTGATACCGGGCTGTCCTGTAATACCTTCAAACCACCCTCTACCACCGATAAATAAATCCTTTTTCTCTCTAATGGCAAAAGTCGTACAACATGCTTTGTATAAGCAAGGGCATAAACAACGGCGACACCTTAAATAATTCATGAGTGGGCTCAAGACCAATCCAAAACGTTGTCGCATCCTCGTGTGAAAATGGCATTTGAAAGGCGTCTTTTTGCAAAACAAGTTGATAAACTATACTCCCAAACATGAGAATATCAAGCTGGACAAATTAAACATTAACAACATAATTAAAATAAAAAATTAAAACGTTTTATTTCATGTTTTATTATGTTTGTTTAATATTTTAATTAATCTCAATATCCTTAAAAAGGATAAATAGAAGTAACTTTTAATGCAGTTAAAAAATAATGTTACTGCAAAAAGTGATTACTTAAATAGAATTTTATTCATTAAGTTGATAAATATACATGGTTTGTCATACAAACTACAAAATTATATGACTATCATCAATTTCACAAACAATATGATTGATTAATAGTTGTTTTTAATAATTAATAACTGGTTTGGCAAGTTGTAGTTTACAGTCTGAAAATTTGATTATTCGTTCAACAAGCTAAGTTTTTTTTCAAAAATCAAACAAAAAATCTTTAATAATAAGAGGTATGTTGTTTTAAATTGAATTAATATTCACAAAATATTGCTGAAGCCAGCAATAGGACAGTACCACCAACAATTGTACTCCAAATATTTTTAATTAGAGACCACTCTGCCTCAAAGTTCGGACTACTTTTTTATTTGGGCTCGAAATAGTACTAAAATCTAGAAAGTAATCCAAAATAGTAATATTAAATTTATCCTACACTTGAGGAAAGTTCCAGGTGTGAAGAGGAAGTGTGCAAGTCTTATAATGTCAACAAAAAGGAGCTGCTAAGGAAATGGGCGAACAAAAAAAGGCAAATACCAGAAAATAGAAAGTAAATAAAACAGTGATGGGGCCTCCAAAAGTAAATTGTGTATTTACAGTACTCTCTCATTTGCCTTTACCTTTTCCAACAATTTTTCAAGATGCACTGAGAATAAATAAAGTGGCCACCGTCATCATTTTAGTAACTATTTGAATTAATAATTGTTATGTTTTGTCTTTTTCTGTATAGTTTCAAAGAAACATATAATATATAAGCTAAATTAAAACTTCAGCTGAGCCAAAGAATGTACCAAAAATGTTCATATCAAAAAAGGAATCAAATATTCCCATCAGTACGGAGTATTTCTTCGTCTTGCGTTGATCACCGCTTGCAACAATTTTATGAGGTCTTAAAGGTAGCGCGCTGTGGACTATTTGCATAATCCTCCCACAAGGCCATGCTTAATTCCTGCAAATTCTTTAGAATCAGTAGGCGACTTGTGAAAACTCGTCCTGAAGGTGTTCGACAAGGTTTAAGACGGCACTACATACTGGTCTGGAAATGAATACCGAATATGATTACCAATGACCTTAGTTGTATGAGGGTGTCATTAATAAAAATAAAATCGTCGCTGATTAATGATATGTAAGGAACAACTTCTGATAACACATTTTCAATGTATCAGCTGTTAGGGAACTGTCTATGAATATCAAGTTTGAGCGACTTTCTATAGACACGGTAGTCCAAACTAAAACAACTACAACTCCATAGCTCCTCCGTGGTGAAAATGTTGCGGAGATATACCGCACTTCTGTTCTCCTCCAAACCCTTTCAGTCGTCAGAGGACATCAAGCAAAGATCAAATTCATCCCAAAAAAGATTCTAGATCTTGCCCGGACAAATTGATGTAATTTCTTGTCGAACCTCTAGATCAGTAAGTGGCTAGCTGGACTTCTGATTCATAATCCAGGTTCTGAAAGTTTTCGCCATTCAATGTGTAAAATGTCATTAACATTTCTTACTTTCTGAAGAGAGTGGTGGATCTGAACGGCGGTAGAATACGTCGTATATTTGAAGTAACAAAAGGTTATCTCCCTAAATGTGGCACCATGGCGACCTGATACCTGCCATCTTCATAAACCTCCAGTGTCATGATACTGGAAACTCTTCGCACGGTTATTCCGGGAAGGGAAAGCAGCCTAGCTACCTACGCTCTTCCAACAATGATATGATTCTAGCCCAATCTTAAAAACATTATTCAAAACAAATTTGAAACTTAAAATTGGTACAACTTCAAAAAATCCCCGGAATGTTAAAATGAAGGCCTACAGAAAAACCAACAAAGAAGTGATCGATTATTCAAAGATCAATGTAGAAAATCAAATTGTAAATCTGTGATTTATTTTTATCAAATCCTTTTAAAAAGACCGAACATCGTTGTAAAATAATCAATGAAAAAACGTCTATCAGATAATTAAAAAATTCAAGGATAGCCTCTCAGATTAGTTAAAAAGACCAATTTTTAGTGATTCTTGAAGCGGATGAGATCTGTTAATAGTTTTTCCTTAATTAACCGTGCTTCACTTAAAAAACTGTTAGTTCCAGATGACAATAAATTTAACATTTTTAATAATTAGGAACTAAATTAGTTAATTGTGACCAGACAGAGTCAAATGTGATATTCTAATAAACTAGAGGTTCAACCAAAATATTACTAAAAACAGTCTTGTTATAAATTACTAATGCTAAAGCCATGTGGTTTGTTATTATTATTTAGTTTCAATTTTTTAGTTATGTTCTTTTTTTGACTACTTCTATACTGTTCTGTTGCAGTTAGAAATAAATCAATATATTGAGATTACTTAATATTCCACCAGTATTTATCCCATTGACACTCACACCAATAAATACATTCAATTTCAAAACACAAAAATCTATTAGTACTAGATGGTATTAGCAAATATTATTTTAAAACTATTATTTAGACCAGTTTTCAAAGCCAAAAGTATCAATTTGCATGTACTAAAAACTATATAATTCGTTGGTTTTCAAACCGTTTAATACGGAAATAACAATATATATATATATATATATATATATATTTAAAACATATAAAATAGATCTCA
>CM077108.1:16587613-16635204 GCA_039619505.1 Cimex hemipterus
TCTCTCTCTCTCTCTCTCTCTCTCTCTCTCTCTCTCTCCCCCCTCCCAAGCCTTCTTTTGCAAGGAAGGGCTGTGCTATATTGACGCATTCAATATTAATCGTAGTTATATGACTAATGTATACTATTAAAAATCATTTTGATCAAAGTTGGATTAGGTTTAGATTAGTATTTTATTCCCGCAGATTAACGGGAGAGGATATTAACTTAAAAAAAAAGAAAGGTAGGAGATAAGAATTGGATTTGCATTGTATCATCATTCAGGATGAAATTGAATTGCCATTGATTTAGACCAGATTCACCATTGCATTAGCGTTGTAGTGTTGCGAATTTACAAAAAGGCTGGGGTGGCCGGTGGATTGAATTTCGTTTGGGTTCAACCAGGATTAACATTTTAATATTAGTGAATTACAAACCGTTAGGAATTGGTAATGCATTGAGATATGATTTCCTAAAAGCCACCTATTTGCATATAAATTAGTCTATAATATAAATATAAGTTTTTTTTAATTTAAAATTAGTTAATTCATAAGTTTTCTTTCAGAATTATCAGATTTTAATAAGAAGGAAACCGCATCTTTACTGCTTATTAAATGTAATTAGATAATAGCGAAAAGTTTTATCAGATGTTCTGGCAATTTTTTAAAGTTTTTTTAGTAACGCAAATTTTTTAAGGTTATTTAAAAGTTTTCCTTACCAGGAAGCAACTACATTCGGCAGTTAACTGCGAAAAGGTTTGGGCTCAAAATATTTATCAAGCGTAATGCCCGTTACCTAAAAGAAGCCATTAAGGAAAGGGAGGCGAAACAAGAAACCTTGAATGGGCCTTATCACACAAATATTGATCCAGATAGACGCTTCTAGGACTGGCTCTGTAAAGAGCAAACATTGACTTATGCTTTCTCGGAACTTCATTTTTTTCAGATTTCCGCTTGTTTTACGAGGCGAAAAGGCCGATTGCCAGGAACCCATTCATCTTCCCCTTGCTAAAGCCCCCGGGACGAGGTTTTGCATTTCCAGGGCTTATTTTTTCGTTTTGATTAATCCCTAAACGATTGAAAACACTTTATATGGTATTCTTTTCATTTATCAATCTTACTTTCAATCCTCCGAACAGAGTACGCTAAGTTGCTCGCATCTTCTGACAAATGCGATGTCAGGAAAATAAAATATTAATCACTGTTACGCTAACAATAAAGTCAAGTAACAGGTTAAAACTGTTAAGTTGCAATTTGTAAGCCTCATCAGATACGTATAGACATAAAAAACATCGTCTCCCAAATATTTCTTTATTACTATTTTATTTGAAGGGAAACATTAGGGCGTGAGAGAGGCTAAACAATCACAACTGCTTTGTCTTACCGAACGGTATCACAAGCGAAAAAATAATTTTAATAAAACAAGTATTGTAATGTTATTGACAGATAAATCTAATGATGCTGACATGATCTGCTAATTCGGGCCACTATTAAATTCCTTAACTACATCATTTTGTCGGCCAAACTTCTTTTTATTATTTATTTGACAACGTGACGTACAAAGGAGTGTCCAACATTTTAAAACATATAAAAGCAGTTACCACAGAAAGTCCACTGGCTCCTCCAGCTTAAAACAACATACGCGTAAAACACTAGGAAAATAAGGAAAACACAGACAGGACTGGCTATGACGTCAGCCATTTCTCGGCCCATAAACCATAAAATTTCTTAAAATTAAAATTTGTAAATAACATACCCAAATCCAAATATCCAGTAATTTGTTAATATTTGTGAGATAAATGTGAACCCCCTGTTAAAAGTTAACAGTGGTGAACTAACCTACTAAATAAGTAATAATTTTTTATGAATATTAAATTTAATGATACTTCTTCCACTGATCAAATTTTACAGTAAATTAAAATGAAATGAATAATATAAAAAATAACAAAATAACATACAAATATTAAATTCCCTTAGTCTTAGGGAACGGAATGTACATCGTAATAAACGCCCTTCTTCTGGGATTACCGGAGGGAGGAAACAATAACATTCTAATAATTAATAAGTTATTCATTAATCCAAATAGATAGTAAATGATCATATTTTATAATGTTTGTGAGATAGATATAAACCCCTTCTAATTAAACGCCCAAAGTTAAGACGTAAGATAGGCTAAACCATCACGATCGTTTTGTATTACCGTAGTGTATAGCCAATAATCAAATAATATTAATATGACAATGTAGATTACAATTCTTTTCATTTTTTTTGTCTTTTTAAACCAATATTTCCAAATTAACGCTGAAGATATCAGTCAGTCTAGATATTAAAGTATATTGATTAATTTATAACAATGGCAAATTAATGAGAACGCTTAGAGTAAAGACCCGCCGGGTGCCATTAACCCTAATGGAAGTAAGACATTAATATTGAGCCGGTGTCCATACCGTGATTGCCATATTAAAAATGCTTGAGCACGATAGCCAGGATGATTATACAGATTTACATCATATCAAATGGAGCAAGTCACGATGGAATGTTTGAAATTCACTTTAATAATGAGATTTATCATAAAATTCATTTATTTTTATTAGATTGTAAAATAAACTGTTATGAAATATTATTAATGTAATGAAATGAAAAAGGAAACTATTTTGAGATTTAAATGTCCCGTAAATAATCAATTATATAGTCAATATTTATACAACATTCTCGATTGAAATTGAAAAGGAACATTTAAATAACGCAGATGCCAAGTTCTATGGGAATGAGGTAATCAAAGAAACGCAAATTCCAGATGAAAAGAAAAAAAGGAGGGTGAATAAAGTCAGTAAGGGAATTCGAAAGGTTGTAGACAGAGAAGTGGAAGAAACGAGTTAATACAGTTCATAAGGAAATGGGAAAATATTTGATAAAGGAAAGACGAACAGATTCCCTGTGGCAGGAAAGGTGTAAGCACTTGAAGTCGGGGTACATAGGGGTCACGTGGAAGGTCTTTGGATTACAAGGAAATTCATTAAACGTTTGAACATATCTCCGTGAGGATTGTCCGTGGCTGCAATGGTTTAGGCGTCGACACGGCACTCATAACTGGAAGGTAAAGGTCCCGGGTTCGGGGGGTGCAAAAGGAAACAAGTAGTCCCAAGGAGAAACTAATGTTCGGAGGAAGTGGTTAAAAATTTAGGTGATATGGGGCTCTCCAAGACAGTCTGGTAAAGAACAATCTCCTGGGCCGTCGGTAGACGCACCGGCTAAAGCATTGACACGGCGCTCATCACTGTAAGGGAAAGGTCCCGGGTTCTAATCCAGAATCGCTGCATGAAGAAACTAGGAGTCTCCCATGGAACCTAACAATAAAATACAAAACAATTGAAAACAGTGGCCCTGCAGTTGAAACCAACATACGTACATATTATTTTTTTGTACAAAAACACCGATACACTGATGGTTGATATGACCTCTTCTGTTCGATCTCTCGTAAGGTTCTACACAGTGTAGGTAACTAGATCCAAACACAGTAGTGTGGGACAATTCTATATTCGACATGATCTCACTTTCTTGAGGAGCTTCACCAGGAAGCTAATTGAGTTCAAGCCCTCTTGAATTTTTACAATTAATAATTGTAACTCGTACGGTAAGAGGGGGAATGAAAGGTAAATTTCAGAGACATGTGCATAAAAGCGATGAGAACAATATTTTATGGGTTTTGGGAAGACATTAATGTAATAACCAAAAGAGAAGCGGACTTGATTGGGAAACGATTGGGGCCTATTTCGGACGGAGATTTTTCGGAAATGGCCCGCAAGGAAAAATTGATTCTTGCGAAAAGTAGTTTGCAACATCAAATACTTATTCAGAATCGTTTTCATCAGCCTCGCCAAAAACAATTGAAAATGGCGCGATTTTTGTTTTTGTTGTTTGACTGTTATAGAATGGCCGTGCATACAATATTGCTTAAAACAACCGTCTGCTTTGGAAAAAAATCCAGCTTCCACAAGTGACAAATACTTCCACACCCAATGTCTTGTAATCGTTGTCTTCCGATTTCATAAACAGTCTATCATGAAACACTTTAGAAATTTCACGATTTGAAAACAATTTTCGGGCCAAAGCTAATGCAACAATGGACGATGGGAAAGTTTAACTTGGTACTCAGTTGTCGTCTTACTATATTATGTTTAATAATGTATTGATATTATACCCCAAAATAACAAAATACAGACCATATTAAACATTTTTGACATATCATTTTATAAACTGACAGAAATATTTTACATACCTCTACCATTCTCCATTAATAAAACAGTGAAAAATTGCGGAATTTCGACACGGTTCTAAAAGTGAAATCCGTACCTGGCGTAATATATGACAGAATGGAGAAGGGAAAAATAGATTGATAGGCGAGCTAAATATACAAAACCGGTGAATCTATATCTAAGTCACGAAAGTCGCCATGGAAGCTAACGTCCTAGGATGTCAGCCAAATAGCATTATCATTCTTTTTGACGATTTTTTTTTTTTACCTACCGATGTTTTTTTTATACACAACATTGATTTTTTAAGGCTTTTACGTTACACAACAGCCTTAACCTCAATTTTTCATACGCAGCTGGTTTTAATAAATCCATTTCTACATTATGTTTCTAGATTTTCAATGTTAAATCAATTACTTTATTTATCATTTACGATTAGAGTAGCAGAGTATCAAGCCGAAGGCGGTGGGTTCGAACCTCGCTCGTGACACTGACTTTTTAATCTCAACTTAAAATCTTAATTAATAAAACGATATTAATTGGTCAACCGGACCACGAAAAATAGTGATATAAATTACAAGTTCTGATTTACCAACATGGTGTTTTCACATCCACATAAATTTATTTAACAGAAAACATTACTATCTTACGTTAAAACGTATCAATAAACTGATATTTAATTTCACCTTCGAGGTTATATGAAACCGCGATTCGACAAAAAGCTTATTTGTAAGTATCTCGGGTTCGAATGCAGGGCCAGTTGATTTTGTGAGCCCGTCACTTTTTTCAACACGGGATGATTCTCTTTGCCCACACTGTTAAACTAATAACGATATTTTTATTTCTGTTTTATTCTTGGAGAAATAAAACGACAATTTTTATTCCGAAACGGTCGTTAGCCAAATGCTTCCCGGATGGACTGAACCTCTGGGAAAGTGAATATAAAAACCATTTGAGATTTTGAGCTGGTTTATCGTGAGTAATAAAGTAATGGAGGCTGACTTACCCAAGGGTCGGCTCAAGACGAAAATCCAACTTAGCTTATCCCAGGAGGGCAGGAAACTTCGCTCACTTTACATCCCAACTGTTTAAAAACCGTTTTATATGAATAATAAAAGATGGGAATTTGACTAGTTTTTATCCTAAACCTAAATTTGCATTTAGGCATCCAAGCATTTAAAATTTTTTTAAAGGCAAAAGTAGAGAAATAGTTTTCTGAGTTTTCTTCAATATTTTGTATGCCCGCTAGTTTGTTTCCATTTCTATCGCTTTCGCCCCTTCTCTTTCTTTCATTCTTTCACAATCTCTTTATTCTCATATTTCCTAGTTTCTTTCTGTTTCTCGAGCGATTGGCGATATTTTTCCTGTCAAGGTATCTTCTCAATTCACCATTTTTGTATGTCTTTTTGTTTCTTTTGTGTTGCCAATTCCTTTATTTTCTATTGTATAGCTTTAGTTTGTACGAATATCTGCATCCTTCTCTTCTTATCTCTTTCCCTTTTTCTATGTTCGGGATGGGTACGTGATATTTTTTCAGAAGTGTTTCTCTTTTCATGTTATTCCTTTAATCCTTTTTCCACCCGCATCTCTATTTTCATTTTTGTTTTAATTTTCTATGTTTTTACAGTATGTACAAAAATTTTAAACAGGTATTTTTTAATTTTTACTGCTATTTTTATGGAAATCTGTTCATTGTACAAGAAAGAACATGTTTAACTAATGTATGTGCACTTAGAAGGAAATCTTTTACTGAGTGGTATTTAATAACTATTATAAGTTTAGTCGTAACTTTTAATAATTATATTACAGTTCGTCATTGACCAATTAATATTTTTCATTTGATTAATATTTATGAAAGTTATTGGTTGAGATATCAAAGTTAGCGTCACGAGCGGGATTCGAACCTGCGATCTTCGGCCAAATACACCACTGCTCTACCACCTGAGCTATCGTGACCTCGATCCACACGGAAGAAGAATCGAGAAAATTCGAGAAGTGAGGTAGAAGTGGGAAGTTTGTGTCTAAGTGGATCGATGTCACGATAGCTCAAGTGGTAGAGTAGCGGCGTATTTGGCCGAAGATTGTAGGTTCGAATCCCACTCGTGATGCTGACTTTTTATCTCAACCAATGCCTTTCATAAATACGTTTTAATAATAATCAATTGAAATTTGTTACCAACAGTTTTCGTAATACTAATTTCCCCGGTATTTCCGACTAAAAATAACCAACGTTGGGTGATTTAGATGGGCCGTGACTTTGACTTGGTTTCCTATTGACATAAATTGCCGAAAAATTGGCAAAGTTGATTGCTACATAGTTGTGAATAGTGAGGGTTGTAAATCAATTAATAACACATTTTTCCTTGTTGGCTTTCCCAAGTGGAAGACGTTACGTCCGTTCGATTCTAAATTGATTACCAATTCCATGAATAAATCCGGTAATTTAAACGGAGACTATCAGAATGCCATTTAACTTCTATAACGAAGCCACCCATTTAAATATCATTTTAGTATTTCGAATATACATATTTAATTCCACGAAAATTAGTTCGTAGTTAAATTTCCCATTATAAGATACCCGTAACGGGTCAAAAATCTGCAGAGGTTTGAATAAAAAGACGGTGTTTTTAGAGTGTTTCAATGACTGGTGTACCTGGGATAAGAAAGCGCCCATATAAGAGAAGCCCCTCCGCCGAGGTATGAATAATACATCGGTGTTTATATGACACGATGAATATCAATGTCGTTCACGCCTCCCGCTACCAAAACCCCTTTTGGGATATTTCAAAAAAAATTCACTAGGTTTAATTCTGGAAACCAGTGTTCGTGAAAAACTAAGAAAGACCAAGAATGATAGATTTTTTTAGAAATTACATTAACTTAGTAGAAAAGGAGAAATTATTGATTTAATTTTGAAGTGTGTAAGCTGAAAAACCATACACACATGTGGAAAATTTAACGTAGATATTAGATGTAAGATAGACTAAACCCGCATTATTAATCTATCGGAAAAGTATAACTAGAGACCAATTTTATTATTTATTTTACTTTATTTATTTATTTTTTATGAGGGCTCGCAGCGGCAGAGGTCACATAAACAAGCAGGGTGCATAATCCAGCAGCCCTGCATTCGAACACTGGACCTTTACCGCGCCGTGTCAACGCCTAAACGCCCCTAGAGACCTAATGTATACAAAATAAATTGCCAAATAGTGTAACATTTCACAAGTCTAAGACATGTTGTAAAAGTGGATAACTAATTTTAAAAAATTTTAGTTGCATTGGCTATTTAATTAATATTTTTTGTCTTTTTATGGAGAACTCAACACATTAAGTAGCTTTCTTTCTTAATATCATTGCATTCGGCCGTTCCGGTCTATTAGCTTAGCTACATCTTTCGGTCAGAATTTGAACTTACGTCATCATCAACGGTTTTCCGTTAAAGAAGGTTTCACTCAGCAAATACCCTTTTTTAAACCCCTATATTTACTTTTTAAATAAAAATATTCTTTGAAACTTTTTTAACTTCTTCAAAATTGCATGGGATATCTAAACATGAAAAAACCAGTAAACATGTTATATGAATTCAAAGTTTTGTAAGCCCATACTAACTGCTAAAACTCATATATTTATAAATTTACTTTACTTAGTGAGGGAAAAAAATTATTGTTATTACGGGTTTATTTTTCGCTTTTTCTTAAACTAGTTGATTTCGAAGTATCCTGATATTTTTCCTTCATTTCTTTTCTAAAAATGTATTACAAACCCAGAAATAAAGTGAAAAATGAGTTACCGTCAATTTTTTTTTAAATATTTTTTGCTAATTTCTACTTTTAACAAACATAGCGACCCTCAGGAACCTTTGATTAATTATCTGTAAAAATCTCAGAATAATTGGCTGAGCGTAGCCTTTGAAAAACGTACTGAGATGGGTCATAACAAGATTTTACATATGAGACTATTTTGGGCCAACATTCTATATTTTTGTGCCGCCGAAATAAATTTTCTTTTAATTCTACATACATTAATATTATGTTCATGTATATAATTTGTGGTGGTTTAGGAAAACAAGACATTTTAACATTCTATTTTATATTAGTGTTTTCTTTGTATCCGACTGAAATATCGATTTTGTATATGCCGAGCATTTTCAAAAACCTCGCAGTATTATATAGAAATATTAACCCTATCAACAATAATTATGTAAAACAGAAAATATAAGTGAATAAGAATCATCATCAAAATCAGGGGTAGTGCCATTTCAATTGTCACCAAAAATCGAATCATCATGACAGCACATTTGAAAAATGGCATAAAGGAGCGAAAATTCAATAGATGGGGTGGTGGTAGGAAGTTGTGTCGAAGCGGATCGAAGTCACGATAGCTCAGGTGGTAGAGCAGTGGTGTATTTGGCCGAAGATCGTGGGTTCGGATCACGCTCGTGACATCAACTTTTTCATTTCAACCAATACATTACATAAAGATTATTTAATTGAAAGCAGTAATTTGGTCAAACGGATCAAGAAATATAATGGATTTTAATTTTTATTATCTTCCGTTGAGTTCATTTTTTCGTATCTAAAACCAACTGGCTCCAATAATTTATTTTATTAATTACCTTTAATTAGCATGTTTAATTTCATACTTTTTGCTACCCCAAAGATTGCACCTCCTAGCAACCAAGGTAATTTTGTACCGTAATTGAATGTCAATATGATCATTTTCGTGAAACGTATAAACACGCACACAACTTATTTATAAAAACATACAAATGAACAAAACACTCTCCCAATAATATAATAAAACTCGGCTAAGCTTAAAACCACACCAATCCACCATTATTGACAGCAAAAGGCCAAAAAGCGTCAGACCATAAAAAAAGCGATGATTGGCCGACCGAAATGATCGGAAACGACCAAGCTACGTGATTTTCCATAATGTATTTAACCCATGTACGACTGTTGATTACATTTTTTGTCATATTCTATGATGACTTCATCGAATAATTTACATTTTCTTTTGTGTAATAAGCTCGGGGTTTTAAACATTAATGTTGTGGTTAGTTGTCAACAGAAATGCAGTATATCGGAAAATTTTAACAGTTTGAATCAGGACTGAGGACTTCGACGTGACAAATACGACACCATGAACGTTCAATGAATCGACTGGATCTTTTGATAAGCTAATGTGGTTTTTTTTAGAACTCCTCTATCCCTATGTATAGAAAAGAGTGGGTAATGATACTGAACAATGAACGTTTCGCCTTTGTAATTAATCTTCTGCGAATTGGATGGTTAACTTTGAGCTTAAAGGTAAATAAACCAATGAATACCAATATTAAAATTAATTAATTTATTAAAATAATTGTTACTCCCAAGAAGACAAGATCTGGTTCCTTTTATCGAGAAGTAAATGTAAATTTCCGCAGAAATAATATGTTATAAAATCTAAAACGTTCAGTTGCTCGTGAGCCTTTGAGGAGTAAACATCGATCGGATCGGTCTTGTGTGTCGCTCCAAAGGATTAACAACGTCTCTTCCAGTGAATCTTCTCATTATTTACTTCCCGTTTTTTCACATTTTCTAGCCTAAGAGTACGTGTTGTTTCTTATTTTTATTTTATTTGTTTGTTTACTCTCAGTTTTCAGCCTATAAGGTCTCGTTGTAACACACATGTTGAGGTGAATGAACGAATGTCAAAATGCAGCGTTCTTAAAACATTTTTACAGTTAAAAGGAGCTAGAAATGCAAATTCTAATAATAAACATATGATCGCTTATATCCGTAATAATAATTCGAAAGTCAAAGGTCTACTGACGACAAAAGACATATTCCAGGGAGCCAAAGAACACGATGCCTTTATTTCAACAGTATACTTTGACTGCATAGGAATGGAAAAGAACGCCCGACCAAACTTCATGTTCGCTGAAAGTTCAACCGCGTACTTGAATTTAGGACATTTCCGACCGTATTCTATTCGGCAAGTGGCATATCCAAGAGGACATTCTTCTCTCTACAATAATTTTACAGCTAAAAAACCATTGTTGTAAAAAATATTTTAAAGATGTGGACTTATACGATAACAAAGAAACAGAAAATATTCATCTTGTCAGTACTTAAAAAACTAAGATTTATTTGTCCAATTCCTAAGTCAGCAGTTGAAAAGATGGCTGAGATTAGGATTTAGGGGGTGGGGTGATTTAAAGCTATTTGAGGAGAAATACTTTTAAACACGAAATCCGCGGTTCTACCATTTTCAGTCGAGCGAATAAAAAGTTTTCGTAAAAACCATAGAACATAATGATAAAAGAAGATAACCGTAAACGAATGCTACATTAATCTAGCAAAAATATACCAACCTTCTCGATCTTTTTCAACATACAATGGTAAATGCGAACATCCTACTCACAATTAAGAAAGACTTAGAGAATCCTGACCTAATAAAGAACTAAAATGGTAAGACATCACTATGTGAGCGAAGGCCGCTTATATGAGTCCAGGAACATTGGGCTCCCACGAGGAGCAGTCCTCGGCCCTATCATGTTCTCCCTGTACACAACGAACTTAAAAACGTCAAACACGGAAAATATGAAACACCTCTGAATTCGCGGACGACACTTTTTGGCTCCGCGTTCGAAAGCGCAATGACCACTTCAATTCCCATATATAGTGCTTTGTGCAATGGGCAACCGATCTAGGGCTATCAATTTCAACTGAGAAATCTGTCGTGTTGGTAATAAATGGGAAAAATCTGTTTCACACCTCAAAGTCGATTACTATAGGGGGACTTAATATCCCACATGAAAGTCTACATGTTTTTGGATTTAGTATACGTCAGTAAGCTCCTATGGCCACCTCATATACTTTAACAAAAAAAAGCGCTCAATTTGTTCAATCACAAGTTCACTATGGTTGTATTTTCTTTTCTAATGTAGCCATAACACACTTGAAAATATTAGATCGAGGGCAATTCAGGGCGATTCGTATTTCGTCACAACAGCTCTCTTACTGGAAGCTGGTACCCCCCCCCCATTTGATATAAGAAGGGTTTACCTAGCGCCCTGGGGCCCTAGGGCATTCCGGAAATATGTAGAGTGGTTCTTAAACTGTGAGTAACCCGGAAAATGTAAACCTATGTTCAATATTTACAGGTGAAACCATGGCAATCCGCGAAGCTTTGAAATATGAATAAGCTTTCACTGATATGGACATAGTAAGCATATCTGACAGGCAAAGTGCTCTTAAGTCACTTAAATCCAATAAGCACCCTAGAAACCCTATCCCACACGACATCCGCCATGATATTTTAATAATTAACGAAACGGAAGCGGCTGTGTATATTTAAAGTGGGTTAAACAATCGTCCTGCAGAAAAGGCTTTTCAAAAATGATAAACTTTATTATAAAAGATTACAATAATGAGACCGACACTATGACGGACAAAAGGCTACTGTAAGAGTCCCTTTTCTAGTTGATACGAGCGTTTATATACAAATTTGTCTACTAGCTGAAAAATTTGAGTAGAATGATAGATGGGAGCTTTTTCAACTTTGGCCCCCAGACATATCTGACGTGCTGGTTATATAAATGTCGGCCGTTTCTATTACTGGGTTAAAGTACAAAATGACAATCGGTTCAATATAAAAGTCGATGATTTAACAAACACAGCGCGGAGTATCGGAGGGAGGTGGTAAATATTACGACAGGCGATGATTTTATCTCTCACGCAAAATAAATTTTTAAAAACCGTTGGCAAAGTATATGACCAGGAAAAGAAACATTAGGGAGGTATTACCAAGGTATTACAGCCTAGGATATACTTCAAGTCTTCGTTCAGCTGGATTAACTAGCCACGTTACCTTTTTCAATATATTATCCGTATTCAATCATTACAGGCCACCATAGCAAATGCGTACAAGTGGTTTAGCCAACCAAAACGTCTGCCGGACCACATTTTACTAACAGGTTCCGCCACTTAACCCGGATGAAGGAAATTGTTCGAAGTGGTCAAGTATGGACTTCACTGCCTGTAAAATTCTGATATTAAAATGTCTAATTTCGACTAGCTGGATGCTATTGATGGGATGATGGCGTGCAAATTTGTATTTGTGCAAAATTCCAGTATAAAGAAATAAATAAAATTAAAAATCACGTCTCTTTTCTATTGGCGGGGCCGATGCAAGAAATTACAGGCAAACAACTCTTCTCAACATTTCTCCTCTTTTTGTATTCCATTCACTAGCTTCGACCATTTGGTATCAATTTCATCAAAAACCAGACTGAAATTTTCAAAGCGCCCTAGAATACGCTGTCAGAGATTATTAGATTTCCGGTAAATCCAAGCCGGCCAGGCGATTGAAATCTGTTTGAGTTCGAAATCACGGCCCGATTTGTTAAACTTGGAAGAAGTGTCATTTTAAGGGCGCTCGTTGAGAAAGTTTCATAATCAAAAGAAAACACAGCTCGCTCCACGCCTCGGGAAAATTATAAAAGACGTTGTATATAACTACAATATCTACAAAGCTTGTTGGAAAAGTTTAAAGAAAATTTATTTACTCTAAGGTGAGTTAAAAAAACAAGGTTTTAAAACGTTATCAACGCTCTGTACCGTATTGTATCTATGGTCCAAACAATTGTTGTCCGATTGATTTATTTAAGTTCAACTCCACAATTGAACTAATGATCTACTTCAATGTTTTCGCAGCCCGGAGACAGACAGCTAGGTCACGCATACACTTTTAAACCTTAACACTCTCACA
Source organism: Cimex hemipterus (assembly GCA_039619505.1). Lineage (NCBI taxonomy): Eukaryota > Metazoa > Arthropoda > Insecta > Hemiptera > Cimicidae > Cimex > Cimex hemipterus. The sequence continues at coordinate 16,600,601 of CM077108.1, forward strand.
CTTTCACTGAATATTGACGAATCACAGTTCACTGTCAGAGAGAAGAGAAGAAAAGGTATTGTATTTGTTCAAATATTTACATAAGTACAGTTTGCAACCTGACTCTTTTTACAATTTCATTAGAAGTGCGAAAGACACTGGGCTCTATGACCTTCTACAACTTTGGAGTTATAATCAATTTTGTATTGTTTATCCTTTTTCTGGGTTTAGCGGGTAAAACTTATAAAAACCCGCTGTCATTTTTGATTCATAGTAATGATTTAAATTATGTGAACAATTTAACAGTTTTAAGTGAGAATCTTGTACTATATACAATGAAATGCAGAATTGTTCTACATTGGATTATAAATACATATTAGCTACCATATTTACACTCAAAAAAATGGGCCATAAATTATGCTTAGATGTATAATTTAATTATATAACTACGTCATGTCTTTAAACTTGCCTGATTTCAACAGTTGCAAACACACAGTAGGTGGATTTTATACGAGTTCATATAGACACTTTTGAATCTAAAATTCCCACGTTAATTATTAAAATTATTTAACGTAAATTATATAATATTTTATTTGTTTTTCCTCTAGGTAGGAGGGGTAATTATTTTTTACCGGTGTTTTATTCGGTTTCTTGATTCCTCGATTAATCTGTAAAATGGATTTATCCTACAGGCATCTTTGACTGACAGTTTGCTCAATCATTATTCTCATCGGAAAGAAAACGTTTATCCTTCTGCTGTTTACATTCAATGTATTACTTTTAATTGTAATTTTTATTCAAAAGTCTAAAAGCGGTCATATATATTTTTTACTCTAAACAATCATAAAATAAACAAGTCGGTAATATTTTAATATCCTTTTACAAATATTCTGAAGCATCATGCTTTTGATAAAATTTCGATTATGATTTTTTCTTTGGTAAAGAAATTTACTGTCGACAGTAAACGACAGATGGTGAACGTACGTGCAATCAGAACGCTCGTAGAAGCCATCAGAAAAACAGTTGTCAAGGACGTGAAAAGATAAGGAAAAACGGAAAAATAAAATAAATTTTAAAAACTCACTTGTTGCTCTTCCGCAGTAGCCCGGGCCGTTAGTTACGGCCCAGGAAATTAAACGGTAGCCGCAAGGGCAGTGTTAAAGAATTTTAAACTTTACATGGACCAGTTCCTTCACAAAGATTTAGCTTCCTAATTTTAAACTTAACAGTTTGTGAAATGCCCTCTTTGTTTCGCTCGGGTTTAATTCAAAAAATGAACAAGTAGACTTCGTAAAATATACCGCCAAATATTTCTGCGTTATTGTTACATTTTGTATGTGTTTTTATCTCGTTCGAAATTTTAAAGAAATCCCACTTCCCCGTCAAAGTTAAAATACTGGCCCACCTGTTATTGTCCACAGTTGGTTTAGGCAGTTCTCGGTGTACTTTGAGATGGGAAGTTTTGGGTTTGGTGGGGGCGGCTCGATCAACTGAAAAAGAAGTCCTCCAGCTCCGAGGTAGCCGACGACCACCAAAACAACCCACAGCCGTTCTAGCATAACCCAGCTAGTTAGTTCATCACCTGTAAACAAAAAGAACAACACTGTTATTACACCAAATAAAGAACTGAAAAATCATTTTTTTAAACTTATTTCCCTAACCATTGTCTTTGAACCAAATGCCTTTAAAAAATGAACATCTAATTATTATAGTATAATAATTACAGAGTTAACAAATATTCAGTTATTTCATATTTCCAATTCAATAAAACAAAGAATCAAGCTTGATTTAAAGGCTAGTTAGAACGTCAGATCGATCGAGTTGTTTCATAACTGAAAATCGCCAAACGTTTTTGTTCTTTTTTTTACATAAAAAGCTACGAAAGAAGTACCTTTTGATATATCTATAATCAGGTTATTTTAAATCAAAACTAAGAAAAAATGGTTACTAGATTCCTAGTTCTTATTTTTCATTTTAATAGTTTTAGAGGGCGTCGGGGGCCGCAACGGTTTAGGCGATGACAGGGCGCTCCTCACTATAAGGTGGTCCCGGGTTCGAATCCAAGGGCTCTCCATTCGAACTAAGCAATCAAATAATATTCCCATTATTTCAAGATGGTGAGATGCGGTCTGGTGTGACGTAGGTTTTGAAAAATATTTTCTTTATAATGCCACGTTTCGATCTTTACTGGGATCATCTTCAGAGCCTGGGAATTATACAGATAGTGTGATTGAAAAAGTTTTGATTTAAATGTTTAATTTTTTCTAACCTACTAAAATTTAAACAATGTTAATATATCCCAGGCCCTGAAGATGATCACATTAAAGATCGAACGGTATCACAAAGAAAATGTTTTTCTAAAACCTACGTCACAACAGACAGCATCTCACCGTCTTAAAATAATTATTAACTAAAAATCACTATCCCCCTTGTATAAACAGAGAGATATCAACCAAGTTAACACGTTCACTGCCATATCAAATTAGTTCAACTCCTTAATCAGGCGGATTTATTCATATAGAATGGAAACATCCACATGATTTCCCGTTCGTGAACTACATGTACATATTTTTCCGAAAGGGGGACGGTGGGAAGCTCTTTTCATCTAATCCTATTTTCCCTTTTTATAGATGACCTTTCTGCCCCGTTTCAGAAAGATCATCCTTATATGAGGTACAAAATGTAGAGTTTCCTCTATGTCGTCCATTTCATCCATGTCAAAAGAAAAATATCCATGAAATTGCATAGAATTTGAATTTCCTTCTTTCTCCCCTCTCTCATCACTCTCTCTCTCTCTCTCTCTATCTCTATCTATCTATCTATCTATCTATCTATCTATCTATCTATCTATCTCACACACACACACTCTCTCTCTCTCTCTCTCTATCTATCTATCTATCTATCTATCTCTCTCTCTCACTCTCTCTATCTATATATCTTTATCTAACTTAATTCGAAAGAAATTCGTTATTATTCTGTGGTCAGAAGCAGCCTCTGGTCAACAGCCACATCTAGGCAAAAATATTATTCGGGACGTTCAATTTTCCATCAAGCCGAGTTTGTAATTTTTACCCTTAGGAACTCAAGACGGAAATCCGAGTGTCACAGAGGGTTATTTATTTATCGGGAAGGTTGAATCGGCCGGAGAAATTCAATCCTCCAGTGCGGTGTGTTCGTTGGATCGAGGCACGGAGGAGCAATTAGGACGAAATGACTGCCAGCCCTTAATGTTCCAACATGCGGAAGTGTGCGTGTGTGGTGTGCGCGACTCCATTTGAGCCGGTGGTGGCCCCTATCCTCCGAACCCAATCCTCATCCTTCTACAGTTACCAAGTAACAACCGTAATAAGATTTTATATTTCAGTTCGATCCCTTTTTGACAATTTTGTTTGTTATCCACTTTTTTCATGCCGAAAGTTTCAGCTTTTTGACAAATTATTGTTATTTTTATTAGCCTACACTGTCCACATGGCCCAACACTGGCACTCATTCTGAGGGTTTAAGGGAGGGAGGGAGAGAGAGAGAGAGAGAGTGAGTGAGAGGGAAGAGAGAGAGAGAGAGTGAGAGGGAAGAGAAATTGATGTAGATAGAGATAAAAAGAAAAGTAGTGGAAATTTGATGTTTGACAAACTAGGACTATACCGACATATATATTTGAAATCTGTCACAATCTGTATACATATTTACACTATCCTCCTCAGTTCGGAGTAAAGCACACTATTTATATTTATTTTACGTACAATAAAAAATAATAAGTTATATAAAGTATGTTCCACAGTAAAACCGTTATGACATTTTAATTCCAATTAATGATATGTTATATAACTTGTCTTCTTACTGTCTAAAATTTGAATAATCAAAGGGATACATAAGACTCCAAAGCCGCAATTGCAAATAAGCGGGGATAAGCAAAGCCTTACGGGTAGACGGGGAAACGGGAAAGCCCCCCCCCCTATCGGATCGGCTTAACCCCAAGGTAAACACAGACAAACTTGAGTGTTCTCTTGAGGAAGTCATTAGAAATCAAACCTCCTCGGCGTGCCTGTACATCAAGTTGGTAAACCGACAGTTTATCCGAATCGGAACGGGCATCCGAGACGCAAGGCAAGTGTGTCCTTTCAGTGATATTGGATAAATTTGAAGCTCTCAAGATTAATTTTGAAATGGATTGAATGCCTAGCCCGTCAGCACAAATTGCTCCGAACCTTGTCCTGGAGGGTCCTCAAGGATCGATACCATTAGGAGAACTGGGTGCATACCTTTGAATGACAGCGAGGCTGACGGGCTAACCGCATAATTAAGCCGAATGGCAAATTTTGATGGGTTCAAATTACACTGACCCAATCTGAAACGAGCTATTGTATTACTAATCAAAGTCAAAACCTTCGTGTAAAATGAATACTTTTATTTAATTACTCAATGTTAAAAATTTTTGTTGCTATTCTACATTTTTTTCTCTGAGTTGTAAAACCTTTGGCAGCATAGTATAGAATATACTATACAAAATTTATAAAGGGACTGCGAGTCTCAGATGTACTCGCCACGCTAGGGGCTGTTCGAATCAGACAAAATACGAGACAAGGACTTTAAAATGTTTGACCCCTCGTTCTCGACAACCAATGGGTATTGGATGTAAGACCTCCTTTATGGCTTTTATTATTTTTCATAGCATATTTTTTATTTTACTACATAAGAAATTTAAAGAAACAAAAAATATTTTTATAAGGTTGATGAAACACTGACCCCTAACTTTTCGCACATACTTCTAACGATAATATTCTGTTACTGAAAGTCATTTTAAATAAAATTACCTACACGTAAAACAGACCATTTTGGAAAGAACACAAAAATCTCTTTTAAAAAAATACGTAAATTAATAAATAAAATGGATTTTATGAAATGATCAATTGGAATAAATAATAATTGTAAATAGCAATTGTAAAAACAAATGAATAGCTAAAAGTATCAACAACAACCCAGGAAAAATAACAAACGGCTGTAACTGTCAAAACCAATCTCTAATATTTATATACAATTTATTTTATAAATAATTCTTTTGGAAGTAAAACAGCCATTCATGCATACAAAAACTGAAACTACAGTGATCGCCGGAAAGCACGAAAATCGAGCATCAATGTACAACAAAGTTGCTGAAAAGCTCGTATAGCACTGCCGGTTCTAAAATATAGTTAGCAATAATAAACCAAAGTTGATTTAATGTTTAGGGATGGCTTTTGTAACATTCAATTAATTGTATTTCTTATAAAAATTTTATAACAGGTTATAAATACTACCATTCATCTTACCAAGTGAAATATGCCTCTTAAAACCTATTTAACATCTTTTTTAAGCCCTAGAGATTTAATTTTTCTCTTTTCTAATCGAAGTTATTGAACACTTAGAATCTCTAAAGATGCAATATTAAAATAACTTTCGGATCAATAATCTAATGTAATGTATTCGTCGGAACGATGGCCGAGTGATTAGAAAGTCAGATTTGCATTTGTCAAGCTGGGAGATCTGGGTACAAATCCCGCCAAAGCCCATGGCTTTTTAATTTAGAATAATATGACAAAAGTGCTGTAAGTAGTTAGACCTCAGGTCCGTGTTAAGGGGATTTTAAGCCCTCCCAACTCTACTTACTTTGTCAGAAAATTTCTGTAATTTATTTATATTAACAATCTAATTTATTTCCAATTAACACATCTTAAAAAAATTGTTTTATATTTCTTTATGTAAGAGTTAGTTTAACTTAAAAAAATGGTTTTAGATAAACTTATAACCAGCAAATGAATTTTATTTCCATATATTAGTTTCAATTTTAAAGTTACGTAGATTTGGTAAGCTATTGGTACCATTTATAAAGTTAACCAATAAATGTTGAAAAATGAGTAATGTAATATGTAACAGAAGGTATTAAATTTAAAAATATATACATTAATCAAATTTATTAATGAAAATATATATTAAATAAGTCAAATTTAAAGGTTTAAAATAAGTCTTTACAATCCTTAGTTTAAATAATACCGATCGTCAAGGCTATAAATTGAATAATCTTTTTATAAATATTTAATTAAATAGCTGTTTTAATATGCGGGGGTGAACGAGCAATGTTTCATAACAATTACACCGAGTAATTAAATTACGGGATCCGGTCGGGCCTGTTATGCTCGATGGGATGTGTCTGAGATTAAACATGTAAACAGATAAGACGGAATTACGACCAAAGGGATTGTTATTCTGTCGCCCTGCTTGTTAAGCAAACTGTAAATCTAGTCCTTTTTAGCGAACGAGATATTAACACGCCTGTGAATGTAATTAAGGCGGATCCCTTGCTCAAATTTAAACTGCCTGTTAACGTTTTTTTTTGTTTTTTATAAAGAAAACTAGATGATGAGTGGATTTTTTGAAATTTTTCTGTTTAGGTTTCATAATAAGCACATAAGATTTGGACGTGACTTTTTTTTAACAAATATGTCCATTTTTTCAATAAACTAAAACTTTTGTTGCACATAATGAAAATGGTCCATAACATTCCTTTCTGTGATTAAAATATTTTTTTGAATGTTAAGAATCAAGTGTTTTTGTATCCTTGCAATCTCCCTGTTTGGCTTTCATTTTTATCTATATTATGTGTCCAAAACTATTCGATAAAATCCCTACTGGAACATTTTTATGGTTCTAATTGGGCAACATCAGGGAAAAATCCAGCTCGACCAAACATTCCTCCTGAAATGTTTTTCCATATTTCAATATATTTTTCTCCAAAACTCTTCAGCACAACGAAAGGATTTTTTTAAACAAATAATGTACAGGCAATATTAATACAAAGACCTTCCAGGAATGTACAAAGTGGTTTTTTTTTATAAAAAATACATTGATGGAAAAAATAAACGCGCCACCCTTAAATTTTGTAAGAATAGATATAAAAAGAACTTACGAAATTAAAAAGAAGAAATTAAAATAAAAACAAATTTTATACAGCATTGATTATTAAGCCGGTGGTTATCGGCCGAGAATCACTTGAGTAGAAGATAATACGCACATACGAAAATTAAGTAAAGAAAATTAAATTTAGATTAAAACTGTTACTGCCTCTCAATATTAAATTTAAATGATTATTCGGAGGTCATGACATGCGGTCTGGCGTGCCGTTTTAGAAACACCTAGATATTTTATCTGAAATTTTGTAGCATTGTACAAATTCATTTTTTAAACCTAAAATTTTTTAGCATTGTATTAATTCATTTTTTCACATCATACATGTATTTGTGTACTTTAAGCAATGTTTATAAATCCCAAGCTCCGAAGATGATCTCAATACAGATCGAAACGTTGGCGCGATAAAGAAATTTTTTCTAAAACCTACGTCCACCAAACCGCATCTCACGATCTCTGAATAATCATTGACTAACGGTCACTAACCACCAGGCATTAAATTGAAAAATTAATCCATTTTTTATTTGGCAGCCTAATTGACTAAATTGCTTTTTTCAATTAACTAATTTTTATATAAGGAGTTGGTCGAGATGAAAAAGTTAGTGTCTCGAGCGTGATACGATTATAAGTAGCCGAAGGTTCGAATCCCGCTCGTGGCACTAACTTTTTCATATTAACGAAGACTTTACATGAAATTAAAAATTAAACTGCTCCAAGAGCTCTCTGCGATACTCCTATGCACCTTTTGCAAAGCCAACCAGATCTGAGCAATATGGAGAATTAAGTTTTGCGATCTCAAACTCAACCGTAAATTGGAAGTAGTCTTCCTTCGCGCAGGAGTTACAAAGTGATCAACGCTCAACAGAACCATCTCTCAGAGGAGGGTAATTAAGGTAGATAAGTTTGGCACCTGAGTTTGAAGAACCAGCATAAATTATTAGAGGAAAATGTTAGATTATTATTGGAGAAGTTGAAAAATGCCTTAAATGATTAAGTACTTTGAAGAACTTTGAAGAACTTAACTCTTCTGGATCTAAAAGGCAGTAAACGGTAAAGTTCAAAATGCCTAGAACGGATGGATGATTCAAACGCCAAAAATTTAAATGAGATAGGTATGTAAACAACTGCGAGGATTTCGCCAATTTTGAGACTGCATTTTTTCTATGGCCGTGTTGTCCATTTGTTGGGGATCGTCTCGACCTGATGAACGATGTGGAGCCGAAGGTTGTATGGAAGAAAGAGGGGATACAGTGAAAACCTTCTCAGGTGAGGTGATGAGGCGTTTTAAAAATATATGCCAATCAGAGGTCGACAAGACAAGTGGTTCAACTGACCAGCAGGAAGACGTTTTTCGGCCATTTTGGGACGCCCCGGAAAAATCCAACTCTACACAAGGTGCCTTTCCAAAAATACATATTGCCTTTTGTTTGTTTCAAAGCCGTCAGTCAAAATACAATTTATTCCAAGAGTACATTTTTACTTTTTTAGATCATTTCAAGTTTCGTTGTATTTTTTTAAAAATTTGATTATACATTATCTTTGTTTTAGTTTGATTTTGATTTTTACAAGCCTACATAGTTAGGCCATATGGGAAGGCAGTTTAGTGGGCCTTTTTTCCTCTATAAGCTTAAACAAATTAAACAATAGTTTAGCTGAAACTGGCACTCACACAACGAAACGTTAACTGAGGATGAGGACGGCGTAGGCATTCGGTTCTATGCTGCTCTTTTATTACAGGCAACAAAGCTGGGGAAAACACGTCTGGCCATTTATCAAGGTCATCAGGGTCGGGTTAGGGTGAACGTCTGGTATAGATAGCCGTTGTGCATACGAGGAAGTATTGGACCTTATAATTTCTGACGGTTATTTTTACTAGCTTGGAATATGAAAGGTGTAAGGTTTTAAGAATGAACGAGAAGTGAAGCTGTAGTGTGTGTGTGTGCGCGTGTGTGTGTCTGTGTGTATGATAGAGCTGACGATATTTCTAAATTAAACATACAATTTGGGGTAGGAACTGGTAGGTACTGAAAAGATTTTACAACTTTTTCTAATGAATCAAATTGTGGACAACACCATAACTGCCGCAGTAACATAGGAACGGCACTGAGTTGAATACATGATACTTCCGTTTTAATGGGACGAATGATTAAAAGTCTTGTTGTTTGCAAACTTCATTAATGAGACTTTTTCCCTCAAATCCACTGCAAACTGCGGGTAAGGAGAACCCCAAGATATTTATATTCATTAACCACCTCTATTCTTTTCCCTTTAAACAGACCTGAAGCCGTAAGTATGCCACGGTCTACTGAATAAACTTATTAAGATTCACCGATAAACACCATTGGTCACTAAAAGCTTCTGTAGGTTTTGTATTGTTTTGTAGAAATAGACCAAATATCTTTTTAAAATTTAGGTTTAGCAGTCTAATTTATCAAACTTATTTCAATTAATTATTCTTGTTTTATAACGCCTTGGTTGAGATGAAAAATGTGTAATGGGCACGTCGACGTGGGTTCGAAACCCTCTCGTTACACTAACTTATTTCAACCAAGACCTTACATAAAATGAATAATGAATTGAATTTTATTAAATGTGGCGAATCAAGTGTTTCGCTTGGATGAACTACAACTCATCTCCACTACTCCCATTTACGACGTACTCGGTGAATATTCCAGGTCAAAAATACTTTTCAAATGTTTCTATTCACTTCTTACTACAAGAGGAATCAGTTAGTACCGGTTTTATGGCGTAAATTGAGTGGCAACGGGGGAAGTTGGAGCTTCAGAAAAGTGTTTCTCACATTATGATCCCTTATTCCAAACCCTTCATGTTTTAAATCGATTTTTATTTCGTACCCTACACAAATAATACCCAAATAGTCATAATAACCAATTTTTTAAATACCTTACTATCCGTGGAATAGATATTGTATGAAAAAGTGATAACACACAAAAAAAACATTCTATGAAAAAAGTTTAAAAATTTTAACACAACATCATTTTAGATTTTCAAATAATAAATTAATCACTTTTCTTCGTTCATTACAATGAATTTTTTCATACCAAGGCCAATCAAATAGAAAAGCTTCGTTGTAATAGACCAAATATGTTTGGAGAAAATGATACACCAGGACAAATTTGGTAAAATTTGACTTATTTTTGAACAACTAAATGGCGCTGCATAGATGCTGAAATAAGGTAAAATCTTGCAAAATGATGCATACGCAGAAAAGAAAGACGCGTATCAAAATTAAAAATTTTTTTGTTAAATCAGCTGTCCTTCCGTAAAACGATCTATACCCCATTAAAACTTTAACATTTTAGAGACAGTTTCAAAGGATTTACGATAGGAATTAATCTATTCAGGTGGTCACTACCATTTAATCACGTTATCTGATGGATCATATCACATCCAGGAGTACTGTAAGTACGCAACGAAAATATTTTATTCAAATTGTTATTGTATCTAATTAACTCTATTAGTCTGACAAGTCCACAACCAATAAAACTTCTACATATATGACGAAAATTATTCTTAAAACTCGAAATTGTTTCAATCATAATGTAATGTGGTCGATACCAATCATTTTGTCGCGTTTTGGCATTTTGTCATCATAAGAGGGACTACAGATGACATAAGACACAAGGAAGATGGCTAATGCCGAAAAGTGTTTAAGAAAGAAAAGAAATATTTAAATGTAATTTATTTATTTTAAATTATTATTTAAATTTTTAATTAAAAAAGTAATTTACATGTGGTACATTTTTCTTAAATGTTTTTATTTAAAGATAAACGGCGACTGTTTCTAAAAAATTTTAGTTTGAAAAAAGTTTTTAGAATTAATTGAAATGAATTGATTATAAGAATTAATTTTAATGTTTCGAACTGTACGAATTGAAATGGATTTAATTAAAGCTTAAATGGCACAAAAGCTTGAAAACAGAACAGCTGGCCGTTTCCTTGGAATTAAGGGATTAATTAATTTTCAAACTTGCTCGGAACCGATTTCAGGATTGCAGAAGAAGAAAATCTCTAAGACTAATCAGGTTCAAATTAACATAATTTAAATAATGTCGTGCAATCCGGTCAAACAAAACAAGGGGTGATTTTTGTCCAAAATACCTTGGCGAGGAATCAAACTTCGATCAAAAATCGAGCCTCTTCTTTTTTTCTCTTTTCTTGTTTTTGTCAAAACACAGAAAACAACGTGACACGAACCATGGCACGATCGCGTCTTTTTTGCTGCTGAAGGCGACCGGCACGTTGCCTTCGGAATCGCGTTAAAGACTGAGTTTGCCAGCCACCCTCAACGCCACGCCGACCGGCGACACTCACCCTTCCCCGAAACCACCCCCAGACCAAGGACTCGATATGTCTACTTTCGGGCCTTTTATATTTTTCTATACTAACTGAGTAATACGATTCAAAGATAAGCCTGAACGAAAAATTATATATATATATATATGATATTCGTTCAGGCTTACCTTTGAAAAAATTCGACCCGATTAATTTTTTTTAATTTTCTGTAAAAAGAAAATTCTGCTCTTAATTTGTCTCATTGGTTTTAATAGTAAATATATATTATATTTGTACTATGTTTTAAATTGGGAAAATTAATTACAGGTAAACGCACTCCAAAACACGGATAAAGGATTTTTCAATGTTTACTTTTAACGGAATTTAAATGTTTATTCAGTCTCATTTGAATTCTGAGGCAATAGACTAGTTTTCATCTTGTTTTCTTAATTTCAAGTTTTAAATTTAAAAGTGACGCTTAGTGGTAAGGATTATGTGGTATTTATTATTGATGATGGACGTTCCCCACAAATCTCTGCGCCTTTAGACTTTTACGAAAAACTGGTGCTACCATAGAAGGCTCGGGTGCGGACGCCATAGGGTAACAGAACCACAGGTCGACCGTTTTTTGACTTTGAGAATTTTATGAAATCGATACCTTACTGCTGTTCAAGAAATTCATCAGCACTCCAGGATGTCGGTGTCCAAATTTCTGAACTCATTGCTCGAAGACGATTAAAAAGCCAAGATTAAATCAGTACGGATTGATGGCTTGTCGCATAGTAAGAGGTCTAGAATTGATCAGCACACAGCAATTGGCATTTGGACTATTGATCTGCTGAAATTTTAACAGATGAGTGTAGGTTTGCTCTACATCTCCAGATGGGGGTGAAAGAGAGTGGATAAGGCGAAATGAAAGGTACGAATTTGTAAGAAAGCAATTTATTCCAAAGCCGACCTTTTCAACGTTCAAGTGATAGTCGGGAATTTCAATGTAGAATCGCTCAGAGTTGGTTCTTGTTCGTGGAAGGTCTTTGACGCCCAATTTTGGAACATCATGCGTTGCCTATCCTCGATGAAATCAGCGAAAATCTTATTCTAATGCAAGATAATGCCCGTCCACATATCGCTCGCATCGTACAAACATACCTTCAACTGCATAACATCAGGTCTCAACGTGGCCAGCCCGTTCTACAGACTCCATCGAACATGACAGCCTTAAAAGACGAATAAGAGGACGTTCATCACTTCCTGATACACTCCACGATCTTGAAAAGACTCGATGGAAAGTAAACGAATGGGCTAAACTCTCCAGCAAAGAGACATTTCCAGACTGGAAAACAGTATGCCGACACGTCTGGAGATGTAAATGAGGCAAGGGGAGGAAATACGCGATATTAAAATTTTAATAAAAACATCTAAACAAATTTTATATATCTGTCATTTTTTCATTTTCTTTAGCAATTTACTTTTTTTACATTTTTCGACAATGATCAATTATGAATCGTCGAAAAATCTAAAAATTTGATTAATATATAAAAATATATATAAAACAATTTGTATTACATATCAGTTTATATATCACACTTTTTTTTCAAAACATTGGCACGATAAAGAAAATGTTTTTCTGAAACCTACATCACACCACGTCTTACCATTTCTAAATAAATATCGATTAACTGTCACTGATTACCAGACACTTTTGTCTTTTGTTGACACACACTCACTATTTAATCCGTTGATGATAAAGCGATTCTTTCACGTAATACGGACTCCCCAATTAATACTCAACACATACAACAGCACTAGAATAAATGTACGGTTCATAAAGTGGACAATGAAGGTAAACAGATAAATTTTACATTACGTAAAAATATATGTCCTGCAGTGAGAATAAATGGTGTCCCATTGCCCTGTGCCTTATCTTGGACATGGATAAACGACTGACCCCACACAAGACTGAAAAGACAGCAAACAAACCGACGTTTTAAATTAGCACAAAGACTACTTGACTCAAGATCAGATGTAGACAATGCAAGCAAACAAACTGTTAGTTTACAAAGCAATGGTAATACCTCTCGTTGTGGGGTTTGGAGATCAACCAAAGATTCAAATTAACAATGTCTACAAACAATCCAAACTAAAATTTTCCGTCAAATTACAAATGCTCCTTTTGACGTTTCAAATTACACTATTCGTAACGACCTAAACATCTCGTTGTACATGAACTCATCAAAACCCGCTGTAAAAAGGTCATCAATCACTAAACAAACACAATGAGGGGTTCATTGTCAAGGAATGTGGTCACTCAGTAACTTCTCCTACAAGAGAGTCAAATGACAAATTCAGTAAATATGTTCATATATGCGTCTTGTAGAATTCAACACTTGCAGTTGAAAATATTACAAAAATATTATCTTTGAAAATGTAAATTTTTAAATTATTTTATCACGAGTAACACAACCAGCCAATCAGACTTAACTTATTTCATATATCATGAAAAGTTATCTGCACTAAAAACCTTTTAATCAGGACAATTTGGATAAAAGGTTTAACTTGTTAAATTCATAACACGTAACATGGCCACCATATTAATAGGCGGTGGGTGAATCAAAATTGAGAGAGCCTAGGATAGGCTTAGGAGAGAACAGGGGAGTGTCGGAGAGTGTGCGTCGGGACGGATCACTACAGCCTGGCCGGATCATAGAATCAGAAAACGGTTCGCTGTTTCCGCGTATATAAACAGCGTGGCGCCCATTTTATTTATTTATTTTTCTAAAATTTAATATTAAGTAACCCCGCCCGTCTCCACGGAGCGAAGCCGGCGAATTATCGGCGGAAGAAACTAACTGCCGACTTGATAATACAACTGACAAAGCCCATTGAAACAAACATTTTAACAAACAACGGACCGAACTGCAAAGCTTTACAACTGTGGAAGATTTAATCAACCGTCCAGTTGATTTTTACTCAAGTATTTTTAAAAAAATATTAATTTGGAAGGCACTATTTAAAAAAATATACGTAATATGTAAATTTCGGTTTGTTAGTTTATTAGAGTAAGCAGCCCAAAATAAGTTAGTGTTTCAAATCTACCTGTTTACACATCGAAAAACTCCAATGAGCGTAACTAAATAACAAATTAGTGGCAAAATGTAATTATTTACAGAAAAAAAATAATGGGGCATGACTGGTTAAAAGATTAACTGGGCAAAAAATTCTCTATCAACAAAATCTGCATCACATCCAATCTTTTTCAAACCTCATTTTAAACAAAAATTCATCAGAACCGAAATGGCCGTTTAAAAATTCTATAAATTTTCGATAGCAAAACGGACGACCAACAACCTTTCCTACCCGCGACTTAAATTTTTAAAAACAAGACAGTCAACAAAATGTCCATCAAGAATAATTGGTTGAAAAATTAAATATCAGAGAAAGAGAAAGAGAGAGAGAGAGAGAGAGAGAGAGAGAGAGAGAGAGAGAGAGAGAAGATGAGAAAGGAGAGGGGAGAGAGATATAAAATTTCTACATCATATCGACGTTTGGAAACTTTCATACTCGTAATGGTAATAAAAATGTTATAAGAAATAACAAAAAGGTTAATTGCCGTGACCAGAATTCGAACCTCTGGTATTGCGGCCACAACGCAAGGTACTAACCACATCATGATGTCGGCTCTGCTGAAGGTGAAAGTTATTCATGTTCAACAAGTAGATCAGTTTGTTGAATAGTGCTCTCATGAAAAAATTAAACTTGTGTTATCTTAAATTTATTCACAAAAACACAGACAACAGTAATTGAACATTTGACAATTGACAAAAGAAGCCATTAAAATGCCTCATGACCCGGATTGTCCGATCAGCCCAGCAGACACCAAAAACGCAATGACAACGTTACGTTGGGGTGAATGGCAAATCTGCTAAGACAATATGACCGAAAAGTTGAAAGTAGGGAAGCTAAAAACAAACCCCTGGGTCCCGGAAAAAATGGAGAAGAGAGACAAGATTATGGATAGGCCACACGATGTTGAATCATGGCCATTAGAAATAGACCCAGGATTATAGGTGGTGCAGTTTTGACAGTGAAGCACATCCTAGAAGAATGCGAACAGCTGGCACGACAAAGGGAGCGGTGCGACCTGCCTTCCGATAACCTAAAAAATTGTAAGACATAACAGCGTCCATAAAGATGAACGTACGACATATTTAAAATCAATAAACGCTTACGGCCGCATATAACCCCACATGTGGCTTCCCCCACCCAATGTATTGTACGAACGTATTTATTAGTGTGAGTGGATTAGCATGCATGGGTGTGGCTGTGATTTAATATCGAGTGAACTCATAGAACCGCCGATTTGGGGTAGTGGTAATACATTTGTAGTATGATTATGGTAAGGGTCGACAGCGTATTTATTAGCGTGATAGGTTATGTGTTAGGGATGGTTAGGTATCAAATAGCTCAATTTTCCACATGTGGGGGATCCAAAGAGAAATGCAACAAAAACCGTAAGGTTCAATGAGTAGCCAATTAGAACGAAGTTATCAGTACAAAGTGCAAATGTTTTCAAAATGTGAGAAAGATATACGCATGGTGCTGGCAATGACCGAAGCCGTTGGCCGTGGTGGGGAAGAGAGTGAGAGGGGGTGAGAGAGCGAGAGAGAGGGAGGGGGAGAGAGGGAGAGAGGGAAAGAGAGAGAAAGTGGGATAACCTGAGCTCACCCCATTATAATTTTTCTCTTTAACCAAAATGTATACCTACTTCATTTAGTTGGCCATTTATGTATAATCTGTTATGACATACATTATTTGCTAAATATGCCAGAGCTCGATTGAAGTAATATTTGATTGGCAAGGTAATACGATAAAACGTCAACTTTGATGGTCGGCTGAATTATTACCAGATTAACTCTCGACAGCCGTTTGATCATAGCTGCCACCTTAAAACAATTACTTCAAAAGGTATATCTCCCACGCAGATTTGTTATATTCAATTATCCGGATTTCAAACCCTCACCATCGGTATGAAGGAATATGAAACACGTCTCTCGACACGAATTGCAACACAACTAAACGTTACTCTAATGTAAGAAAATAATACTAAATTGGTGATTGATTTGTACGTCAAAGTCGATCAAAATCTATTTTATTATTTATACTTTTAACTCCATGTTCAAATATTCATTTTTATTTCAAATTTCTCAAACCAGCCTATTGGGCTGGTGCAAAAATAACGCAAATTTTGAAAAGACAATCAAAATTATTTATTTATTTATAATTTTTATGTAATAAAGATAACCTATTCGAAAAATTTTCCATCTTTACCGGCTTATAACAAACGTTGTTATTTCACTGACATAAAAATCTTTATTTGGACTCGCAATAAAATCTTGGAAGGCGTTTCGGCTACACAACATTCCCTGCAAATTTTATCTCTCAAGAAGTGATCAAAATCCCTAAAAAAGTAGAAGTCTGTAGGTGAAAAGTCGAGTGAATTTGGAGGGTGCGGTACGGCTTCATACCGTAAGTACCTAAGTTTCCGCAGAGTTCGCATTTCGAAATATAGCCTGACGGTATCATGAAGGAGAATCGACCCCCTTACAGTTTCTTTATGCTGGACTAAGCAAGCGTTGAAGTTTTCCGTGCATTTTTTCAATTTGTTATTTCTCTGCTGTGATCGTTTTCAGGACATTACAGTGAACAACCATAGCAGCAGCAGTACACCCCCAAGCAGTCACCAGAAACTTTGTTTGGTGCACATTTGGGTTTGGATAGTTTTTCGCGCTTCAACCTTGTCCAATCACTGACCTGTACGCCTACTGCTATCATACAGATTCCATTTTTCATTGTATTTAATTATTCAATCGAGAAATGGATAATTTTGGTGGGACCACAGAAATTTACACATCTCAAATTGTCGATTTCTCTGGGTTACGGAAAGATCGTGCGGGACTCACTTTCGAGCTTCTTTCATCAACACTAAGCTCTTCCGAAATTTCCCGAATTGTCTTACGTGAAGTTTCTTCAATCAACGTTTTGAGTTGTCGTCGTCACACAACGGTAGGCCTTTGCGACTTTTCCTATCTTCCAAAACTAAATCTCTGAAACTATCGGTGCACCGTTCATTCGCTAATGCTTCCCTTCCCCCGAACTGTACTGATGTTACGCCCGCGCGGTTTGTGATGCAAAGCCCCAAGTTGAAATTCGGACAAATAAATTTGATGAAAATCTGGTCTTGACATATTGAATTTCGAAGATATAAAATCAATGTACACTAAAATATGTTATACATAACATTTAAAAGTATTTATTATAATCCATAAATTATATTTAAGGATTTAGCTTTATTTACGTGAAATTGCCTACGAAAATAAAACGAATTTTCAAAACCTGTATAAATTAACACCAAACCAATAGTTCCTTCCCTTTGTTGAAACTGTGTAGCCCTGTCGTATTTAAATTTTAATGGAAATTGTGTTTTGTTTCATCTAGATGGTCCTTAAATCTGTTAAAATTTGTTCGATTTGGGAAAGTGTTCTTTAACTCTCGTTTTAATTTATCTGCCGCTCTGTCCTGCATATTTAATAACGCAATCACAATAATTTAGCTTGTAAACCCCGCTTTTTGACAATTTGTCAAACTTGACTTTAGGTTTTAAGAGGATGTTTCTTTATGGACGCGCACCTCTAAAAGCTACTCTCTCATTTAAGAATTTTACCTTCACTCTCTCATATTTCCGTAATGTAATGATAAGCAATGAAGACCTAGAGAAGCTTTTTTTTCGGTGGGGTGGCAGATATCGATTGTAGCCTCTTTTAAAGTTAATTTTTTTAATTCTTATTACTAGCAACGTATCCATAAATATTTCTTGAAATACATTGTTTTGTACGAAGGTTTTAATTGTTTGTAATCCTTTTTTTTTCATAATTATCAATAGTTAATATCAATATTCGGTCTACGAGCCAAAAGAAGGTACTTTTTGGTGAGTACAATTATCATTAGTACCCAGAGAACTATCTTTTAAAGTAGTTAATAACATACTCAATCCACCTCTATCATTCCTCTTAAAACAATGGTACTACAAACAGGGAGAAATCATCTCAACTTCCCCTTTCGCGGACGCGCCTGTCGTACTTCATTGTCCCGAGGAAATCGCTTAGATTGAATTAGTTGTCGGGCTGTATTTAATTGTAAGCCGGATCTCTGTTCAATGTTCTCCTAAACGAACTTTCTCAATTGCCGAAAGACGTTATCAGATGAATTGAATGAACTTGTGATTTTAAATTAATTTATTTTTTCTGGAAACAATTTCATTGAGTGCATTGTTTTACATATAAAATCCAAGGGAGGAAAGATAATAGGCAGTTTTGCCATTTTATTCTTTTGTTAATTCATAAGTTAATTATTAACAGCAACCAATCACTTGAAAGCAATAATTATCCTAGCATTTGATTATATGATTTTTGAATTAGGCTCAATTCTTCATATAAGCACATGTTTATATATACATATTGCACACCCACAAAAATTATAAATTTTAAGTATTTGGCGTCTGATGCTACAGGAAAAATGGCATACTTGTAGGTGGACTGCTAGGCAGCACTTTGAACTCTTAAATTGGCAGGAATCTACTGACGTCATTCACGAAAAGTGGCACATCTTAGTTCTGTGACGAGCTTTAAAGCAACACTTTCAGGGAAAGTAGCACATTTCGAGGTACATCGTTAATTGTAGAGTTCCACAGTTAGTCGAGGATTTTATGCTGTACCGGAGTCATGTTATTAAATCAATTATACAAATATGTTTTCCATTACAGGCCCTGATAATGACCGTAAAATAGGTCGAAATCTTGGAAGTAAGATATAAATTTTCTATTGTCTATTCTTGATCTAGTGTTCGCGAAATAATTTTGTTTCATATCTTTTATTTTAACAACATTTTTAATTATAATATTGTTTTTTCAGCATTTTTAACTATGTTATCTTTTAACTTTTACAATAATTTTATAGTTTCAACGTCAAGTTTATAGTTACATTAATTTTATATTTTAAATTACTTGTTAGCCCTGACTCCACGAGGAAAGCACATTTGAGTAAAAAATAATCTTAGTAAAACTTATTGAATGGACATTTATGCTCGTTTTATAGGTTTGTATGTTGTCTGTTATTATCATTAAAAAATTAATATCCTTACTGTCATTCATTGACCACCATTATCGTTAGAGCAAATGAACTGTCTTAAATTTCTGAGAACCAATCTATGCAAGAGAAGTGTTACAATACAAAAAGGGGTAGTTTAAGGGATAGTGCAGCTGGATTTTTAAAGTTTCACGTTTTCCCTTAAGTCTTGGTTTATCAAAAGACAAAATCGATTGATCATGACAGTTTGTATTACCAACAAACGTAATGGAATGTACTTAATACATAGGGTAAGCTGTTTCACTTTTCTTATGGGTTGCGATACGTGCAGAATTACACAGTTCGGGATTTTGATGATCCGGGGTCTAATCCGTACCGCAGCCAAATTTACGTTCTAGACATTTCGGCAGCAAGCTCATCCATCCCCCAACTAAGACAGTTTTAACCTAAACTCTCACGCAATCCTAAAAACATTCTTTCTTATTTTCATACCTTTCATCCAAGTAGGGTGACGATGTACGAGAATTATTCCCTCACCCTTTAGACAATAACTATACATACACAATCTAGTCGAATTGAGGACAACGGTACTTTATGTCAACGCCATCGACGCTCTTGCACACATGTATTCGAGCACAATTCTCATAATTCCTACTCGCTTCCTTTAAGGAGCCAAGGAATATCTCCATCGAATTAAGTATGATCACACTGAGGAAGCAACCTTTTTGTACATGCAGGAATATAAGGAGGATTTCGCTCAAATCTGTGTGTCACCGCGTACGACCCATTCTGAGTTGAGTTGTGATGACCCTTTTTTTAACTCTCTGGGGAGTCCCTACCAGTCGCTCTTATCGCGCAAGAGGTTCTCGGTCGACCCAATCCCCTGGCACTGCACTTTTACCATAATTTCAATTGATCTCATTTCGTCATTACATTTTTTTAATTAGACGTAATTTGCAGAAAAATGGAAAACTTCAGCAATTGTCTCACCCTGCTTAAAAGCCTAACGATGCAAATCATACATTTAAAGGGTGCACTTTTATGGAAATACGACAATACCTAGTCCTCAAGTTAGGTTGATATTGTGCATCAAATTATTAAGAATCAGTGTTTTCCTTGTAGACCTTACATCCAACCGTTTGTCGTTTTTAAATGGTATTATGTAAGTAGAAAACAGGACTTGAACGCGAGACAACCGAAAAAAAAATCTTTTAATCAGCCACCTTACTATTTTTTCAATCATTTGATGTTTTGTTAGTGTAATTTCTATAAATGGATTGATGCAAGACTATACATAAATATAGTATTATCTACAACACAATATTCAGGGCGGATGTACACAGTGTAAACAGACGGTGGGAATAATTCAAAACGGGGTATATACACGTTAAAACAGGAGCTTTGGGCAAATGGGAAACGTACAGCTTTCTATTTCATATATTATTCAAGGCGTTCCCACTCAGGTGAAAATTCTTTAAACCCTGTATGCGAATGTCTTCCGTCTTTATTTCCACCGGAAATATCTCCACTTGAAAAATCCTTTTTTCCCTCGGCTCTTTTCTTTTCGGCAGAATAACATAAAATGTTAACATTCCTACCAGGTCGCGAGGGAAGTGAGTCTTTTAACGCTTAATTTTTAGAGCGAAACGAAACGCCCCTTTAAGTTGGCCATTATCCTAATTGCTCACTGGCAGGTGGAAGATCTTTTGATTAGTTCTACTTAAGAGGTAGTAAGAGCCCTATATTTAATGACAACACTTAAAAGGAGTAAACGTTTAAGGGTAAATCCCTCGTCAACTTCACGAAAGCCCTGTTAAATAAAGGAATAAAGGGGGAAAATTCGTATTTTATGACCGCATCCTACTTAATGATATTCATAAACAACTTCAGATCACTCGTCTTGTTACAACAACCATTACAATTGTTTTACATTTAATATTACCATGAAACAGATTTTAATTTTAGATACACATATATAATAATATAAAATATATAAGACCATTTTTTGCTAAAGTTAATCGTTTCCAAATTAAATGGGTGGACTATATAAGCTGATATACCCTGTATGGTCATATACAAACGTTAATTTTGGCTAGGAATCGTGTGGTGGGAAAAAAATTAACATAACTTTCTCATCTAGCTTAGAAATGGCACAAAGTTTTGTTGTATTCTAGAGCTCTTTGATGCCACTTTTACTGAAAGAAAAAGTGTTGGTAGTATCGACCATTTCTGAGTTATGGCCGACGGAAGATGCGTTAGGGGGTACGCCTTTTATAACAAGATGGCCTTCTCCGTTTATTTCGAAAACAATTAGCATTAGGATAGGAATCATCTCAGAATGGAGTACGGATCATGGGGTTGCTTTTACGCTTGCTTTAACTTCTATAAATTTTTGAGGAAAAACTCTTTTTGTACCAAAAAAATCATTTTTTCAAATTACTGCCATTTTCCAAAATAATTCATGCAAAAGGTTCTGGCTAACTATATTAACTATACATATAAACTTGCCTTATAGTAGCATGTAATTATTAGAATTATATGAGAAGCAATCAACAGGTTGGTGATGCTACAGGTTTATGGATGAACAGTAGATTAACTGAAGATTGGTAATGGCTTACGTTCGTTAATTTGATGGTGGAGTCAGGTCTATAAGCATGTTATTACCGATAACACTTCCATAAATGTTGCCTAAGTCCAACGCAAACGTATTGTTCCTGACGACCAATTTGGCTTCCGTCATTCAAAAAATACATCATCCCTAGATCTCTAGAAACTAAGCAGTTCTGCCGTGAATCTAGACGTCTCCTAAATCGGACCTGATCACGACTGACGCCAGGATCTACTGCTGACAATCAAACTCTTCCCTGTTTACTTCATACTATCTCATCCTAAAATCCTACCTATCCGATCGTTTCTTTGTGTCACCTACCAAACCTCAACCTCTCCGATTATTTCTCTTCTCTGAAGTGTTCCTCAATGGAACATCCTAGGTCCGTTACGAGTTAGCGTATTAGGTAGCCTTTCTCGCTCATCCTTACCCTTGCTGACGATACAGCTATCTTCTCTGGAAAACTTGAACTTGTCCTAGTTTATACTACTACGTCTACGTCCTTAGAACCGTTGATTCTTCGAATGTACAGCCCTTCACTTAGTCTTCCGAATTCCCTATGTTACTGACCTAGCCAAATCCAGATACTCCAAATTCCATTACAAATTATTTATTTACTACAACTCCTCATCCGTAACCTTTCCACTCTTACGCTCCTTATCAACCCCCGAGGATGTTGAGACGACGATGGACACGCGACCAACTGCGCACATAAGCCATCCATCGGGTTCCTATAATGAGTTCGAAGAACCTGCCTAATGCGAGTCCTAACGGGTTGCTCAATTCACTTTTAAACTATTCTTACTAGACCTAAATCGAATGGAATCCTAATCCTGAAGCCTACCTAATTCTACGTAAATCAATCTACTCAACTAATGCGCACTCCCAGATAAGACAAAATCGATGTCTCAAAAATGGTCACGCAAAAAATTATGTATCTATATTCTAACCGTTATGGTTTCAAATTATTATTTTTATATATTTCAAATTATTTCACCCGAAGGAAGTGGGTTCGAATCCCGCTAGTGACGCTTTTTCACCTCAACCAAGGTCTTGTATAAAAAGAATGATTAATTGAAATTAAAAATAACAATGAATGAACGAAAATATCGTAATTGTAAATTTAAAAACAGTAAATGTGTGTATATCATCTAAAAAATTCCAACAATAATAAATTAATTTAATAAATGAAAAATACAAAACCTAATAAATAAGCATATGATCAATAATGAAAATATGTTAACGCAAAAAAGACACATGTTTTAAATAAAATACTTTAATTGTAAGACTTGTAAATTGAATAAAAGTGTTGAAGAAAGTGCTTTTTTTGAATAGTTATGCTTTCGCCTTTAAGAAATATGTTTTTTTTATTGGCTCTTATATGCTTGAATCTATACAATGGTGCTGAATCTATAAACTTCTACCTCGATCCTAATATTCAGAAGTGCCTGCGGGAAGAGGTGTCCAAAGACGTACTCGTGATCGGCGAGTACAACGTGACCAATTTGGACGAGACCGATTCTAGAGTGCTGCCTACGAAGCTACTCGTCACCGACGAGAAGAGGCACATCCTGGCGAAGGTGGACGATGCCAAAAAAGGGAGATTTTCGTTCATACTAGAAGAAACCGGACATATCGAGATATGCTTCCATTCCGAATCCGGAAACAGGCCCAGAGAGGGCGGGGTCGTCTGGCTATCTATCAGGAAAGGCGTCGAGACTAAAAACTACGAGGAACTCGCGGAAGTTGCCAAGTTGAAGCCGATGGAGGGACGCATGGCCAGGCTGGAGGACTTCGTCGAAGCGATTGTCGACGACTTTGTTGAAATGAAAGACAGGGAAGTGGCTATGAGCAACACCAACGAATCGACCAAGTCGCGAGTCTTCTACCTCAGCATCTTCAACTTTTCCTGGCTCTTCGCGCTAGCAGCTGGTCAGATTATTTATCTCAGACAATTTTTTAAAAGCAAAAAACTTATTGAATGATTTCTTCAATTAACTTTCTTTTTTTTATATTTGTTAAATGTAATTTTTTTATAGTCATTAGAAACAATAAAATAAACTGTTTCGCTCAAACGACGACAAGCTTACCAGCTTTTAGACATTAATGAAATTATTTGAAGAATACAGTACTTCCTGCCTAAAATATGGCCAGATAAATAAGACATACTATTTTTCAATCAAATAAAACAAAATAGTTGGTATACCATAAGAAAGTTACTTACTGAAATATTTTAAGCGCATTTGTCTCAAAACATTTAACTTTAACGTAAAGATGACAATAGAATGACAGATGAAATATCTATACAATATATTGTGTATGCGTGTGTGCGTTCTGTTTCAAAAATAAAAGCATATTGATTTTGTATTCACGGTCATCCAAAAATGTTATGAATGCGCGTCTTACCCATCCCATAGACCGGGCATTTATTTATTTTAGATAATTATAATAACAGGCAAATCACCAATACAAAACAATATAATATAAATATAAACATATCAACTCATAATTATAGAACTTTTTTTTCTTTTTTTTTTTGTGGCCTTATGGACTAGCTAGCATATTGGCCAAGTCTCTAAACTTCAAGTTTGAGATGGGTACTTAGTTGTATTATATTACAATATTATTTTGGGATAGGAGCTTACAGAGAGAGGAAATTATTTTGGGATTGCGGGTAAAAGAGAGTATAACGGATATTGAGGTTGGTAGAGGGATATTATTAGAAATTAGAGTGTTATAGAGGGACTCTCGGTCGATGGAGGTATTGGGACATGCTAGTATAATATGGTTGGAATCGGCTTGGGTCGCAGGAACAGTGAGGAGAGCCTAGGATGTTTATTTTATGGAGGTGGGAGGGAAGACAATTGTGGTTCAGGCGAAGCCGAATTATGGAGGTGAGCGAATGGCGAGGACTATTGTAAGATAGGAACCAAGGGAAAGTAGGAATGATAGGTTGGATGAATTTATAAAATTTTCCTTTAGTGCTGGCGGAGTATTCATATTGCCAACGAAGCCTGCAGTAACTGTTTATGTGGGCTCTAACATCTCTAAGGGAGATAATAGGGCAGGGAATGCCAGCGGAGGCCGCAGTCTTGGACAGCCTGTGGGCTTCTTCATTAAATTTGTTATTGCTGTGGCCTTTAGTCCAAATTATGTGCACTACGGTGCCTTTATTGGTCAGTTCGATGGTGGCGTAAACATTTGGGATATTAGAGGGTGGTTAGAGTTGTGGATATTGGAAATGGCGGATAGGACACTCTGACTGTCCGAAAAGATGATTAGATTATGGGGATTAATTGATTGGGCATATTTTAGCGATTCTAGGATTGCTATAGCTTCAGCGGTGAAAATGGAGGCAATGCGGAAAAGTTTGAATTGTTTTGAGACGGAACTAGCTGGGATATGGAGGCTGCGCCCACACCTTTGTCGGATTTGGAGCCATCTGATTTAATCGCTAGAGCCTCTTCACAATAGCCTTAGTGACCGTTAATAAAGTTAAAGTTGCGCACGATGTAGGTTTCAGAAAAATAGTTTCTTTATCTGGCCAACGTTTCGATCTTTATTGAGCCCTGAAGATGATCTCAATAAAGATCGAAACATTGGCACAATAAATAAAATGTTTTTCTGAAACCTACATCACACCAACTGCATCTCGTAATTTCTGAATAATTAACAATACGAACGTCCATCACCATTGGTATGAACCATCACTTAATGAAACTTTTTAAATTTAAAACTTAATGAAAATTTCTAGAATTTTCTTAAAGTTATCAAAAATATAAGCATGGTAAGGGTACCAGACTAGACAGGAACTCTAACAATCTTAAAACATTTGGAAAATACCGTACGACTATATGTACAGAACAGGATAAAATTGTGACTATCAACAAGAAAAACCAAGATTATAGATGAGAGTAGCGCAAGATATAATCACGTTAGGTATTTTGTAACAAAATTTTACAAATAAACTGCTGAAAAATCAGAGCAAAGTCCCAAAGTTTCCAAACGAATAAACTTAGAATTTGTTCTAATAAGCAACAATCCATCAGCATTCAACATAATCTACGGATTTCTAAAGTCGATAAACGTTACTTTTTGATTATCTTCAACCATGAAAATTTAGAATTAGAAAATTTATTGAGCTGAGGAGTGGAGGGTGAGGGCGCGCGGCGAGGGCCTGGTCCTGGTCGGCTGATCCCGCTCGACAGGAAAATTAAAATAGAAAACTTCATGGGTAATATGCCAGTTTAAACCCAATAAAAAAATTATAATTGATTTTAAACGACTGAAATTAATTATATTACATTTTTCAATATTACTACAGCCACTTGTTAAACACCATTTAGAAAAGATGCTCGTCATTCTGCACTATTTTAACATCATCGCAGACGAAAAAGTTTATTTTTGTTCAGTATTCTAGTTACCAAAGAGTTACAAATCTTACATGAATAAGCAGGTAGTCTATCGCAAAAACTAATTGATATATATAAAAGAGAAATGGCAATAGTTTAAATAGACTTACCAAGTTGAGTGGCTGCGTCGTCTCCCTCTTTGAACGATCCAAGCGACCGGCACGGAGCACAAGGAGCTGTGGCTAGCTAAAATGCACCCTACGCTTCGGCCATAGAAAAGATTTAAATTTAACTAGACCTGGCATACCTTGAGGGCTCTTTCCGAACCCCGCGAGATATGAATTGAACTGCAATCGTGGATATCTTTCTCTCAAATATTGTAAGCGAAGCCCGCCCACCAAATTAAATATAATTTCTACTGTAATAATTCACACTTTTCCAAAATTAAACATCCCACACCAGTAACAAATAGGACTTTTAAATAACTGGAAGCGTGGGGCAGCGGCACAAGTCGAGTACAAACGACGGAAGCTGTACCAACAGTCGCCGCAGGAGGGACACTGTCGGGCCCACGATGCAAAGCATCTATGATGCCAAGAGACATAACATGGGCTGAGATTACAGAACTAAGTCTTCCACCTTTGACAGTGTACTATGTTGTGGAATTGGCCCATTTGTTGCGCTTCGTCAATGTATTTAGGCACCCCTTGGATCACCATCGTCAAACAACCGTCTTTGGTTATCCCAACGATTGCTAACATTCCGATGTTCATAATGTAGACCACTTACGGAAAATAAAATTAAGGGAAAAGATATTAGATTTTTTTCCGATAGTCTTAGGTAATTACAAAAAGATTTGTGAACCTCACGACTGGGTGGAGGGAACTATAGATCTTATCAATAAGGATCTCTACCAGGTTTGAGAACAAGGTAACCCTTCTTTGGATACCAGCACATACAGAACACAATGGCAATGAAAAGGCGGATGGCCTAGCCAAATAAGGCTCTAATATTGCATTTGTCGGACCACAACCAGTATTACCTCACTCTTTGAGCACGGCAAAAACTGGAGGTGGAATTTATCCCCCGGACACAGGGAATCGAAAGAGTTTGTAAAGGCGATCAAATCAGCAAATTCAAAAAGACTATTCTCTTTCTCAAGGAAGGGAATTGGGAGGCTGATCGGTATTCTGACGGGCCACTGCCCATTGAGAAACACAATTTCGTAATGGGTATTCTACCAGATCCCTTTTGCTGCTTCTGCGAAATAATAGAAGAAATGGCAAGGCACTACCTCTCAGAGAGTGATACGTATGCTAGGTCTAGATTTTAAATCTATGACGGAGAGGACATCACCAAATCACTCCCCGAGTTTAAATGGCCCAAAATCATGCGGAGATCGCTCTCTAAGAAAAGTCACCTGCCTCGGCCATTTCCACTTGACAGCCACACAGTAATATTGCGAACGTCTGTTTCTAAATGATTTACAGATACAACATATTCAACAATACAACTGGATTAAAGTAGAGAAAATGCAAGAAAATGGGTTTGTTCACAAATTGAGTAGTCTTCAAGTTTACTATTCTTAACTAAATCTGTTATAAAAAAAAAATTAGGATTAATGTTAGTTTCTTTTTGGTTTTTCTATTTTGTTTTATCCAACTATCAAGAATATATCGAGTAAAAGTTAATAAATTACAAATATCCCTATTCATTTTTGAGCAGTTTATAAATGCAATTTAGTTCTGTAAAGAAATCGTTTCTTGTGGGAAGGAGCCTCTTCAGCTTCACGCTGACCTTGACGGTTGGCCAATCAGATTTCGACATTGTTGCTAACCAGAAAAGTTAAGAAGGGCGTAAATGGCTGCTCTAAAACTATGCACTTTATTTAAAGAAAAAGTTTTTCTTTCAAATAAAATTAATTGAAACGCCTAAAATTAAAATGGCAATAGTTTAAAAAAAAAGGCCTGATAGTTGAGTGGCTGCATCGTTTCCCGCCGTGATCGTCCGAAGCGACCGGCACCAGGAACGAGGAGCTGTTTCTGGGTAAAATTCACCCTACTCTTTGGCCAAAGAAAGGATGTAAATTTAAGCAGGCCTGGCCTACCTTGAGAGCTCATTCCGAACCCTGCGTGAAATTAGTCGAACCCGACACGGCACTCGCGAACTTTCTTGCAAATATCATTTGTGAAGCAAAAACGAACGCTTCGAACCCGGAAGCAAGAAAGGTACTAAAAACTTACAAAACCAATGGGGCGAATAACGGAGTGGGGCTGAGAAGGGAGCAAATAAGATTGCAAAACGTCATTAAAAATATAAAAAAACGTCGCGCTTTTTTTTCGGGAGGGAACATTACGCAGGTAAAAAGGTTTCAACAAGAAATTTAAATCACTTAGCGAATAATTTCACCTATTGAAAATACAATAAATCCGTTGAGTTTTTACCTTTTAAATAATTTAAAGATTATTGAGCAATTATGGAATGGACAAATTTTCCAGCGAGCGCGCTTTTTCTGGAGAGGCTTAGTTTCAAATGTGGCCTTCCAGCGCTCAAGGGAGGCGCGTCCGTGAAAACCCGACAATAAACTTCCTGAAAAATTTTGATAAAGCCGATAAGGCCGAATGACAGCATTTATCCAGGTTTTATTTTATTTTCCATTTTAAATTGTAATTGACCACCAGCCCGATTTCCTGGAATTGTCGATATGCTCAGATTGAGCGACCTTAACAAAAAGCATCTGAGCTATTTGGTCGAACAGGATGAGACCGGTAAGCTCTTAAAATCAATAGCAACGTAATCATTTAATCGCTAATCGAAATTACTTTTACAATTTTTAGTCGTGAAAGATTTTTGCCGCCTGGCCTGGGACTACCTAGCTAAAGGAGTCAATACAAAGTTATACGCAACAGCTGCACGTAAGTGAATTTCCTTACGATTATGAATATATACCTTGCAAATGAATCATATATCATCTTACACATGTATAAATATATATGCAATAACTGTCTCTCTTGAAGTGTGATGCTTGTGTCACTTGTGGTAAATATTGGATTGTCCGGAAAATAATGCAGGATTTTGGTATTAAACAAAAAAAAAGAAACTAGTTACTTTAAAGCAATGTTCTTTAATCAAAATAATTTCCCATACTCTCAATACATTTCTCCCAACGTGTTGGTAACTTATTAATTCCGTCTGAGTAGAATTCAGAATTTTTAGAATTGATAAAGTCAATAAATGCATTTTCCAGTTCCGTTTGATTTTTGAATATTATGTGTTGTAAGTAGTGGTCCAGGTGGCTAAAAAAATGGTAGTCAGTAGGCGAGAGGTCCGGAGAGTAGGGTGGGTGAGGCAAAGTTTCATAGCCAAGCTCCAATAATTTTTGTGACGTTACACGTGACACATGTGGTCGAGCGTTGTCATGCAACAAAATGGGCCCTTTCCGATTGACCAAAGAGGTGGTCAGCGACGGTCGTTTTACTGACTTTGAGTTGCTCTGCAAGTTCTCGAACAGTTGTTTTGGGGTTTTCTTCCACCACTGATCGCAGAACATCATCATTAAGAGAGGAAGGCCTTCCACGACCTTCTTCATCTTCAAGGCTGAAATCTCCCTCCCGAAATTTTTTAAACCACCTTTGCACAGTGCACTCATTAACACAACCCTCGCCCCAGACTTGGTTAATGTTTCTAGCCGTTTGGGCTCCGCTTCGGCCGAGTTTAAACTCGTAAAAGAAACATTATAAGGATGACTGAATTATTTCCAAGTAGCGGAATGCTACAGAGGTAAACAAACAATATCATTTGGAAGAGGATTAATAAGTGTTGACATTCATACAAATGAGTAATCCCGTAAACGTAAACAGAATATTTTATATAGATTTTTTTTAATGAAAACATAAAATCCTGCATTATTTTCCGGACAACCCAATAATAGTACAGGACTGGATGGGATACATAATAAATTATTAAAACATTGCTATTGCTACCATTTCTCTTTTTAATAAATCCCTATGTACAGGAACTTTTCCCTATGACTTAAAAGTAGTTTTTTCCCCCATCCACCTCCCCGTCTTACCTAAGAGAGACCCCATACCGGCGGACAACAGCCACTAAACTAATTCAAGTGGGATACAAGTTTAGGGGATCTTATTTATGCTTAATGTCTTCCTTCAATCTTACCCAAGGAAGAAGGGAATTTTTTTTTTATTCTAATCTAATAGGTCTCTTTCATTCTAATCTCCCCCTTGCTGGTTAATCCTTTTGAATACACTTTCTAATAAATAAAATATTTTAATAAATAAATAACAATTATGGGTACAAGGAGTAACAAGCCTGGAATTAAAAGTTCAGAGGAACGCTAAATCTAACAAGTAACATCATAGGAAGAAAAAGAAAGAAAAACTAATCAACTATAGCTCAGCTAACAGGCTTGAGGACCTCAAACGTCCTCTTTTCTTTAACCAGTTTGTTGAAGGTTGGGGGCCAAGTGTGGCGGAAGAGGAACATTAGTGGTTCCCTCACTCTCTCAAGGAGGGGGCAGTTGAACGTCTTTGTTGGACACTGTCATCAACTCTACAGTCAGGACACAGTGGACTGTTAGCTCTACGGAATCGGTGCAAGTAAGCATTGAAATTTCCGTGACCTGGCATTAATTGTGCGATCCAGTAATCTGGTGGAAACCACTTTGCTTTTGCTCGGTCCTCAATACTGGGTAGAAACTCGTGGGTTACCCTTCCCTCGGTGCTTCTCTCCCATCTTTCTTGCCACAAATTGTCTATCCAAACTGTAAGAATCTCCTGGATCTGCTTTCTAGGTGCAGTTCGAAGCCTTCCCCTATCTGACGCATCCAGATTTACCGTTGTTGGCTCCTTTCCATCTCTTAGCTGCCAGATTGCAATTTTACTGTGGAGGACAATGTCTATTGGTCTATTGGTTGAAGCAAGGATTCAGAGGGCATGAGTAGGGGCTGTCCTATAAACTGTTCTTTGACTCTGCTGGAGGATGCTTTTACTCCTGCTTTGCAATTTTGCTCCCCAAGATCCTCCTGCATACATGGCAACGGGCAGGTATACATTTTTGTAAATGATAGAGAGCGCCCTTGGACTCAGCCCCTTAAAAGTAGTTATGTAGTTCTGGTTTTTAAAAGTGGCAATAAAAGTATAATTGTATTAATATATAGACCATTTTGTGTACAACTTGCCACAAATGAAACAAAAGGAGAAATGGATAAACTACACACTATAACACAGTAAACTTATGCTAAAACAACCCTCACCAAGACTGGCAAACTCACTGCTAGGGTTGGAGAAGGCCATACTCAGAGGAGTGGTTGTAGGACTATTAACCAACCAGTCACTAATATCTGAGAAAACGTACATAACATGGGCAGATATAGTGAAGTTCTTATCTGCAACTTATGCAATGAGAAAAAAGAACATCCAGCCATATTGTCTCCATATGTGAAGTAACCACTTAAAGACATAACTTGAGAGACAAAGAAAACAATAAATGGAATTGTAGCAACAACAGTCAATGACAATGTGCTTATTAGGAGAATTATCTTGTTTATTTGCTCCGAACCAGGGATCTGAAAAGGTTTAATAAGCCAGAAAGCTGCAAGGTCCTAGTATTCTCATCATCATCTTCATACAACCTGCAGGTCAAGTTTTTTTAAAGTATCATATTAAATTCAGACTAGACTAAAAATTATTATTATTATTATTACTAATTTTTAAGGGTATTTTAATGGCTATGACATTTCACACCCTAACATCCAAACCTTCTATCTTAGGTTAGCTATATTTCTTCCGAGTGCTATAAAACTCTGACTCCAATCGTACACTCGTAATCTAATTTATCCTATGCCATCCAAGCTTTAATTTTTCTTTTTAAAATTCTTAATTTGCAGGGCCAAATGTTTGCAAAATCTCCATTTTAAATTACATAAAATTATAAAATTTATTTCTGTTTCTTTTTTTATTAATTAGAATTGTGAATTTTTTTCTATAATGTAAAACTTCCCCATACTCTTGTAGGCTAATAATAATAATAATAATAATAATGGAGTCAGACTAGCAACAGTCTCAGCATGAATATAAGCTCATCCTTATTCTTTTATTATTCCGTTCAAATATGATAACTGAATCTACATAACATAATAAGAAACAACGCAATAACATTATATTTATTTATTTATTTTATTTTTTAGTTATTTTTATTTTATTTTTTATTTATTGATTTTTTTTTTTTTTTTTTTTGAGAGAGAGAGAGAGCTATTTTTGTTATTTAAATTGTGATTTATGGCATTGCAGTTTATTAACCTGCAATTTGTATTTTCTTCCATTTCATTTTTCCACTCCGGCAGCCTCAAAATCTTCGGAAAACAGAAATCTTGCACGCACAACTCTTATTCAAACATTAGCAGGCATTCAATGGTTCAATGGTTCAAAAAACAATTTTGGGAAATAAAAATTGTTTATTGTATTATAGTAAATATTACATATCCAAGGGGGATGTCAGGCACTTATAATTACAATTTAAAACTTTAAATTTGAAATGCAAGATGTTAACATTTTATAAAACAGTACATACATAAGTAACTACATACAAAATAACTTAGATTTAAATAGATAAATAAAATTATCACCATAAACAGATATCCAGTTATTACTTTTCAATACTACACTAAGTACACATATCTCAGTTACTAGTTAGTACAGCAAGAGCTATTCAGATAGCAGAAAAGCTCTTTTCTATGTTAAAATCCCTGGCAAAATAGAAATAAATAATTTTCTTTTTGCTGGTTTTCATCAAAGCATTACATGTTCTATACTTTCATAATTGAACTGTAAGTATTTTTGTTAACTGTGCATGCTTTTTTAAAATTTTATTTACACATTTATATTTTTTCTTTTTTATTTATTTTTTTAAATTAAAACGTGACCATGCCCCAAGACCATGTTTTAGTTTTCATGTTGAAACTCCATTTTAAATATGTGCTAAGAATGATCGGACTTCCAGTCTGCAGACCAGATGATGTATCTTTCAAAATACCAACTATTAAATTTAAATTCTGTAAATGCAAGTTGATTGTATTTACATTGACTTTAATGTTTTGACAATGTTGATCATAAGATTCTACTACAGAATTACAAACATTAGGCATATATTGGTTTGTAACCTATTTAGTAGGTCAAAAGGTTAAAGTAAAAAAG
Organism: Cimex hemipterus; assembly: GCA_039619505.1. Taxonomy (NCBI): domain Eukaryota; kingdom Metazoa; phylum Arthropoda; class Insecta; order Hemiptera; family Cimicidae; genus Cimex; species Cimex hemipterus. Next base: position 16,634,127 of record CM077108.1, read on the forward strand.
GTTAAAGTAAAATTAAAATCAGTAATGTTGGATAGTTTTCTAGCAACTTCTGGTGTTCACACTTAGGGCCTTTTCTTTTCAAAATCTATATAAACAATATCTCGGATTTTCCTCCATCTATTTGACCCTTCTTTTCGCAGATGATTTAAAAATATTCGTAAAAATTAATTCTTTTTATAATTGCTCGCAACTTCAGCATTAAAACTTAATAATGGGTGTTCAACTAATACTATTCTTTTATATTTGGACAAATATTTAGAAATCATGTGATGTAGGTTTCAGAAAAACGTTTTATTTACCATGCCAATGTTTCGATCTTTATTGAGTACATGTTCAGGACCTGGGATTTACAAACAATGTTTACATTTAAGAATTACATTTTGGATGTGGAAAAGTGTGCCACAGAAGACAAACACTTTGTGCCATGAAGATGATCTCAATAAAAGATCGAAACGTTGGCACGATAAAGAAAATGTTTTTCTGATACCTACATCACACCAGACCGCATCTCCCAATATCTGAATAATTAAGTTTGCAAATAATTTTTTTGATTGGTCCAAATTGATGCCTTAGTTGAGTCGAAAGTGGTGAGTTAGCGACTTTGGTCTCTTACTACTTCAAATTGATTTCTTATATCAATCTTCGTAAAATTTGGTCAGAATGTCCCCAGTTAACAAAACTAAGGAAATAGTGCATACTTCCTGGTAGAACAAATAACACGAAAATGGTCATGCAATTTGTAACTGTATCCACCCCAAAAACACTCCATGACACTTAAAAATTGGAATTTGTCTCAGAATTACTCGAACAATGTATATTACTTTTGCAGAAAAACTGGAAATCAGCCCACAAGACCTTCAACATGTCGTAGAGGCTGTGGTTAATCTATTGTCGGAATCCTGCAAACTCAAGGTTTGATGTGATAAGTTTTATTTGTCACTATTATTTATACAATTCACATATATTTATAACCTTGCGCTTCACTGAAGTCTTACGGTCTTGCAACAATTTTGGTATATTTTATAATAAAAATTGATATCACTAAATGCAATTGTGACATTTTTTTTTTTTTTTTTTT
>CM077108.1:16640204-16706866 GCA_039619505.1 Cimex hemipterus
AACGGACCACGAAACCAGTGAATTATCAAATAATCTTATTTCTAAAGGGATTATTTCTTGAATAGTCATAAAATTCAGATTTAAAATTTATTTTTTTTTTTAGTAATACAAAAATAATTTTGAGAAGAAAATTTCCAATATCTTACTTACTACACGTTTCGTTAATCAACCTTCTAGAGTCAATGTCTTTATTTAAAAAATTAAAATTTGCCATTCTTAAAAATAGAATGGCACTCTGATTAGGCAGGAATTTGCGGATGCCCAACCGTAAACAGGGGCCCTTCCGAATCTCTTTCTAACGGGCACATCCTGCCAGTCAGATAAGATAGAAATATGGACGTGTGCCTCGATCGTTGAACTCCATCAATCTTCTTCTAACGCTTCAAGCATGCACGTCCTCTTTGCCCTGGCCGCAGTCGTTGCGAGTGTTAACTGTCATAAATATTTTGAAACGGAACAATTGAAGCCCTGCCCTAGGGTGAATCCAGTACGAGACTTAAATATAAAAGAGGTTTGTACTTATTTACAAAAAATATAGTTTTCAACTTTATTTTATGCAAAAATACATAATATTTAATGATTTTTAATTTTGACTGATTGATTTATTACTCTGAAAATGCTTGCTTACCACCTGATCAATCACCGTCCCATTTTGTGACTTGCCTATTTTAATATTAATTTTAATTAAGCTATTATGTTTAGTGGTCTAATTGACCAAATTACTTGCTTTAATTAATTAATCTTAGTATACCAAATATTATTTAAATCAGATAAATTAATTTAAAAATAAAGTGTTTTATTTCACTTAGCTTCAAGGATCATGGCATGTCAGTTTGATTATACTCGATGCTGCGACTGAGAACCTCGAAGAGAGCACCGTATGCATCGCGGGAGACATCATCGCCTTTAATACCACTCACATGAAGCAGACGTGGAACATGTACACGCCTAATATGCCAAATGAACCGATCGGTAACATTGAGTTCAATGTGGATGTCATTAAGCCAGGCCTGTGGGCCGTTGAGACACCTTTAGGAGGTACATCACGCCAAAAATGAAATTTTCGTTTTAAGCTAAACGTTCGATTTTCAGGTGAACTAGCTGCAACGATTTTCAGCTACGACGACGACTTGATCCTCGTGAGCCACTGTGGATGGCAGAATGGCCATCTCGTCCACCTTTGGACAGCTGGTGCTTCAAGAAAAAACAACAGCCTCAACCTGACAATGAGAATCAAAATTTCATCTATACTACTCGCAAACGGCTTCGACCCTTCTACCACAAAAATCATAACATGGAATAACTCCTGTTAACAAGTCTGTAATAAATAAAGATAGAACTTTTAAAACACTTTTTTTCTTGTACATTTTTATTTTTACCAAGCCAGTTTGTATAAAACACTTAAAAAAACTTAAAAACCACGATTAATAAATAAAAAACAATCACTACACAAATATACACAATTTATTGTCTATTTAATTTATTATACAATTAAAACCCTGAGGTGTTTTTTTTTACAGTTTTCTTTGTCTTTTTTTAAATGTTTTTCATAAGTCCAAAAATTAACTCAGTATGAGCAAAACTACACGTTGAACATTAACAAGGTGGAAAAATGCCCACAAAAATTGTTGAAACGTTCTTGAAAATTCTTTCCACAAAGCTGGGTGGAGGGGGAAACCACTAAAATTTGTTACTCTGGCGGTTTCTTCTGCTAACCACGCCGCCGCTGAAACACAGATTGAACGATTAATGTTTACACGCAAATGAAAAAGTGTGTGTGAAGCCCAGTAAAGAGAAACAAATCTAATTTAAAAAAAAAAAAAATATGTATTGTTCAATTTTTTAGTGCTTCAATAAATGTATTTATTATGGAAAAGTCAAACATTTAACAGGCTTAAAATCTTTTCGATTATCTTGGCCTAACCTCGCTGGGTAGGCTGTCAAGCGTCAGCATTTTGCCATCTTCGGTGTGTCTGAGACCAGCCCAGAGAGTACGGGCAGACCAAGATGATACGAAAAATCAAATTTCATAAAAATAATTGATATTTGAATTGCAATTAGGTCACTAAGTGAAAAGCAAGCAAATTCCGCTGATCTTTATTCCACATAAAGTTTTCCTAGTTTAAAAAAGTTTTTTAAAAGAAAAGAAAACAAATTTTTTCAATCATAATTTCTTTATTATTTAAACAATTATGTTCACACCAATGTTTGAAAATTCAAATAAACAGTTTGTTTACATACATAATATCAAATATTTTATTTAATATCTGGTCAATGAGATTATATGAGGGTACAGGGCTTTCAAAAATAGTATCTATTAAAACAGTGTTAACACAATTTTAATTTCAGATTTTTAAAAAAAATTATGTATATGTTTTATACATCTCGATTGTAAATGATTGTGATTTTTTTAAGCTTTAAACATTTTCATTTTTGACTTAATTAGTCCAATCAGAAATCTTAGAATTAACTTAACACTAATACATTTAAACATCTACAAATCAATTGCACTTAAATACAAGTTATATCACATTTTATTTCTAAATCAAATCTTGAAAACGAGACTAGATTGTTTTCTTAAATAAATAACAAAAAAATTGTATAAATAAAATAAATAAATAGATAACTTAATAAATAATGACAAGAGAGATGAAAAAATAAAAGTTAGCTAATAAATTACTTATTGACCATGTTTGTACAATCATTTAAACTTAAAGACTAGATGAAAAAATCACAACAATTTGTTTATCTTTGGTTTTTAGTTAAGTGAGAAATTTCTCGTTTTTTGTTGTTGTTCATTTATTTATTTATATTTTAATTATCCAGATTGCCACAATAACAAAAGCTCTTCATCGTACAAGGTAAGAGAATATGACTAGAAATTTTTGTAAAACAAAAATCATTTTTAAACAAAACCAAAATATGTTTTTTAGCGCTAAATCACAATGCTTCAACAAGAACAATAACTATAATTTAAGAGAGATTCATCGGATAAGACTATAATATCAATTTCACTATTATATTTAACAATTTGGTAAAATGAAAGTGCACGTCAAAAGATAAGCTCTTTCAAATGGGACAATCTCCCGTCCCATTACTCGCCAACTATGAGTGCGACAAAAATAGAGATCTTCATAGAAAACAGGCGCCAGAAGGGAACGCTCTTAGTTTCTGTTAGACGCTAAAAGAGACTACTAGAAAAGAAGAAAAAAAAAAGTACGGATCAGGTATTTTGGATTTCAAAATCAAGCGGGGCTTGGGGAAGGGCTGCATCTAGACCAGGGGCTTCTTGAATCGTCGTCGCTCGAGTCGCTGCTCGAAGAAGAAGACGGTGTCGATCGGTGATAAGGAATCGGCAATTTTCTTGCGCTAAAATTTATAAAAATAATTTTTTTAAGCAAAACATCACATACCTAAAATAAAATTAATTTAACACCAATTCTTGTCAATTTTTATTTTAATAAATTAGTCCGAAAATAAAAATATAAAGTTAATTTGTTTTATAGTTTTTCTATTCCAATTATTAATATTGATTAGAGTTGTTTTGAGGATCTTAATGGTAAAAAGGAAAGGAAGGCAATCAAAAGCAAATAAATAGCAGGCAAAAATTCATGCATAATTTATATAAATAAAAAAATAAAAAATACTTACTAAAAAAATAATAAAAGGTTCTTCTCGTGTAAACTACACTTCTTCTGAATCTTGAATCACAAACTTTAACCACAATTAAAAACAAATTAAACAATTACAATAATTAAAGCATGCATACTCTATTACTATTGGCAGTGGCATTCTGATAAAAATAATACGTTGTTTAAAAAAAAAAAAAAAAAAAAAAAACTGTAACTGTAAATATTAATTTAATCGTTTCAATTTTAACTTATTTTGAACATTGGACATCCTTAATAGGAAGAAGGAAGCTACAAAAGTACCTGCTGTTAAAGATGAAACTAACTTTAAGTACCCAGGTGTAATAAAAATTTGGCCGAAGGCACAAATGGAGAAGAGAAAAACGCATCATACTTCAGCATAAACGCAAGGCTAAGGCTAATCATTGGCCAAAGATTATTCAGAAAAAATAAGGACACCACAACATCTGACCTTTGGTCACATAGGTGGCCAAAAGCACCACATAAATCTGACAGACTGCTAAATCTACAAAGACTAGTGTTATGTTACATACTTTCAGACCGTTAGACAACTTAGCAAAAAAAAAAAAAAAAAAAAACATTAAGTACATTTTTAGAGCCAAAATAGTCTGGTCCAAATTGCTTCATGGTCCTAGGAGAAAAAACAAGGTTACCATAATGAAGATTTTGGGACAAGAAGGCCAATTAGCCAGAGAAGTATCAGCCCTATCGCTAATCAGCAGCTGGGAAAATGGCTTGAGAAAGAAAACCTCAAGAAGTAAAAGCATCAAGTATGAGACCAACTGAGAACTTATAAATCTACCAAAACGGAACTCGCAGCGGGAGAAAATTATAGGCCTCTTCGCTTTCTTAATTGCCACTTAACGATGGCCAAAGTAGTGCCAGCAACTTGCCGAATCTGTCAGGAAAAAACAGAGACATTGCATATATTCTTTAAGAATGTGAAGCAGGGTGGTTAGAGACACTCCGATAATGCAATTCTCACACCAAGAGAAGTGCTCAAAGAAGCGGAAACCGCAAGGAAAAGGCTTAGTTTTGTACGGAAAAAAGTACTTTCCACACTAACGAACATAGACTACATTGTAGGTAGGTCGCAATGAAAAAAAAGGTTGGGCTTCTTACTTGAGTTACCTGTTTATCTTCAAATTAACACCTATAAAAATGAAATTATTAAAACTCTAATAAGTAAGGCCTAACTGTATATATTTAAATAATATATAATATTGAGAAGAATTTTTGAAAATTAAAATAAAGCGTTGCTTGACTGTCTCCAAAGATCTTGGCTTTGTCTTGTTCTTGGTCAGTCCTTTAGTGATTTGGTCTGTCTTTCTGGTTTCATCATTTTATTTGTCTGATAGGAAAAAAAAGTACATTGTAACATTTATCAAAAGATAAACTTCATCGCTGTAATAAAAACCAAAACTTACATTATAAGCTTTCAAACTACAAAGGGAAATTTTTCCACTGTGCAGCTTAGGCAAGGCATATGCTAAAAATTGCTAAATTATAAATAAAAATTGGAAAACGAGACAAGGAAGTGCGAAATAAAATTATTTAAAAAATAGTAATAAACAAAACAGTGCAACTTAAAATTTTATTATTTTTTTTAATTGAACATATACACTCTTTGGCAATAAAGAACTGTTTGAATTTTTTTCTGCTTGTCCAAAATTTAAGATCAAACAAATAAAATGATCGATACAAGCATGGCAAAAGTTGGGAAGAAAAGACTTTTCAAGTCTATAATAAAAATTTCAAAAAGAAAAAATGCATCACACAACTGGAAAATAAACATTACGTCAACTTTACTTCATGCAGATTGAAAATGAGCAGAAAAAGGTACATTTGGGAACATTATGCTGTATTTTAAGAAAACAATTTTACTAATTATAATAATAATCTCTCTCAACTTAAGAGATTCAATACACTTTGTAAAATATAAATTCAATAAAAACATATCGTTTAAAAAGTCCATTTTAAATATAGTCCGAACATTTTAAAAATTAACTTATTAAACAAAAATGTCTTTGGAAAAAAAAAAAAAACAGCGTTCTTTTAAAGTTTCCTGGCGATCTCAAGGCCCAGGTCGGATCTGGGCCGTGACGGAATGGTGTGGTCCAATTTGCGTATCCAAGAGAATTACCTTGTGATGCGCCTGCGGTCGAGAAAACTGGGTGAGCCATGCCTTCGAGGTATAGAAGGTGATCGTGAACGTGATACGGGTGAACGCCGGCTGTAGCTGCTACACCGGCTGCTTGTGCTTGACGCTATGCTCCTACTACGGCTTCTGTAAAAAACACATATATAGAAAAAAAAAATACTACAATAGAGAATTTTTTGTTCGCTTTTTAAATTTTTTGTCTAAAAACTTTCTTGACTTATAAAGCACTGGTGCGTGGTTCAAAAGATAAGTTTTAAAGCAATACTACTTTAAAACACTTCTTACATTTTCTTAGCTGGAATCAATATGAAAACATAAAAATAAATCATTTTTTATCGTTTTGAGAGAATTGCTCCCGTGGTATATAGGGTGATGAACCAATAATTTGACTCTTACCAATCATCTTGGCCATCTATCCTCGCTAGGTTGGTCCAATGACACGCAGTGCAAAAATATGAGAGTGCAACGCATGAGTTTATTGCTTAATTTTTATATAAGCATTATGTGCAAAGATTTTTAATATTTTATTACTTACATGGAAAAAAAGTTTGGGTCTTTTTGTGTCATGCACACTTTTGAAAGCATTAAATTAAAACTTATTTGCCGGCAGTTGTCATTTCTGACCGTCCATATTCAATTTTTCTTGGATTTTTATTAAATTTGATTAAAAAAAAATGTGGCTGTGGGGACCTATTAAATCTGCCAATATCCAATGTTTCCGGTCCTTTAAACACAGCCCTTAGATATAAAATGCTCTGTACTATACTATTTCCAATACTACCCTGTACAACAATCTTTAAATCCCGTTTATCCAAAAACTAACGACCCAGTCCAACAAATCACATCCCTACAATTTCAAACAGAAAATGACCTGCATTCTTTCCGAGGAATAGCAATCAAGAAATAAAAATGCAATGAGAAAAGGAAAGTAATATTTAAATATAAAACCTTTTAAATACAATCATTTATTATTTATTAGGGTTTTTTCATGAATGTCTTTTCATATCTTTCTTATTTCTTTAAATCAATTTCAGGGTCTTCTGTCTTCCCTCTTCTGTCTCATTTTCTAAGTTTCTTTGCAGAAATTGATTTATTATTTACTTTGATATTATTTCTTCCTTTTTTGGTTAATTAGATATATTTATTTATGAATTGGTTTTTATTACTTACCTTAGAAATACGCTCTTTGTGTGAAAAAGAGAAAAATCGTCAGCCAGCGTCAAAACTGATATGTTTTACGATTAAAAAATTTGTTTTGTTATATACTTTTTTCATTATTGAATTTAAAGAAATTTTTTATTTTTGCGTAGCAATTTGTTATCAATCTTTTCACTATGGCTCAACATGGGACGGCCTGTAGTGGCCCATATCGGTGAAGGTTGGAAATGGTGTTGGGGGAAGTTTATTGATTATTATTGCGTTCTCAATAAACACACACATCAAAGAAGGCCAATATGGGCGGTGTGGCGTGTTAACACACTGGGCCAACATAGGTCAGCCAGTTTGTTTCCAACCAGGTTTCTCTTAATAACGTGTGAATGGCAATTGTACACCCCTGGCCAAACACAATGATGCAGCAGTGATTTACCCGATATCCTTCACAGTAACTATACGCCATTGAGGCCATGCTGGCACAACCTCGGGCTAATGGTTGGAAATCGGCCTAGTGTATGATGATTGACCAATGCATTGGCACATAGTTTAGAGGGATCACTATAGCTAGCACACAGCAATACATACTAGGCTCAGCAATAAAATTGGAAAAAGTTAGCACCAAATCAATTACACAAGCTAATAAATGTCAAAAAAAATTTGTTAATAGGTCATTGAGTGTAGTGCATTTTTTAAAAATTGAAAATACGTCAATAATACAATATGAATAATTAACTTGCTAACCAATTTTATTGTTATATTATTCATCTGTGCATATCATGAAACAATCATTCCTTTTACATTACAGTACATTTTGCAATAAACATGCGATTGTTTTGCGACAATACACGAGTATGCAAAAAATTTGGATCATGCCTGTTTTATCAACAGTTATCAGGTTTTAACATTGATACACAAGTTTGTAACTAGAAGTTGTATAATAAGGGATGGTTAGGATGGTTATAATAAAACAACGGAGTGGGCATTGGTGGCCACAACGGTTTAGGTGTTTACATGGCGCACACCACTCTAAGGGAAAGGGCCCGAGTTCAAATCCAGTGGCTCTGCATTCTAATCTGACATACTTACAAATGTTTTAAAAAACACCGGCACCTTGAGGGTTGATATAACCTCTGCTGTTATAAACTCTCGTTAAAAAATAATAAATATATTAATAAAAACAGATAATTAAACAGATTGGATTGGTCTGTCATTTCGCCTTCTTCAGCGTGTCTGTCACTCCTACCGCAAATTTATAAGAATTTTGTAGCAGTGATGGAATCCAAAAATAGTACCTACAATTTAATCCCAATTTGGTAGTTACTGGAGCTAAGATAAATTTAAAAACTGAAACCATATAATTTTAATTGCAGTAAAGAGATTCCAAAAATAGAACGATTCAGCAACAGTAATAAGGTTTACACAAAAATCATCAAACACTTGTATTAAGTTCGTTATTGTTAGAACTGTGAAAAAAAAATATTCATAGCAATAATGATTTTAATTGTACTCAGCAGTAGTCATTTATATCAATAAGCGCGGACGTTTAGTAATTAAAATAAACACAGACACAAAAATAATTAAATAAAACAGCCAAACTTGAATTTTACTGTATGCATTTTATCTCTAACATCTGTGCAAATTTTCTCACAATCAAACGTGGTTCTACTGTTACTTCACGCATTTTAAGGTAGGAGAGAAAAGGATAAACAATGGTGCAAAAAAATAAAAACAAAGATCCATAAATAAAATGCCATCATTTAATACAATTTACCAATATTTTGTACAAACAGTCTCAAATTAAAATAACTAAACGTGTAATTGAAGTCACACTGTAAGGCTTTAATTAATATAACAATAATTAAATGGTACAAGAAGGGTAAAATAAGAATTGAAATGACTTGATAAAAAATTCAAAAAGACTGATTTTGAAATAAAAGTAAAAACAATATTAAATTATTTACATCTTTAGAAAAAAAAAAAAACTTAATATTGATTGCTTACATAAATTGTATAAATCCCTGGAAAATAGAGAGAGTGTGAGAATAAAAAATCTTAAGACAGATTATTTTAACTTGTACTTTAAAAAAATGTATGGCTTTAAAAAAACAAAACAAAAAAACATGCTTCTTTTCAAAACAAAGTACTTACTTTCTCAGTCTCATGCAATGACCATTATTTGATATTAATGTAAAGCATGGGGAAAACTCCAATTGAAGAGGAAGAATCTACATACTACAACTCTCTCTCTCTGAAATACGCCACACAAATTTACCTTGTCCTCGACTTGTGTGAGCGTGAACGAGAGCGACTGCGGCTGCGCGTGGCAGGCCGCCTAGATCGCGAGCTATGTCTCGAGTTGCCAGGGCTGATGGACATCGACTTGGGCGAACGACCCTTCGACGATTTGCTGCCTCGAGACGCTCTCGACACACGCGAGTTACGTCCAAATGCACCAGAGCTGCTCGATGACCAAGAGCTGCCACGAGATGAACTGCTGTAAAAAGACAAGAAAAAATTCTAATATTGGAGATATACGGCAATATAAATAGAACTATTTATTGATAACACAGGAGGGCTGAACTTCCAAATAAGGGCAACAAGTTCCTTCCCAATTCCCACTGATGAAGCAGTTGGTGTAGCTATAGACGCCATGCTAGTCTCGCACAAACTGACGATTCACCTTGTTTCACCCCTAGAGGTTGCGAAATATTTTGGCGTTTGTAAACAGTTAACCGAAGTTGGCATTTTATGAGTGATTCCGGTGTTTTGTTGTGTCAGTGACGTTTCATGCAAAGAGAACCCAGCTCAAGGGCTATGTCAGGGGCCGTGATAGCCAAGTGGTTAAGACGTCAGACTCTCAGCTAATAGATCTCACGGTCATGGGTTCAATTCCCACCGTCACCTTTGGACTTTTCTGATGCCTAACGGGACCGGTGGCCACAACCGAAAGAAATTGATATGGCACTCATCAACGGACGGAGCATGGATCAGATCTCAGTGACTCTGAATTTGGTCTCAACCCCATTCTTGAAAAATGATTTCCTTCGATGGACGTTCACCAGGGGACAACGGGGGCACAAGTTCACACAGTGATGAGCGCCGTGTCAATGCCTAAACCATTTAGGCCACCGATGCCCCCACTGTATTGTTAAATACTTGGATTATTTATGTTAATATTATTCCACTGTCCACAAGGTCTAGTGCATAGCTAGTGACCAAGGTGTAACCCCTCACACCTTCATCCAAGGCATGGTTTCACTATCTACAGACACGTATACAGCCTCAACAGCAAAGACTGGTGATTCACACCATCCCAGGTCACATACACAGACTTATCAGTAAGGACAAGGTATCCACGTCAGCCAAGGTTTGCAACCAGAGACAGTTTGTGGCGTGTAAGATTGACCTATACCAGAGACCAGTTGAGTTGAGATGGAGTTAGATGCAGAGACCATGGGTTAATGATGATCAGAGGCATCAGATTTGAGATGGAGAGCTGGCGTGAACCACAGTTTTTTGCCAGAATTAGAATGAGCTGAATCTGGAGATTAAGGCCTCTTTCAAACCTGATTAGTTGATTCAACTAGTGCTTGAATCCTGTCAAACACAGTCAACACGTCCACTCAAGAGGGTGGCCAGCAGGCCGCTCACATTCGCATCCTCACTGGATGACTCTACACAAAAGACACAACGTGGCATTTGTCCATCACACCAGTCTTCAAGTTGACTTAACAGAGTTCGTCTTAAGAGGTGTTGCAATTGGTTTTTAGGTGGAGCAGTTCATTGAAAAAAATCACATTAGAAGTGTAAGGAGTATGAATTTAAAAAAAAAAAAAAATGAAGGTTGGATGGTGACAACAGACAAACCCACACTTTTCTTTGAGTGGGTTCCTCGTTTTTTGCTTCCCTTCTTGCAGAAGAGCAAGGACAAAAATCGCTCTTGCTACAATGAGCATTAATATTGTAATGACCTCCCGTTGGGAAGAGAAGCTGATTTCACAAGAAAAGTCAAAACTAGTTGAATCGACCAAACTAATCTGAAGAGGCTTAAGTCCTCTTAAGGAGATTGTCATTAGGAGAGAACCTCCAGCAATCTCTGCCTTCAAGACCTAAAACCCAGCCCGATGTTCCTCCCCTGCATGAATACTTAATAAAACTGATTATTAAAAGGGGGCAGTGTGGTGACTTACCGCTTTCCCAATGAAAGCAGCACCAACTATTAAGCCACAAGCCAAGCCTGTCTCTCCTACCAAAAACCATAATTTTAGATTTATTTTTGTTGGCTGAAAGATTCAATTTATTGCAGTAGCTCTCTAAAGCATTAGTATTTTTTTACAGAGTGACCAGCGAGTCTATCAGAATTACAATAATGTCTGTGTTCAACAGGATCTTTATTTCAGTATTTACATAATACATATTCAAGACAATCAGGGTGAATAAAGGGAGAATAATAAAGGGCTCGTGCTACAGCCCTGTCTAACGCCAAAAGCGAGCCCCCCCCCCCCAAGGAGATCCTAAGCGTTCAAATGTACCAAGGTTCTTCAGCCAAACAAAATTTTCTGTGTGACACTGATTCATTTACAATTCAATGTGGGGATTTTTCAACTGGAACGTCCATATGTGGAAAGGATTTTAGTGTCTTTGACAATAGTCTTTAACAAATAAAATGTTTTCAAAATCAGGGCATTAGTGGCCCCAGTGATTTAGGCATGGAGTCAGTGCTCATCCAGCGGCTCTGTATTTGAACCAAACATACTTACAAATGACCTTTTTTCAAAACATCACAAGAGTTCAAGGGTGGATGGGGGGAACAAGTTTAAATACTCACATAAAATTTGAAAAAAAAAAAAATCTTGCTGAAATTTCAAAAGTACTTTTTTGCATATGAAATTACCTGCTGCTCGAGCTGCTAGAATCTGATGAAGACGAAGAATCGGATGAATTGCTCCGTTTCCTCCTCACAGTCGGGGACGCCAGTGCAGTTCTGTCTATAGGCGACATATCCGGTTTTACCGGTGAGACAGATAACTTAGGTTTATCATTGTTTGTTGAAGAAGCCGTGTACTTTTCTACAAAAGGAGACGTTGGGTTCTGAGTACTGCCAGCCTCAGGTGCTACTAGCGCGGTTTTGTGTGTAGTTTCTGAGCTATCTTTGATCTGGGTTTTAACCAATGACTCTTTGGCTTTCGCCGCAAGGCCAGTCTTGAGCTTTTCCAGTGATTCGAGCTCTTTTTCACTTTCGTTGTCTTCGTGGACATGATCCGAATCAGCTGCTTCTTCCTCTCCACTCGAGTCGTGCAGATGTACAACCGGTTTCGGATGACGGTTCAGAATGTCTCTGTATCGCTCTGGGTATTTTTCAACAGGTGAGTAACTTAGGCTGGAATTGGAACTGGATCTCATTCTGCTTTTTTTATCTGACTTTTTCAATCTGTCAATCGACAACGATCTATCTCTTGATTTGGATGAAAGACTTCTTGATTTTTTCCTCCTCAACGAAGATTTGGATTTTGACGGGCTCCTTGAGCTTGATCTTCTATCTGAAGTCCTTCTTGGAGTTCTTGACCTCCTTCTCCTGTCAGGAGTATGGCTTCTTTTTAAATATTTATCCCTCTCATCACCTTTGGACTTTCTGTCAGAATATTTATCATATTTTTCCACCGTTTTATTTTTTTCATTTGTTTCCGAAAACCTATTTGATTTTGAGTAAGAATCTTTAAATTTTGACTTCTCGTTATCTTTGTTATACCTGGATTTGACGTCTCTTGGATCATTACTTATACTTCTTGATTTGGTCTCTTCTTTGTGAGGAGATCGCACTTTTCTCTCCCGATCTCTGACATCCCTGCTATCCCTTTCTTTTACCCTTTCCTTCTCACGAACTTTCAGTTTCTCAATTTCTCTGCTTACTGACTTCTTACGGGTTTTTTCTCTACTCCTACTCCTGGATGTCTTCCTAACATAAGGACTTGGGCTTCTGCTGTGAGATACAGGCCTTTTTGTCTTTTTGCAGTTCTTCTCTTTTTTGTGACTATCCCTACTCTGTTCCCTGGAACTGTCCCTGATTTCTCTACTGCTAGTAGATCGTTTTGATCTTTGAATGGGTGATCTGTCTTTTTTAATTTTATAAGCAGCCGGTTTTTCAAAGCTGGTACTCCTAGAACACCGTTTGTCATCTTTACTGAGAGACCTATCTTTCTTTGTCCTTGAAGCGTGCTTCTTTTTGTCCTTGCTCTTACTATCGCATCGTTCTTTCTTTTTAACAGGAGTAACGTCTCGTGTTGACTTTCTCTTCTCGGGGGCCGGTGACCTGTAGTACTTTTCCCTACTTCTGCTCCTGCTCTTTTTCTCCAATTTGATCGATTTTGTGGGCTTGGCTGGTGATAAAGACCTGCTCGTACTGTGTTTCCTTTTGGCCTCTTTCTTTGAGAGTTTCTTGCTACAATAGGCATCAGGCTTTGCCCAGGAAGGGGAAGAAGACCGTCTTCTATCAGGCTTTGGTGACTTAGGCCTTTCTTTTTTCTTCTCTTTTGGAACTGATGTACTGTGACTTCTGCGTTTTTTAGAAACTTTTACTGTATCTTCAGTTGTACTGTGTTTACTCTTTTTCTTTTCTAGTCCCTTATGGTCAGACGCCTTCCTCTTGCTAGAAGATGCACGCACCTCTGGGGAACTGTAAATAAAAGTAGATAATATTTAATTAAATTATTTCTGTACTAAAATTATAAAAATATTAACAATTACTACAACATTGTTTATTTTGCCTGCTAACAATAATGGTGATAAAGAGATTATTGTAATTGCAAAGAGAAAGGTATAATTTGTTTTTGGTCTGCATATTCTCACTGGGTTGTCCTGATCAGGAGTGGTTTGCAATTTTGCCAGCTTCAACGTGTCTGTGATTTCTGTTGTCGTCTCTTTTTTAAGGTTGTGAGATGGATTAATTTTTTTTAAAATAGGGTTTTGCAGCAGTATAAATCATATCAATAAATCAATAAAAATGTACTCAAGCAACAGGCTTTACGAATTATAGGAAACAATTTTAAGTAGAAGGGAAGCAGACCAGATGCTAATGTGGACATTCTGGACCTCTCAGACTGTATCAAAACACAAGGGCCAGATAAAAGATTGTCTGACTTGATTTTCAGTCCATGTAGTTTTTAAGGGATCAGGGCTAGTGTAAGAGTACCAAACCGAAGATGTTCCTGGTAGTTCTTTAGATCAACGTGTGCAGGTCAGCGGAAGGTTAGTGATTGTTCTTTCATACGTGCAGTACCTGGTCATCGATGTAGTTTTACGTGCAACGACAGTTATATTATTGTTGTAAATTTTATGTGAAATAAAAGCTTAAATCAAGGACGTTATAATTCAAAGCCAACCTAACAATATGGTGTGGGGTTGGGCTACCTTGAATATTAGAGACAAAAATATTGTAATGAGACATTTTTAAACAGAAAAACTCTTCTTGTATTTCATTTTTATTTTGCATAATTTTACATTTTACAACATGCAGATACTATTTTAATCTTAAAAATAAATTAAATAATTACATAAAAAATTGTATATTTTCCAAAGCCTTTTGTTCCTTTCGATTTCCATCTATGCCTATTGATCGGACAAGGCTTGGGTTCAAAGCAAGTTTGCTTTCTTTTAAGAAGAGAAAGGGTTTCACCTACCTCCCATTTTTCCTCAATTAACTACATTTTGGTAAAACTTGTACCGAAAGGACATTTCCTAATAGCCAAGCACAAAGAACTGAATCATGCTGCTGCAGCTTATAGATATGCTCTCTCTGTAAGCTGCAGAGAAAAAAGGAAGAAAAGGAAAAGAACGAATTGGATTCTGCCATGAAGCGACTGGAAGAACCTTTTAGACAAAAAGAGAGAGAGAACCTCTTTTTGGAGAAATCTCTAAACCAACAATTTGGAACGGAGATTCAAATGCTGTGCGGGGGAGGGACACATCTGAAGAGCCTAGAAAGGGTGTCCAAAGTAATACTAAGATCCAGATTCTTGAACAACTGTAGAACCAAATTTGTTCGTTGGTTCCAAGACTCATGTAGACCAACATTTATGCTTGAGAGCTATGCACAGCCTGCCAGAAATAATGGGAGACGGCCTAAGAGTTTGCTGATCATTGCTGTATCCGTGCCGATCGAGCATATTCAAGCGATAATTGGGTAAGGTTCAAATTCAGAAAATTGTATTGACCTGTTGGCCAGGGGTAATAGAGTGGATGAATTAGTAACAACTACACCACTTAAATAAGAAAGTATGTGTTTTCTTCTTTGCCCGCTCATTGCTGCGAATTCACAACTCCTGTTTTCTCTTCACCACATAAACTTACCGGTAAGACCTTTTCTTTTTACGTTTCCTTTCATGTCATCCAATAAGATATTACTTTAAGTTTTTTTTTCTTATTTATTAATTCCAGTGGACATTTGATTTAAAACAATTGTTTAATATTTTGGTTAATTTCTATAATAATTGTGTCATTATTTTCTTTTTTAATCTAGGCTAGTTCAATATAATTTATTTTCTCCTATATCACTTTATTCTGTCATGGAGTCAACGTAGAAGTGCAACCTGCACCTTGTCAAAAAGGTAAGTTGCTGCCAATTACGGACAGCCCCTTCATGCAACAGTAGCCAACCCTAACACAGACCAACCTGACGAGGCTAGGCAGACCAAAACAAATCCCAGGTAATTACTCTGCAGTTCACACAGAAAAATCTCACAAAAGCACGTAAAAGCACTATATTTTCTTATTTGCTATTAATGATTTATGATTAAATTCACCATTATTGAAAGTTCGAAAGGTAGAAGAACGTAATATATATAAATTTAATTTTGAATGCTTACCTTTCCCTCGATGAGGCACTTTCTGAGTGTTTCCGTTTCCGATTGTGGGATTTCTGCAAACAAGATTACACACAAACATATTAGAAAAGACTGAAAATCAGACGAATCATGGAATTTAAAAGAAATTTCACTAAACGAGCATAGATAGAGTCTTTGAAAAATAATTTACAACAAATGACAATACTCCCTGGATGCCATTTTCTCTTGTTACAATAAACTTGTGTAATTCAAAGGGTCCAAAAATAAAAATACAAATTGTAATAAAAACCGTACAATTATATAGATAATTCTAATCAAACATTTTCTAATACAAACCTTGGCATATATTCCGACTTACTGCACAACATTTGGCGTTTAAACGAAAATGTCAACACATCTAAATAGAGAGGCAAATGGCTGATGCGCATAAATAAAATATTGACATAGTAAAGAAAACGTAAAATGAAAATAAATAAATGGTTCTTGTAAAAAAGATGAAATAGAACTTAATCAAATCAAATATCATATGCAACACAGAAAACAACAACGAATTGGTGCCAAAGAATATAGAGTAGAATAGAGACATACTTACTATTTTATCTCATTCCATTGTGAAAACGTCCACATTTAAGGCTAGCAATATTTCATAAGAAGACAACGATAATTTTGTGTTTAATAAATTTGAACAACGTTTGGATTTAACGTACACAATTCTAATAACAATAAAATAATTTCATCAACAGATTTTTTCTTAATTAATAATTTTGTTTAAAATTATGGTTAACTTTTTATAATCCGTTTATTTTGCATTAAAAAAAAATTTACTTTGCATTATAAATTAAAATTTAAAAGATAATAGTCTAAAGTGTACTAGCCTTTTAAAGGAAGGACCCCTAGTTAATTTAACAAAAGAAAAAATATACCCTGCAGTCTCTATGTAAGGGAATATTCTTAGATTTTATGAGTAATAAGGCAAATAGAATTTGCGGTTTTAGATGTATCCTAGTATAACATCTGCATACCATGCTTCAATAAAATAAAATATATAAAAAAAAACATAAAAAATAAAACAATTTACATATCCAAATGGCACACATACAGATACAATGGAAACAAAAAACAACAAAAACCTAGGACGATATAAGGAGTTTGAATACGTCGTATTTTGTCTGCTTTTTCCCCCTTCCACATTACAAGGTGTTCTCTCTTTCAGGGTGAGGTAAACATTGAAATGCATGGTTGCCATGGATAGCAATGTTACAGGGAACAGATAGAAAGAGAGAACGTCAATTTCATTTTCTCAGAAGAAATCAGTTACTTACCACATCCTTATCCTTTTCCTTGGTAGAACCCTTCTTCGTCAACTTTTTCTTACGAGAGACTTTCTTCTCACCGTCACTACTGTCATCACTGAAACCAAAATATAAAAATATGTTAAAACACAAATATCAAAAAGCGTAAAAACATGTAAATTCCAAAATCATGTTTAACAATTTTTTTTGACTACTTAAACAAGTATGTAATGTTTTCATTTCCTCCAGTCTGTAAGAAAAAGGCTTAACGGAAAATAACCTCAGGGCCAGGCACGTTGTTCTCTTCTTACCACAGCTTAGAAAATGGCCGGGATTCAATTTGTATGGGAACATGTGTTGGTTATTGAAAGATTGGGGACAAGTTCTCTTTACAGTTGATGTAAGGTTACAAATTTACAGATGGGTGTAATCTGAAGACGTTCAGAAGAAACGTGCACCCCATGTTGTATGGTTCCTCAGATGGCATTTCATGGTTGGTCCAGATTTGAACCCAAACAAACACATCTGTTAACAACTGAAGTGACAAGTAATGGAAAAAAACCAAAATCCAAAACACCCCCTAGAAGAGTTGGAAATGGCTGTCCTTGATGAATGGTAAAAAATTCTTCAGGATTTTAACATACCTCTTCCAAGGAATGCAAATGTGTTTTACAGACTTGACTTTTTTTTTAAATTTGGTAATAAAATGTTCTTTTTAAATGCCTTATTTTTACATCCAAACCTATTTTTAATAAGTACAATTCACATAAACCTACCTAAATACATTAAAATTTAAGGGTTGTGTGCTAGTCACCTGTCAGATCAAATAGCAAGCTGACATCATAAAACAGTATAATACGAGTTTTTTAAATACTTTTTTTTGAAATTATAAGTTCTACTTATGAACTAATTTTTTAAACTTACTTCAATTCTCCAAAAAAGTAGTCTAAACTTTACCAGAATTACAAAAATGTATTAATCCTTAATTATTTGTTTCCTGTACATATTAATACATGTTACAAATATCTGCACGTTTTTTTTCTCCTGGTCCCAACACTGACACAATCATCCCTGAGGTCACAGTTTAAGAGAATCCAGCTAACATTGTCAATGATGGATTAGAGGATTAGGAAGTCTCAAGGTGTTTAGTTTAAGGCGAGGTGACAGATCCTTGGATAGGAAAAAAAAAACGGGTTCGAATGCAGGGCCGCTGACATTAAACCCAGGACACCTTTACCTGTCAAAGGTGCCAAAATGATGATCACCATGTCAATGTCTAAACTGTTGCAGCCCCCAGAGGATTAAGGTATAAGAAGGATGGAGGGCTTGGGTGTTAAACTTTTGGAAGAGAGATTGGATGTTTGTTGACAGGAGTTTGAGTTTGTTGTGGATAGTGTAGTTGGTGGCATAGTAAACAGCTCTGCTAATTTGTCTGAGGACTTTTGATTGGAGGGATTACAATTGGAAACGGCTTACATAGCTTGGCGGAACACTGTAGTTTCACTCTATAAAGTGGTCGTAGAAATGTTTTGTATAGAGTTAGTTGAGTTTTGACGGTCAATACAGGTTTCAGTCCTAAAGGTCTTTGTAGTTTTCCAATTCTTATGTTACGTTGTGTGGAGGTTTATTGCCCATTTTCCTTATTAAATCTTGTTGTACGTTTTACACCAGCCTTTGATAAGCCCAAGCCTTTCTTGGGTATTGGAGGTTCTTTGCATAGGATTTGTGTTAGAAAACAGAATTTTTATTACAATAGTAATGAAGTATTTGGAGGTATAGGAAAGTCAAGTAAAAATGTAATGGATGGGACCAAAAATGCTCCCTTGTGAGACACCTGTGAGTGTTCATCGCCATACCTCACTTTGAAGCAGTTCTGTTAAATAGCATAAGGTAATAAAGGGTGGGAAGGAAGTGTTTAAATTTAAGAGGAGGTATGGTTATCAAGGCCTGGCAAAAGCAATACCCTCTTTTCTCTTTTTTTTTTTTTTTTTTTTTTTTTTTTTTTAATTTAATAATATCAAAAATAATATTGAGTACACTATCTACACATTTTTTGCTTTATAATAAAAAATATACTAGCTGAGGTGTAAAAATGGTTTTAATTACCTGTCGCCTGTATCTGAACTGCTCTCATAACCAGGACTAGAACTAGATGTTGATGCGGCTCGTTTCTTCTTCCGTTTCTTCTTCTTCTTGCTCTTCTCCTTGCTCACTTTCTTTTTTGAAACTTTGGGAGATTCAGCCCTGGACAGACATACAAAACAATGGGGAATTAATCAAGAGCCGAATATCCTTTTGGGAAAATTTCCCAGATAAAGGTAAGCCAAACCACTATTGTACGTTAAAGACACCTAGACACACTTTGGAAAAAAAAAAAAAAAAAAATTAAATTAAAATAACACACACTACACCCTGCGGTCCTAAATGTAAATCCAAAGTAAAGAAGATAAAAAAGGATATGAAAAAAAAAAAAAAACCACAAGACTCAAAATGAAAAATAAAAAGTTTCCTTCAATTGATTATTTGTCAGATTCAGAAAATGGAACAAAATCTGTTTTGTTTTTTTACTATGTTTTGTTAATGAATGAACATAAAATTCATAATATACTTACAATGATGTCAGGCAAGGACGCTCTTGTGAAAAAAATGATCTTATGTTAATAAAGCTCATAAATAAAAAAATATTCAAATAAAATTAACACTATGAAAAACAAAGTTGGTAATTGTAATAAAAGTATCACCAATCAGTCAAACGGGAATCAAAATTAGCAAAACGGGACAGAGACAACATTAAAACCCCTGAATTGCAACTGAACAGTAAACAGAATTCTTGTCATTACATTATTCGTTTTGACCATTGACAAAACGCGATCGAAGGGACAGCTTTTCGCCCTTCGAGTTTTTTCTGACAAGAAAAGCTGCTTGTTTCGTATATGTACAAATTTGTCAAGCGCTAAAATTCAGCGCCTCTTACCTTCGATGATGATCGATAAATTCCTTTAAAGTGTTCTACGTGAAACAGAAAATGCAGATATTACTTCCTGCACACTAACTACAATGAAAGCCTAGACAAAATACAATGGGTCATTACCTTTCTTTTTTATGTTTCTTCAATTTCTTCTTCTTCTCCTTCTTGCCTTCTACTGGTGACGCCCTTTAAAAAAAGAAGAGAAAAAATGTAACATTTAAACATTCAATTGACAGTATTATCAACTTACCTAGTAGGAGAAGGCGTTGGCGTTCGCACCAGTGCGTATTTGGCATTGTCTGGCGGGACATTGCCATTTCTATCTTCTCCAAAATGTTCAGATATGCCAAATGCTTCTCTAAGCCGTGCATTTTTCTCTTGCTGCGCAGCTGCTATCTGATGGGTTTCACGTACGCTGAAAATATAGAAAAAATAAATAAAACCATTTTGAATACAAAAACTTTTTTTAAACAATGCTAAAATTAATGAACTGACTGTAATGATTACATTTAAAATTGTTTTTACCCAGAATTCTGCAAACTATTATCTCAAAAAAATTAAAATAGTTATAATTATTATTAAATGGCAGCCAATTTAAATTATATGCCCTACTAGCTTTAATTGCAACTTATATTATGTTTATCTTAAGTACGAAAATAGCGAGAATCTTCAAAGTGGAGTGCTACGCTTCAAAGATGCTTGGTGACCATTCACATCATTTTTGGCACAGTTACCACTCATATGTGATTATTTTATACCTACTGACATTGGGTAGCATGGCGTTGGTCCAAGAACACATATTTCACTTTAAATTAATGGCCCCTTCTCCAACTCGATTTGCAGGTGAGGTGTGTAGTTGGATCAAATTTGGCCTAGCCGAGGCGAATGCAATACTATAAAGTTATAACGTAATTTTCATCATCAATCGCCATGTTCCATTTATCAAGGAAAAACACTTAATCTTCCTTTAAGTGTTTTATTTAGTACCGGTGTAATTTATGTTTGTGTAATGTGGACAGTTCCTGTAGACCTGTTTTTTCAATTTTGTGTTGTCAGTATTTCGTTAATTTTGTTGCAAAACTGCAAGGACGAGTTTACTAATTACTGGATTTTAATGAAGCTTTTAATTTTTATTTTCTATTTCTTATATTTTCTTCTTAATTTCCGTTGTGTAAAAAATTTAAATACACGTTAATAAATAGTATTAACATTAAATATAGCTTATGATGAACAGCAAGTACTTCTGTTTGTGGTGTAGTGTCCAAGTTTTTTATTTTGAACTAAAGTTTTTTCAAAGTTTCTTTGTTTATTAATGCAAACTTATTAGACAAAGCAACTAAAACCACTGAATTAACTCAAGATTTTTTTAAATACAACTTCTAAAACAAAATTAGCATCAAAACAGTGTCAGTAGTCACAAGTGTATCAAAGATTAAAATATATATAATTTACCTTACTACCAATTAAAACTAATCGTTACAATTACATATCAAATCAATATAAACCCATTCCACGCCTTCAAGAACCTCAACAACTTCTCATGTCATATATCGCCCTATCAGTTTGTTGCCATTATTTGGAAAAATCCTGGCAAAACTCCTGAAAGTTCAAAAGTAATTACATCCCATCAATTCGGGTTCAGGCATCACTCTATCATTCAAAGGTGCCACAGAGTACTAGACATCGTTTACACCCATGAGCAAAGGGAATGCTGCTTGGGTGCTTTCTCAAAGAGCATCCTTTAATTCTTTTACTTTCAAGTACTAATCCGAGCATCCTTCTCTCTTATCCACTCTACCCTCCTCCTTAGACCCATTAATCTATTGTTATTATTTTCTAGATGATACCACCATACTTTCAGTAAACCAATAGTCTTCAGAAATCTCCAGGACTATCTTTCTTGTTTGGAAGAATGGATTAAGAAATGGAGCAACAAACAATGTAAACCAAATCCCAAGAAAAAAAACCTTCACCCTCTGCACCTCTATTTCCAGCAATCAATGACATCCACTATATGGGACTATCAATAAAAAGGCTACTTGACATCAGATCATTTATGTGCAGTGGCAGAATCCGTTTGTTGCTGCTTCTAAAGTTTTTTTAAAATTATATTTTCTAGCAACCCATCGATAAATATTTCTTGATATATATTGTTTTAATGGTGTATAATTTTTTTTTAAAATAATCAGCAGGTGTAAATGGGAGTTTCCATAAATGATCTATGAGCCAAATGAATCAAGCAGTTCTTGAACCATTGGTGAAAAAAAATCTGCCGATGTTGTAATGTTTAAAATACATCAATTTCAATAGGCTATTTACTACGGACAGTTTTAAGTCAAAAAAGTTTAAACAACCAGCTTAATTTTCAATCTAAAATTTATGAGGAAAATAATTAATTAATAAAAATAATTAATTTGGAGGGGGATTTGAAAATAATTTTTTCCAAGTTATTCATGAATATTCCAGCCGAACGTGGGGATCATAGAGACCCCATTGATAACCCTTTCATTCCATAAAATTTATTATAAATTTGCAATAATTAGGCATTCATTTAAGAGGTCTATACAATTTTTTTTTAATTATCTTTAAGAGAAGCAACAATCTCTCTTAAGATACCACCACAAATGGATCTTTAGATTTTCATTGTTTACCATGCATTGGGGAACTATCAGAAAAAGTAAGTCAAATCTCAACAAAAATTTAAAAAAAAAGGGCCAAATTTCAGACCCCTTCCAAAACAAGTAACCTATCAATGTAATAATGAATATCTTACATTGTGGTCAAGTATGTACTTTTTTTAATTTTAGTCCATAATAAACTAAAGTTCCAGACTCCCTTGAGTTGAGATGTGTTTGTAACTATTTCACCTTGTGATGAGCGTTTAATGCTCGAAACCTGGATCGTTGTAAACAACACCTATGACTAAAGCCATCATTTAGAAAAAGTAGTTTAGCTATTTCCATCAATTTGGTTTGCCTATTACTGTTATATCTTAAAGGTGGCGAACAGCCATATCTGACAGACCGGAACAGCAAGGGTAGCCAAACGGAACTACAAGATCATCAGCCCCATTAGTATATAACTGACAATAAATTATATCATAGACATTGCCCCAAAAATGGAAATAGGCTGGCAAAAGTTCCAGGATAAAGGAAGGCTGGCAAAAGAACAATGGAGTGGATTGTTGACAGCAAAAGAAAGAAGAGTAATTTACAGTTGAGTGATGAACTAATGAACACCTGTGTGGTTTTTTGGAGCAGATCGGCTAAGAATAAATTTAATTGGCCAAAAACTGGGATAGGCCGTAGCTCATGGGTGGGCCATTACTTCCTGGGTCTCTGGGTAAAAAGAGAATTTTTATTATAAATGCGAGGGCTTTATTAAATATAATTCTTAAAGATGAAAGAGTACCACCGCCACTCCCAAGAGCCTAAAATGTCGTATTTTACAGCAGGTTCGATTCTATATATCATTTGTTTACAAATCCGGCCAACTCGTTGTCGCCGTTTTTAAGACAACCACCGTTGAAAGGTCTAAAAATGAATTTACTGCCTAGCTATTATTAGAAATCGTTGGCCGAGTCTTCGCCTATTCGAAACATTAGTTGAGGCATTTTAAGACCCGACTCCCCACAATTCCATTAATATGAAGACAGCTGTAATTCCTTCTCATAAATTTACGAAAATACCAGAGCATTAGAAAAATCAAACAAAAAGAATAAACAATAGTATAGTTTGGTCATTTCCGAGCAATTTGGTTTTCTTATCATTGTTAGGTCTGAAAGGTGGCGAGTAGCCATATCTGATTTGTGTAAGTATAAAGAAGGAACTGAGTTCGCTAACGGACCAAAACGTTTTATTTTTATCAATTCTGAAAAATGGAAAAACTGACCCGAATTTGTTTCTTGTATAAGAAAATCCACGCACAAATACGCAACTCGATCTACCTTTTGCGACCTCAGGTTCGAAGAAGTTTTCCAAAGCTGAAATCATCCTGTGAAAATTAATAACAATTTCCACTTTCCTATGCGCCGCAATAATTTAAGGAACAATTGATACACGAGATCTTGTTGAGAATAATTTGGTTCAAGATCGCTATAATAATAAGCAGTGATATATTGTGAGATTTCCTCCTGCTTTATGCGGGGTGATGAACCTACAGTTCGATAGTTACTTTAAATCTTGGCCTGCTTAAATTAGCTGGTAGCTCACATTTCGTTTACACCATTCAAAACATTTCTCAAATTAAAAAAAGGAAAAGGATGGAAGATCAAAAATACCGGCTAGAGCAATAAAAAAGCCAGATTTAAACTATCAAACACCGGCACAAATCTCCCCCACTATCCACGAACTCAACCGAAACTTGACTCCACATCCCAAAACTCAACAACACTGAATTTGGCGAAATACCGAAAAGCGTCTTTAATACAAAATCAGCGATGATAGGCAAACCAAGAAGGTAAATATCAAACATTAAGTAGTGTGTTAAAAATATCATGGCAGGGCAAGCAGGGATAAATAACAACGACCAACAATTGCGTTAACAAACACTGCTCACAGATCTCTCAATCAATTGGAATGAAATTTTAAGGAGTGTTAGTAATAATGTGAAATATTAATGCAACAAAAGTTGATTTAAGGCTAAACTGTCAACTATTTACTATATAAGCAAAGGGAAATTTTTAAATAAACATCTTACAGAACCCAAGTTGTTTCACGCAGCTGAAAACTCAATGGGGAACGCCTGGAAAAGGAATTATTTTCATCTCAGTACGACTTAGCTGTTTAAAGGTATAATTTTCAATAAACCGGAGATATGAACCCGAAATATAAAAATAAAAGAGTAGATTTATAAAAGAAGTTAATAGTTAAGGATGTAGGTGAATTAAGGTCGATGTGAGAACCTTATGAGAAATCAAAGCGACCTGAAAGTTTTTTTTAAAAACCAACTCCTTATCGGTAACCGACTAATCAATTTTGAGCTGGAATCTTAATTTTGCGACGAGATTGAAGAATTATCCAAGAATTGTGAATCATAATACATATCACTACAGTAGAAATTGCAATTTATTACAAAATGACAAGAAATTTTATAAACTTTCTCGCTTGTTATTTTTTATGCTAATGAACAATACTCCTGATCAAACACAAAAAATCTCATAGGATATAACATAAATAACATGAATACATAAATCTGTCATCAAACCTAATTTGTACTTGTTACTACTGAATTTCGAATAATTTTGGTTCTCCAAGAACAAAATAAACAAGTAGGTACAACGGAATTTTTATAAGTTTAATTTGTGATGAAACCGCAATAAATTTCCTAAATGAAATTTTAGAATGCTGCTACTAAATATTTGTATATTACTAATGAGGTACTGAATTACTAATGAGGCTGAACTTTTTTTAATTGGATAGGTTCCTTCCTTCAGCCTTATAATTCATGACATTTTATTTAGTGACTATTTCAGTTAATTAATAATAAATCAACTGTGCGATATATTTAGTTCTTGAAAACTTCACTGTAATCCATATATGTTCAGAGGTCATAATTGGCCTATTAAAAGTATACCATAAAACTTGGTTACACGAGGCTAATAAGCCGAAGGGTCTTGGGTTCGAATCCTGCTCGTGATACAAACTTTTTCGTCTCAATCAAGACCTTAGATAAAAAGAATACTTAATTGGCTAATAAGTAAGCTGGACGCCATTGAGTTTTGTTAAGGGTAATTATTTAGAAATCGTGAAACGCGATCTGGTGTGATGTAGGTTTCAGAAAAACATTTTCTTTGTCGTGCCCTACGTTTCGATCTTTATTGAGATCATCTTCAGGCCTAAGTGTTTGTCTTGTGTGTAATTGTGCCATTCTTGCGCGTCATGGACACTCAATACGACACGCAAGAATGGTACAATTGCATAGAAGACAAACCTGGGCTGCTTTGGGCCCTGAAGATGATCTCATTATCGATTAACGGTCACTAATAACCACACGTTAAGGGTAATTTTCAATTATATCAACATCAACGTATTGACCTTTTTGTAAATACATCATACATTTTTTTAAATTGTCTCAAGATGTACAAAAGATCTTAAAAATTATCTGGCAATCGTGATTTAACAATAAATAATAAACATAACCCACAAATAAATAAAATAATCAACACTTCTTTATAAAGTTCGATTAATAAACATTATGTTTTTTCAATTGTTTCTCTCTCTCGAGATTATGGTATTTCCTTTATAGATTCCTATATAATTGTTCACTCAATAAGAATAAAATCGTTGTTTTGTTTCTTTATTACGACTATTTAAAAAAACTTGATATTCTTTTAATTATTTAAACTATTTAAAAATACACTAAGCTTATGTTTATATAAATTTTTATTTATGATTTCTTCCAGTGAAATCTACGATTTTAAACTTTTCTACAAAAGTGGCCAAATAATCGTACAGGCTTTTCAGTATAAGCCCCCATTTTTGAAAATCGATATCTTCCTACTGCGTCGAATTCAATATTTAAAGGTTCCTTTCAATACTATTGGTAGATAATTCAATACTGTTAAATAAATATCAAGTTGTTTTTAAACGGAAAATTTAACTAACTGTTCTAAACAAAAAAAATTATAAGGCATTAAATAACTATTAACTAACAAAGCTTTATTTTTTCCAGTAGAGGCCTTAGAAATCTGAACCAAATCCCAGCAATTGAACCAATATCTACTGCTTAACATCGACAAAAAGCACTTCGAACCTCCCCATACTCATCTCGATAGGGCAGAACTCAACAGACAATATTACTCAAAAGCCTTGAGGGAAATTGTCAATGCAAAAGTAAGTACGTAAGGAATTGAACTGTGGGTACCAACCACCGAAGAATCCAGTCCCTCGAGTCCAAAGTAAGCCCCCAGTTCAAATCCAACCTTACTATCCACACAGTTCTTCAAAGAAATGTTAAATGGTGGGGTGAGTGTGGTGTTCAATACTTTCCAAAAGGATAGTTCCTACTCACAGTAAGTACTTTCTGTGAGTAGGAACTATCCTTTTGGAAAGTACAGTTCTTCAAATCCCATTTGTCCTCGAAACCGCAATTAAAAGAAACGGATCCTCTATAAAACCCTCATACCGAACCCTTCCCGACGCCGAGAACATCTAAATTTAAACAGTTTGATAGGCTGCCCGATTCCCTAAATTTGAGAAGTTGGCCTACTATCGGCAGACGTTTATTCACTATTTGAACTGCCAACGGCATTCAGTACTGCCGACAGCCCAATCGGTGATCGGCATGAATTAACTTATTTTGCTCAATGGGAGATGTGATAACTGATAAACATATTTAAAAAAAATAACAATGTCTTATTATTAATAAATGGGAGATGTGATAACTGATAAACATATTTTAAAAAAATAACAATGTCTTATTATTAATAAATATCCATATAATAATAAAATAATTTTTTGTCACTGGCGACATAAGGTACCAACTGGATGTAGCTGTCAAGGGGTCAATCAAACTTCTTCTTTTTTTAAATATTATTCTGCATTAAAAACGAAATTCATGGGCTATCAAGGAATTCAAATGCAGTACTCCGGGCGTGGCAAATAAGACACGGGCGCCCTAATCACTCGGCCTACACGATCCCCAGTAAATTATTATTCTATTAATATACAATGTCATTTTAATTGTCCTTTGAATTGTTTAAAAAGATGCATTTCTGAGTTGTATATACAGGGTGTCCCTTTTTGATAAGGAACATTCATTTTTATGGTAAACAAAGTAAGTTTTAAAATAACTAACCCACATATATACAGAAACATAAATATTATTAGTATATAAAGTATATACACAATATTGTACATATATGCATACGATGAACCGTTCACTACTTATTTTAATGTATATTGTTTAGCGGCCGGTGGTTCGATGTGTGTATTTCATAAAACAACAATTTCACCACGTATTCACCAAGTCACAATATCACAATTTGTCTCTATACACAGTGAAATTCTCAATATCAGCTAAACACTGAAGATAGGTACAATTACCCCGCACATCGCATGAGGAAATCTCACAGCAGTCACAATATTTTGATTTTAAAAAATTTTAACACGAATTTTTGTTTATTTTCAAATGTTTAGTTTTTCGAATATTTATTTGGTCTAATTTTAAAACTTTTTTTAAAACATGTAGTTAGTTACCTGAGGAGCACTATCTAATTTACATATACTACGTAGGGAACCTCAATTAATTTGTAAAGTTTTACAATAAGACCTAGGAATTAAATAATTTATTATTCCTGTTTTGTGTCCTTTTTCAAAATATAACTGTGTTCGTTGAGAAAGGAAATAAATTTTCCGAAATATCGACCAAAATTGACATTGAATTTCTCTTCTACCATATTTACCAAATCGTGGTCTGGTGTGACGTAGTTTTAGGAAAACATTTTCTTTGTCGTGCCAATGTTTGTATCTTTATTAAGATCATCTTCAGGGCTCAAGTGTTTGTTTTCTGCGTAATTGTTCCATTCTTGTGTATCGTGTTGAGAGAGCCAATGCCAATGCACATCTACACGGAAAACGAACCTTTGAGCCCTGAAGATGATTTCAATAAAGATCGAAACGTTCGTATTCTAAAACCTACGCCATACCAGATCGCATCTCACGAACTCCGAATAATCATCGACTAATGGTGACCAATCACCACATATATTTACTAAATTTAACAAGATCAACGTAAACAATGGGTATGTTATAAAAAATAAAAGGGGTTTATAATCTAATTTGTTTAATATATTCCTTTGTTTACAATTATAGTCCGCATGAATAGAGACACCCTGTAAACATTTGGCAAACAATATAGGCTAATCTATATAAATCGATCTATCTTTAAAAAAAATCTAGTATCACATACATCTTCTTAAAACCGTTGTTTGATTTGGCTCCTGCTCAGCCCAAGAACGCCAGTTCTCATATTTGTATTATATTGCCTCGGATTACAAGATAATGATAGGTGGCCTCTTTGGCACAAGGGTTGCCGACATTTATAATATTCTAACCGGTTGGAACGAATGAGATTTGTGATAAACAGACTGTATTATTCAAAGTATCACACGCTTTTACAAAGTACTTTTTTTTTTACACATTCCCTCGAATCACCAGGCAATCCTGGCAGGCTTACTTTACCCTGTTTAACCAATATAAACGAATAAGAGTAATGTTTTGTAGAAACACTGGGCAAAAGCTGTGCAGCTTTGGCCTGCAACTGCGCGCAAGAAATCTGCTGATTTCATTGGACTGTCTGTGCTCCGACTAAGAACCGTTTTGTATTGCCTTAGTGTGACCTAAACTGTCTCCCGATAGTTTAGTCTGCAGTGTAAGGTAGCCTTAATGGGTTACTTTTCCATGTTTACTCTTATAATCCTATAATACAAAATTCTAAAAACCAACAAAATTGCACTTTAATAAATACAATTTTTTTAAGATTGACTAACTTTTATATCAACCGAATCTAATGTATTAAGTGCATTTTTAATCCACATATTCATTATACTTTTATATCATAGCATACTTATTTTGTTAACACTTAAATCAAATTTTGTTGTACCAAGTTTGTTTAAATTAAAAAGTAAAAACGTGTATTAATAACCAGAATGAGTAAAATATAAAGGATAAAATTTCACCCTCTGTCCTTCTGGCAAACCCTAATGAATACTCACCAGAAAATCACAGGATATTTATAAAATTCAATCATAATCTTATCTGGGTCTTTGAATACAGATTGGTGTAAATAAGGAATAATCCATCATCAATCATGACCCAAGTAAATTAAAATATGTGTGTTTAATTACGTATTGTGAAAAACCCGACCGAATAAACATCATTCGCAACACTTAAATTAAAATTGAAAACAACCGAACTTACTTGCTTAAACTTACTTAACTAATTAATGACATCAGAATGATAAAATGGATAAAGATAAAAATTCCTCTATCATGCTGACAAATCCTACCTAATGAATAGTCACTATCATATCATAGGATATTTGTAACATTCAATCATAAAAAATATCCGGGGGGGGGTTTGAATACAGCTTGCTGTCGATAAAGAACAATCAATCATCAATCAGGTCCAGGCAAATTAAAACTTGTTATTTTGAAGTTTGAGTTTTATTTTGAACATTGAGAAAAATTCAACGGATGATGGCCGGAGCACATCGTGTTTATTATGGACTTTTCGTGCAACCTATATTTTTTTTCTTCAAGTGAATGACCAGGGTTATAAGCAAGGTGAGGCAAGACGGGAAACTCACCATTGAAGATGGCAAGAAACCGAAACGAACCAAAACAACTAAAGACTCTAATCGTCATTAATAATCAATTGTCCGAGGAAATAACCAATTTATATTTTAGATGATTCATCAAGAATCGATAGTACAAATAAGTAATAATGAACTTCTTCTAACAATATTGGATTCAATTTTAATCAGACATGATGTACTTAGGATATTGTATATACAACCAATGGCTAATTGCCCAAAAGATGTATTTCTTGATGTTTTAATTGTCAGACTATTAAATTTGATAATTCACCGTCATCCTGACTGTTTTTGACGGACGGGCATCATTTAAATCATACGGGAGAGAAAAAAATCGATCAGGGGGGTTCAAATGAGCGGCACGTATAACAAATCAACGAGGCATAACGAAAGGATGGAAGGTGCATGTGGTCGGAGGGCGGCCCGCCATGGCACAGCAGAAAATCAATATCGCTCGCACAGCTGCTATCAATTCTAGGCTCAAAAACAGTAAAAACATCATTAAAAACGATCCTGTGATCGTTGTTTTGTTTTGTCAAATCGGGGTCTTATAAACGAAGTAAATTCTGTTGCCATTGCTAGATTGTTTTCAACTATATCATTGTTATAAATTTAAGTATATCAGTTTTAGTTTTGACCTTTTTTGATTGTGTTATATCGAGGCTCTCTGAGGATTGAGATTAAATTAAGTACCTGTGATATTCTTAAGTGGTTTGTTTTGAATTTTTACGTACTTTTAAGTTTAAGGACTTTAAATTTCACCTAGTGCTTATATTAGATAACTAAATTTATATAGATATCACTCACTTTTTTATGGTAAATGGCCTGAACCTCAGAGATGACATCGAGTATTTGAAATCCTCACAAACTACATTCCTGACGAGCATGTTGTAATCCGAGATGGAGGGCGTCGGCAAACGGAAGGAAAGTCACTCGAATTTTGGAGAGGCATCAACTTGGAGGACTGCAGGGAAGTGAGGAATGATCAGCTTTGACTTGTAGTGGGTGAGCCAAAGTAGTGGCATGGAAAGAGAGGGGGATTAGAATTATAAAAGGGGGGCCGCCTCTAGGTAGGGGGCGGAGGGCCGAGTGGAAGACAAAAAGAAGAGGATGAATCCATTTTTATCCAGTCGGGTGCGCCCCCGGACGAGGGGGAGGGTTTCTGAAAGGTTCCGGAAGGCTAAGAGGATTCCAGGCACCGCGGATTACGATCCCCCAACTCGCTCTTTATGAAATCCGCTTTTTTCCGAAACTGTTTCCGACTCGAGATTGAATTCGCGAAGGGCGAATGTCAAAAGTCGAAGAGGAAAACACGTGATAGACAAACAACATATGTTTAAAAAAATCTGCTGGATTCTGAACTAAAATGAAATATCCAGGTTGGAAAAGTAAGTTCTGCAATTCAACATTGATTCACCTTGAACAACTTCAACCACAATCTACATGCTACTATCCAATGAGAATTACAAATAAAAAACGGCAAACAAAGCATCAATACAAACAAGCTATAAATTACTAAGCAAATCGATACCTAAGATACAGACATGCACGTACATAGAAAATCGAAGTACAAACTAGCTAATCTATTTAGCCTAACAAATTAAACATACAAACTACAAGACAAAAAGACACAAGCCCAAAACCCCTGAGACAAGCCGTAAAGACTATTTCACCAAAAGTATAAAATATCCAGGCTTGAAAAGAAAGTTTAAGACATTGTGCAAAAGAATTTCAAGAATTGCAGTAATAAGGTAAAAACAATACCTTAACCACAGTACGGAAATACACAATACTGCAAGCAGTAAAAATACTGCTGATCAGTAAATTACAAAACTACACATCGGAAACAGAGAAAATACATTCTCATATAAAAAGAGACAACCGCACTAAAGTCAAAACATAATTGAAATGCACAAGAGGTAAATGAAACATCGACAAGACCATTCTACTACATAAAAATAACATGGGGATGTAGTGAAGAAAAAGACATGTACAAAGAACATAAAAAGGCGGGCAATGACAGAAAATCAAGCTATACAAGCCACCTCACACAAACAGCTACAACAGCAACGTGCTTAAAATTTTTCCACGGACATGAAACTCTAGAAATGTACTACCTCTAAACAATAAACTAATGAGCATAAGAATCAACAGACACTCATGCAACATTTACACAATTTAAAACTACAATGGACAAAGGCAAGCAACACATACACGGCTTAATCCACCAAAGGCAACAGCGAGTACAGGATGACAAAAATGACCGAAAACGACCAAGGTTTAAAGTAAAAACTGCTAAGACTGCAAAGAGTAATTGGCTTGGCATAAGCTACAGAAAAAATCAAAGTACTTTATAAGTCTTGTACATAAAGCAGGTGACAATGCGTTATTGTGGATTGTGCCTATGTTGAAAGTTCCAGTGAAAGGAAAGAAAGATTAAATATTTTAGCAGTGTTTTTTCAAAAATTTCGTTGCTAGCGAATATAACTGCGTCCAAATAGGCCAGAATCAGAAAGAGAACTTTTACGGTAAAATAAGACACCGCGGGTGACACCCACATAAATATCTTTGAGACTTCAATCCAGCCTATTTAAGGCCAGGGGGTAAGAAATACTCCCCCAATCTAAGGTGGATATTAAAAACATATTGACCGGAAAAATCTATATTTTGTGATACAAACTAGGTCGAAAAATATTAGACATGAGTCGCGGATGTCAAGAAAAAAATGTCACAATTTTTTTACAAAATTTGTTGGATTTGTGAGGAGAGAACAAGAAACAAAAAACATTTTAAAATATTATTTTGTTTTGTGATACACAACTAAGGGGGAAAATTTTTGTAAATTACTTTTGTCTCCACTACCGCGACCCGTTGGCAAGAAAGACAGGATGTGTCTAATATTTTTCAACCTAGTATGTATCGACAAAAGGTTTTTCCCGGCCAATATTATTATTATTATTATTATTTTTTTTTTTTTTTTTTTTTACGCACACCTTAAATATATATTTGAGCGGTATTTAGGCCTCCTGGCCGTAAATAGGCTTCAATTAAATTAAATTCTGAGTAGAACATTAGACTATTATTTCTAAAGTAAAGTAATCTATTTTAAAGTTCGGGTGATAAAACTATGGAAAATATGGTCATCAGACTGGCGACTGAATATAGGAAATAAAAATTAAATCAATGAAATCATCTAAACTAAACGTTTGTCATAATTCACTAATTTCGTGGTCCGCTTGAATAATTAATACTTTACAATTAATTGAAAATTGGCAAAATGGAGGGAAAACCCAAAAGGGTGGGGTTGAGATAGGAATTGATGTCCGAATGGATCGAGCTCACTATGCGTATCTAGCCAAAGATCCTGGGTTCGAATCCCGCTCGTGCCATTGACTTTTTTTCATCTCAACTAAAAACCTTAATTAATTGTTTGTCATAATAATGTTATTTCTGAATATCTTTGTCAAGACCGTTGTGGAAATAAATAAACGATATCTAAAATATTTTTATCTATAATATTGAAATCAGATAAATCTATCTTGCAAGTCGGTAGGGTTGTAGTATATCGGTACATATGTGATAGCATACAGATCAACAACGCAAGCACAAATTTTGAAACCTATCATAACGAAAACAAAATCCACAATTTAAATGCTGTTCAACCTGATCAAAGTGACTAACCATCCCTAACCTCTTCGCGTAAATTCGTGTTACGAGTTTAAACTCTTTCGGAACGGTGCCCAAACGGCCAGAATCATTAATGAAGTCTGGGGCGATGACAGTGTGAATGAGAGCACCGTTTAGAGATGGCTTAAAAAATTTTGTTAGGGAGACTTCATCTTTGAAGACAAAAAAAAGTCATGGAAGAATTTCTTTCCTACATGATGATGGCGAGCCGTGGTAGAAGAAAATCCCTGAACAACTATTTACAGAAAATCTTTCAGTTAACAAACGGACAGTCACTGACCACTTTAAGGCAATTGGAAAAGTGAAAAATTTCGAAAGTTGGGCTCCTCATACTTTAAACGACCGCCAAAAAATCATAGTTATAGAGTTTGCGCAACACTTCTTTGCCGAAATATAAACGAACCTTTTCTGGGTAGAATTATTTATTATTTACGAAAAAGCGAATTATCTACGATAACAGATGTTTTGAACGGGGTTCTAGAAAGGAGAAACATCACATTTCCCAAATCCCGCAACTCTTCCAAAAAGAAGGTGATCGTGACTCATCGTTGGTTTTCATTTGGGCTGATTTGTTACTGCTTCTTGAATCCTGGGGAAACAATCAATGCGGAATAGTACTACTAGTCAATTGAAAAAATGCACCAGAAATTGACATTATTGAAGCCATCTGGTCGGATGGGAAAAGGTCGATTTTGTTAAACGACGACTGCTCGACGCCCATGGCTGACATGTAACAACTCGAAAACTTGGATGTTGGTTATGAGATTCTGCCACACACTTCTCCAGACCCCTCGCCTACCGACTACCATTTTTTCAGACACCGGAGAACGTGTTATAATATAAAAAAATTATTGATCAAAAAATCGTTAGAAAGTTACAACACATAGGGAGAGATTAAGTTAGTCTAGTTAAGAGTAATGGAGTGTATTTTAATTAATAAAAAAATGTCAATTAATTTTAGTTTTTATGGTTGAGATGACAAAGTTAGTGCCCCGGACGGGATTTTGAACCAACGACCTTCGGCACAATACTCCGCTGTTCTAGCCACTTGAGCTATTGTGACTTACTGATGAACGATGAATCGTGTAATAGTTAGAGCCGCGGCGTATTGAGCCAAAGGTCGCGGGTTCGAATCCCCCTCGTGACATAACGTTTTCATCTCAACCAAGACCTTACATAACAATAAGTAATTTGGTCCATTAGACCACGAAACATAAATAATAAAAAATATTTAAAAACATTTTTTTCATTTTAAAACGCTAAACCTGTGTTATTTCCCGAACAACTTAATAGAATAAAATTTAATTTAAATACTTTTGTTGTAAATATTTGAGGCATGCAAAATTGAGAAGGTTGGGGAAAAATTGAAAATTCTCAGGGTTCCTTACTTAAGGAGTTTTTGAAGTAAGGTGCAGCTCTTTAGCTGAAAACATTACATATAATAGCAAACCCTAAGAAAATGGAAACTCTCAACTTTAGCTTTAAAAACAACATCAATTAATTAATATGAAGAAGTAAACCCTTGTGTATTAGCATGCAAAATTATAGTTTCTTTCTTTGTTAATTCTGCGTGATATGTAGGGTCTTTATGTCAATAAGTATAAACAATACCTCACGACTGATTTGATCCTCGTGGCAGGTCTGAGCTTCGGCACGAAACAAATGCTCAGTTCTGCAAGTGAAATGGCCCTGCAAGGGCAGCAGTGAGCGTAAGTGTGATGCGGAGTCGTCGTGGGCCTCTGGGGAACCCTGGTTCTGTTGAGACCCGCCTGACCCCAAACCGCCCTCAAAGCGTGTCCCAGCATGGACCTCTTCTCGACCCTCTTATTATACTCCATTAAAATTACTAATTACGTTTAAACACACACACACAATATATATATATTTCCTCTGCGAAGTACTTTTAGAAAAATAATCTAAGACACACTGGAAGACTCGTATCACTCTCAGTCAGTAAATGGAAGACTCGGTTGCCGAAGGGGCGGCGAATGGATCACATCTCACGAATCCGTTCAGATGTCGGGCGGTTCGGGGTTGAGATGTGGCTGAAAAGGGCTTTCAGGCCGAGTCATGGCCTAAGCCTCGCGCCTCCGTTTATATCACAGGCTGAAAGGAAGACTTGCAATCAAGTGCGGATTTGCAATCCTGGGGGGCGGCCGGATCGATTGGGTAAACGGGAACCGCGCACGGCGCTCCACGACTCTCCCCCTTCACCTTCGAACCAGATGCCCTAGTCGCTTCCTTTTACACCCGCTGGGGGGAAATTCGATCAAAGAACGACAATTAAATTCGAATGAGCACAATTCAATTTTTAAACTATCCTTAACAAGAAGCAAACCTCTAACACTCAAGACGATTAAATTATTCTTTCAATTTGACATCCAGCTTCTTCCCCCTTTTTTATGCAGTTGTGTCAGTTTTGACTGTTGGTGTGGTGAAAGGGTGTGGCATGAGCAAAAGAAAGAACTGCTACAAGAACACCAAAAAAAAAAAAAGAGAGAAAAAAAATGCGCGTGGATCAAGTAATAGATGAATAGTTTACATCTAGTAACGTAAACGTGCTTGAAGAATTAAGTAGCACAGAAATCTAGACATTTTAATAAATTAAAGGAGATACAGCGTCGTGATATTTTCTGCTGAACTGACGGGACAATTACTTGAATGGACGGTTAGTTGGCAGGAGGGAATTTGTAGAGCCCAGTCCAAATACACCTGTTACCTGGGTTGTAAGTCAACAAACGATGTCTGACATGGAAAACTAACAAATAAACGAAGCTGTAGGTCCTATTAAATTGCCTTAAAAGTAACTTTAACTGTAATAAATTGGAAAAAATGTAGCCTTTTCTTGTTTATTTAAAAAAAATTAAAAAATTAACAAATTAACAAAATTACCAGGACTTTTTAAGGCTTACCACCCGTCACTTTTCACTCATAAGAATGGAGAATATAGTAAATTTCCTTTATCTTGATATATTGATAATTAGAGTAAAATCACAATAAAAATTATCAAAACCATCAAAATCTGAATGACTTGTTCATTTCCCTTCTAACCATTTTTTTTTTTTTTTTTTTTTTTTTATCGAAATTAATGTGACACAATCTCTTAGGTAGAACTATTAAATCGTAGCCCCTAAATATAAAAAAAAGTTTGCACAGTTACATATATATAGAAAACTAACAGATACACTTTAACGTATGCATACGAATTGTGGGCGACCACCATGAAATGCAAACATGTTTTCCTAAATACTATTTTATGAATGGTCACAAATGTCCCAGAAATCATTATAAATCATCAATGGCACATGACCTGCACAATATAAGAATTTTATTAAAAGAAATTCCCACAATTCCAAAGATTTTCCAAAGAAGTTTCAATGCATATCAGGACAACAAAGTACATAGGTCAAAATTGGCCAGGCAAAGTTAAACCGAAGGTAAACCCAAATACCCAGATTCTATATAGAAGATTTAATAATTTAGCCATTTGTTCATTATTTACTTTTTGAATCAATTAAGACTTATTATGTCTGACTTTTTTTAAACTACTAATTAGTAAATGTGGTATTTCATCTTGGGGTCTGCCTATCCTCACTGTTTTGGTCTGTCAGACATGTTGGGCTTCTAGCCAACTTTGAAGGTAGGGTTGGTATGACTTCTGTTTATTCGAGTTGACAGAAATTGTATGCCGAGAAGGAGACCAAAATAAATTTAAACAATCAAGTAAAGATTTTTTTTATTGTGATAGAACCAGGAATAGTTCTCCTTGAGCACTGCTGCTTTACACAGCTTATTGTACTCCTTCCTTGATCCACCACATGTGAATTGAGCTTGTTGCTTCACATCAAGCAAATAATGGTAATACAATCTTATGGAAAATTGGACATTGGATCGGAGTGTTGAGTTGTAAAGAAGAGGCCCATAAGTGTAA
The DNA here is from genome assembly GCA_039619505.1 of Cimex hemipterus. NCBI lineage: Eukaryota > Metazoa > Arthropoda > Insecta > Hemiptera > Cimicidae > Cimex > Cimex hemipterus. The sequence goes on from CM077108.1 coordinate 16,678,203, forward strand.
ACATACCCAATGCTGTTTCACCAACATTGATCCCAGATTTAAGTAATTTATAAAAAAACGCAAATGAAAAATGAATGCTTAATTTGCCATACAAAATGGTGAGTAGTTGTTCAATTCAGTTGACTATCATCAGTATCGTTGAGTATCAAGAAACTCATTTTCAATGGGAGTAGGGCCAAATTCAGGATAGCTGAGAACCAATCTTGCCACATGCCTTCCATGACGAGCATGAGTCTTCGGCTAATTGGGGGAGGGGGGCAGTTCATTCATTGTGCTTTCAAGGGAGATATATCCTTCATCAGGACTATGAAGCCACACTGGCTAATTTAAATAGTCAACAGAATTGAACAACTACTCTCAATTTTGTGTGCCAAATTAAGCATTTATTTTTCATTTGCATTTTTTATAAATTACTTAAATCTGGGATCAATGTTGGTGAAACAGCACTGGGTATGTTTTCACTTATGGGTCTGTTTTTTACAACTCAACACCCTGATCCAAAGTCCAATTTTCCATAAGATTGTATTACCATTATTTGCTTGATGTGAAGCAACACCACTCTACTGTCCAGATTTTTGTTGGGTGGATCAAGTATACTCAAAGACAAAAGACTGGGCACTCAAATTTTTTTGATTATTTCAAACTATATGTATTTTTATTGTTATATTAATTATAGAGTATTTTGTTATATTGTAATCTAAACCAAATTAAACAACATCAAAAATTCATGGGTTTTAATAATAACTATTTAGTAAATATGATGGTTTGACAGAATCATTAACAAGTCAAATAGGAGAATGGAATAGTTAACAGCTCAATGTGTAAAGTAAACACTACTCCAATGACTTTTTTTTTGTTATTAATTATTTAAATGATAAAAAAAATGACTCCTTAAAGATATTCAAAGAAAAAATTCAACCCAAATTGTTCAAAAACTCCCAAAACAGTACAATCAAGTTTTCATGGAGAAAAAAGAATTTAAAAAACTTACATAATTCTTCCATATTCGTCCCTTGGCTGTTCTTCGAGTTTAGAATCATTTTTCATAAGCATCGATCTATATGCTGCCACCTTTGTTACGATCTCGTCTTGTGGATAGCTAAAATACAAAACAAAATTTCAAAAAATGAATGTCATTGAGGATCGACGAAGGGGAAAGGGTTTTAAAAAATTATTTAAACACAAAATAAAAAAACTCACCCTTGCTGTTCAAGAACTTCCTCCAGTTCGATGCATTTGATTTCAATCTTCCTCTTCCTTTCATGATCAAGTATTTCAATGTTGGGCTGCTTGCTTCCCGCCGAGTCAATTTTTTCGATGTCTGCCTCGGTCCTGTAGCTGTGCTTTTCTTTCGGCTTCCTGATGAGGGCAAAGTTACGCTGGACGTATCCGTTGGTGCCCGACCCCCTGGGAGTTGTGAGACCAATACCGTTGTACATCTTGGATTAGATCTGAAACGCACAAAAGCAAAGGTTTAAAGTGGCAGGATTCGTTTGTATTTGACAAGAGAATACATGATTTGGTACAAAGGAAAAAAGAAACAAAGGTACATCGGAAGAAATGCTTAAACAAAAAAGACTTTGAGAGTTTGATCCTTCCTGATTATTGTGGGCTCCTCCATTGGTAGGTATTGATAATATGATAGTAAGGAATTAGAATGAGAGGGTATTGCATTCCTCAAGTACACCTTCTAGCTTATATTTCCTTAGTTCAGTTCAAATGATTAAGCCTTCTCTTACAAAATATTAGGCAAAATACTTATTAGCTTAATTGCCACTATTCTCATTCATGTATCTTCTTTGTACCTTAGGTTCTTCATTGAGCAATTACTTCGCATTTGAACATAAGGCAGTTTTTCCTCTTTATTGCCTAACCTTCAAATGGAGATATAATTGAACGTACCCGAGTTGTGTAGATGTTTTATCGGCTAGCTTTAGCTACCTATTCACGCAACAAGGCGTTCACAAGCTCACACCAATATCTGAACATCTCAGAAATTAATAACTGAGCATTTTTTCTAGTCTAGCATTTCACTGCGTCTGCCATCCATGAAAAAAAAGGCCAGGAGCAACGGTGAGAATGAAACCCATGACTACAAGGTCTAGGAGCTGAGAGTCTATCACACTGACTGATTATATTATGAAAAATATATTATAAAATGTTTTGACCCTTCATCCACAGTACTTAACAAGTAGTCGGATGTTAAACTCTCCTGAATGACAGGAATTACTTTACTGTTTTTGACTATTTACATATGTCTAATGTCATGTAGGGTTAGAAAAACATTGTCTTTATTATTCAAATATCGTGAGATGCGATCTGGTGTGATGTAGGTATCAGAAAAACATTTTCTTTATCGTGCCAACGTTTCAATCTTTTATTGAGATCATCTTCAGGGCCTGGGATTTACAAACATAATTTACATTTAGAAAATACATACAGAATATGGAATTTATACAATGCAAAAATTATATTTTATATTCTATCAAAGTATTTCTACTCACTCAAAGTGTTTGTCTTCTGTGTAATTGTGCCATGTCGTGTTGAGAGTGCCAGTGAAATTTTACTGTTTCATGTTTATATATGTTTGATTTTGAAGTGGTGGGGAAGGAAGTGGGTATAGAAAAGACAATTTTGTATAGGTCGTCGGCTTCTTTGAGGTGAAAAGAGCCGACAAAGGGAAACAATGTGTTGGTAATGTTTCAGCCACTTTATTCTATTACAGATTATTACTTTATTACTTTATTCTATTATTCTACACATTGTCTTTATTGTCCAACATTTCTTTCTTTACTAAAATCATCTTCTCGGATTTATAAACACTGTTTAAAATTATACAAATACATGTTACATATGAAAATTAGTTTAAACAATGATATACCCAATATAGAAATTTTAATTTTAGACTTACCGGAGTGCTTTAAGCACAGAATGGGTGATACAATAGCTCTTAAAGGATGCAGTATTTCACACCCTGACTAATATAGTCTATCTCTATGCCAAAACTAATTCAAAAAGAGAGCACTAAGAGCCTAAGCACCATAAACATGGAACTGCTCATTCAACGTATTGAGTTTGAATTATTCTTAGGAATTGACAACACATAACCCACCCACTTTAATATTATCAGAACTGAACTGGAATCGAGAGCAAAGGGTTTCACTAGATCTACAGACAATTATTTTATTTTTATTTATTTTCTCTATTGCCACACAGTATGGCCATTAAGCAATACATTGAGCAATGTTTCAATCAGTTGCAAAAAAACCAGTGCACTGCTGCTGAAGAGAGGATGATGGGAGCAGAGACATTCCGTTGAATTAAGGTTGTGTTTTCTTACACCGACTACTCTGACAAAGAGCCTAGCTAAATTTTTATATCGTACTTTTAACAATTTAACAAACAACTGCATTTTGGTATATTACATTTCAACTCTGCACATGTAGGTGCAAGTTCTTGCAACTAGGTCAGGAAAAAGCACACTAAGGAGCTGGTGGTAAAATGATGGAGGCTGGTTAACAATCTGAAGCTGGCCAGTGAATTATAAAAAACAGGAGAGCACAATAGAATCTCCCATCGAAGTGCAAGCCTCGTGGTAGCCTCTTTTATTCCTATACCTATGCAATGACCATTTGTATTTTGCAGGCACAAGAAGAATCTACTGGAGAAGCCTCTAATCATTATTGAGCTTGTCTTTGAATGTGTTAATGCTGTTCGCTTCAGATTGCTTTAAGTCCAATGCTAAATGGTTTGTCTATTTATTGTAAGCACCAAAGAGAACTGTTTCATGAAGAACAAGTAACAAGTGTACAACTGAATTTTCACAGGTGTCCGGAGGCCTGTAAACTGCAGTTTGCCATTGTAAATTTAGCTGTTTATCAAAAATAATGTGGGAATCATCTTCAGAAGAAGATAATATTCATGCAAGAAATGAAATAAGGATTTGAAGGCAAAGACTTCTTCGAAGACGTTTCAGAGCAAGAATAAATTGCTACTGTAATAGTATGTCTGAATTTACAGAATGATTCTGCATTCTCTTGACACTCTTCAATATCGATTAGAATTGGTGAAAGAATTTATTAATTGCGTACCAGGTGACAGTACCATGCTGTAGGAGATGTGCATAGGTATGTCTAAAGTGCCTCAAGAGCTGTGCGATAATTTGACAGCAGAGAATGAATCATTGATTCATGTCAAGTGGCCTGAAGACATTGCGAATGTTGTGAACCACTTTCACAATGCTGCTCGCATACCCAGTGCCATAAATGTATCAACAGGACCTTATGTACCAACTTTGTTGACTGTCACAGAAATCATTCACTAAATTGTATGTTAGTATGTGGTCCTGATTGTGAATTTTATTATTTAAAATCTTCATGGCCAGGGTGTATTCATGACTGCGGGTTTTAAGAAATAGTAACCTTTTGAGGTAGGTGACTGACATCTGACATCTGACATCAGCACCTGCAACATTGTAATTTTTTACATTTTGTTGTGAAACACTGTGTATTACAGGTTCTTGTACCTGAAGAATTGTAAACTTGTAACTTGTGTTTTATGAAATAGTCCCCTGAAATCATATCTGCTACAACAATAAAACAGCCTTTCATGACCCAAGAGAAATCTCACTATGTTGTAGTCTTTTGCCACGGCCAAGGCCATTTTGGTTTTGTATAAAGCTTCTTTTTTTGTTAGTGTTATGTTAGCCACTACTTTCCTGTTGTTTTTTTACATTAAAACAGACCTCAAAATGTTCACTTTTGTAAAGACAAGTTCAAGATGGTAGGTATTTGTTGAAAACTACTACTAAATGAAGTTTTAACACTGGTGGAAAAGCATAAATCGATTTGTGAGAAAGTGAAGTAAATGAGAAGATAAACAGTTAGGACATACCTTTTCAAAACGGCACCAGACTCGTTGAAATCATTTTAGCATCCTTTTCTCTTTTTCTAAAAGGGATCAAAAGTTCAGAAAAGCCTTGTCGAGAGGATTTTCGAACAGGGCGTGAAAATCATTGCAGGCTCTCGCCTTCGCTCCTGCGCGGACGGTCTCGGGGGGGCCGGGAAAAAAAGTCACCTTGCACGACTTTCTGCCTCGTTTAAACGGCGGACTGGGGCTCGGTGCGGGATCTGGCTCCTTTCTTGGCCGGTGGCGGGCTTTAAAATCCTCCGGGATGTGAAAACGGCGACTTTTGAGTATTTACGACGGGCCGTGGAGTATGACGAGGAACTGGAACCGAATCAATAACATCAACAGTGACCAAGGTAGAGCTCGAGTCTCGACAGCGTTGATACTCCTAGTCTTGACGCAGTGTTGCCCAAAGTTAGTAGCAAAAATTTCCCTCTTTTCCCCTTTTTTTTAATAAAAATAATATTCATATATTTCTAACAAATACATTACTGATTTATAAATCTACCATTATTCCACAATTTATTAAAAGTATTATATTTCAAACATTCTGAAATGACAAAGCCAAGATTTATCAAATACCCCCATTTACCACATCTATATACAAGTTATAAATTTGACTCGCGGGTGTAACTTACTCTATATATCCCACAAGAGAGAAGTGACACAAGTCGATAAAACCGGATGGTTTAATGTTTTTTAAGTATGCAGGTATGTGATGCTACAGTAAAAAAAATGACATCACTGTAAGTTGACTCTTAGCACCATGTGTCGGTTTTGAATTGGCGGGAACGCACTGTCGCCATTGTACATTCCCGAAAAGTCGTACATTTTAGTTCTGTGTCGAACTTAATAGCCGGTAAGGATTTATCACCAAAAAGTTTTATAATTTTCATTTCTAGTTCGGTTTTATTCTTGTTTACCTAAGGAATTATTCTGCTTCGGAATAACTTACTTCTCGGGAACACCATCAAGGTATGGTCTTAAGGAAGAAAGCGAATTCACTCGTTACTGCCAAGCTTTCGGCCTATTTTAAGGTTATCAAGGAAAACTATCTTAAATATGTCGATGCGTAGTCATATTCAAGATTATTTTGCCCTGATGTATTTAAAATAGATCGACAACTCGGAAGTAACTGAATTTGATTTCTTCAAGACGACCGGTGTTATTGGTCAATATTTCTAATACCGCCAACTACTATTGTTGTAATAACCGACAAATCTTGTTAATATAATACTCCCGCAGTCACGGGATCGCAACTTCAACTGTTAATACATTCCCCCAGCAATTCCAGCTTTGCTATTTACAATAAACTGCCGGCAGACTTGAGAATCACTCACCTTGGTATTCCAGAGACAGACCTCGGTCTTATCCATCCAACCACCATGTTAGCGATCTGTGGGGGGGGGAGGCGGTTTGCTGCAAACAACTAGGGCAACCCATTCGCACTATGTTCATTCTTAACTACATTCACTTCAATTTACATACCATTCATTCAATTATACATATTATATTGTAGAACTAACCTAATTGAGGTTGATGTGGTACTCGAAATTCCGCTAACAACCATCTCACATAACACATTCACACTAATAAATGCATTCACTCTCAACACGAGCTAGGTATACACAACTGTTATTACCCAAACGCAATTCTCTCATTCTCGGATGGAATTCATATGCAGTTGTTGTTTGGAGCCAGGGAATTGCACCATTCCATTAGGTGGGTTGGACACGGGCAGCCTTTCTCTCCGTGCCAGAGCTATGGCCCAAAGCAATGTAATAACAAACATAAAAGTAAATGCAATAGTAATAATAAAAGTTGTGTCTACAAAAGCAGGTACTGTGAAGTTCTAATTGCTTTATTTCACAATATTTTACTACAATCTGCAATTTTTTATTACAATATGTAATTTGATGAACACAAATATATTTACAGCTATTTACACATTTACATTGAGGGGAATAAATGATCGATATTATTCTTCCACACGTAAAGTAAATATAGATATACAATTTTTTTTTTTTTTTTTTTTTTTTTTTTTTTTTTGTGTGTGTGTGTGTGTGTGTGTGTGTTTGGAGAAAGCAAAATGCAACCAGTACCAATTTTTACAACCAAAACTATTTTTGGTAGGCAAAATATGAATACACATAAATACATTTCAATATAATGGTGGTGTTTATTTTGTCCATTAGCGCAGAATTCGAGATATTGAGAAACTTCAATTACAACTCATGGGTTGGCAGTAGGGAACAATAATAATTATAAAACCATTCTGAAAAAATTAAATAAAAGAAATTGAGAAAAAAAGGAAACAAGGAGGAAAGAAAAGTGGAACCTTACAAATAAAATTATAAGCAAAAACCAAAAAATACTTTTAAAATGTTGGCTTCCTTCTCGGGTCAGGACTACCAGAATTGTTATAGCCAATAACGAAAGCAATAAAAAAATTTCTTGTTTATTTGTTTGATATAATTGTCTGTTTAGTTAGTTGTTGTTTTAGATGTGTACAACCTCGTTCATGAGTTGTAGGCATGTAATAAGTCCTGTATCCAATTGCGAAAGCAAAGGCAAAAATATTAGGGTCCCATTGAGTGTTGTGGACAAGGGGTCAAACCACTTTACAATATGTTTTTCATTCTGTATTCAATTAAAAAACCATAAGCTAGAATATATTCAAATTAATTACCATCATACAAATATGTGTCTGATGCCCAAATCATTCTGCCACTGAAGTCCCTTGGGTGAGGACATTATGATGTGCTTAAGACATTTGTCATTTTCCCCACCATACATCATCAATCAAGACGTACTACACCTCCACACACTACCCCACTCAATCACTAAAAACATTTTGTTACATGACCAACATCGCTTGAACTGGAATTTTTGAAGAAATCGTTGCTTATTCAAAACTCAGAAAATTCTTTAGAAGTGAGTAAAAGGACAATTGACCACTAAATACAAAAAGCAGAATGATATCTGACAAGTGAAACCAATGAGGTTAGGCCGACAAGGATAATGGGAGATGATCAAACCACAAATTAAATACTAAACATATTTTTTATTTACAATGTACATGTTTGAAAAGTTGTATTTACATATAAGAATTATTATACACATAATTTAAAAATTTTTAACACCAATTTCCTTCTATGTGATGATGGTGGCCATTCATGTGAGCTGAATGACTGTTTGAAGTATAATTGGATATACAGTGCCCATTTGACTGTAGGTCACTTTTCACCATGTTTGACATCTGCCCGTTGGACATGGGGATTGGTGGAGCTTCCCCTTTGTGGGTGCGTTTAAGCGGTTTTTTTTCACTGTCCATGGACTGAAGACTTGTTGCACGATGGAGTGACAGCCGTATTGGTTTTTTGGGTGGAATTGGCCTAATTTTATCGTTTTTCTTGTAATATCGAAGGGAGCTTTCTGAACTGCAGTCGTTGTGGCTGCTAACATCACGTATGTAGCTTGATTCAGAGTCAAAATCTGAATACTTGGAGCTCTTCTTGTCCATGAAGGCAAAAAGAGAGGATCTTGCTTCTCTGATGTGCTTTTGCCTCTGCTCACCATGGAGGTGATCTGTAGAACGATCATGGTGGTGCCTATGCTTCCGCGTAGGCACACCAGTGTCTATATTGAGAGAGTTTGTGCACCTTTCTTGCGAAAGGTCCTTTTTCCTTTTTGGCTTTTCTATAAGAACATCAACAGATTTCGTACTCCTGACTTCATCATTAGGCTTAGGGCGTGGGGATGGAAGCTGTTGTTCTGATTTATCAAGTCCTGTAATATAATGTAAATATGTTAAAAAGTTGAATTTATAAACATGACAAAAATCCAATTACCAGGTAGGTTGGCCACAAGTGCAACTTGATTTCCTTTCTGAAAAACTTGTGGCATGGGTGCAGCCTTACTTTCCCTTGCTCTTTCAAGAAGTTCTGCAACCTGTTCTTCGAGATAAGATATCCTATGGGTTAACCTAAGGTTATCGCTTCTAAAACTGTCCCTTGTCCTTTCAGCCTCTCCGGCCTTTTCTTTTACAACGGAGAGTTCAGCCTGGAGGTGGGACATGATCTGCTCGGGTCGTTGGGAGTGCTTCCTCATCACAACAATCTGTGCTGGGCTTGGAGACACGCTGAGCAGTCGGCACATATCTTCTTTACCTTTTCCGACCACTAGCTTACCATTGACCTCCAAAAGCCTGAAAACATTTATCTTCATTAAATCTAATGTAAGATTGGAAGAAATGTATGGCCATACACATACTTGTTGATGTTAATTTGTATGTAGGTATATATGGATTAGCACATTTGTAATGTTTTATAAGTACAATTAAATTTAAGAAAAAAGACTATAATAGATTCTTAAATGCATTAATGATGACAATACCTGTCTCCTTTGCAAAGTCCTGATCCATCAGCAGCCCATTCTATATACAGAGCACCTTCTTCTCTTTGCCCGGCTCCAAATTGAGGACTTTTTGCATCATACATCAGTTCAACACCTATCAGACTAACAGCTGAATTACCTATGTAGCTATAATTACAATAATTTTAAATATGTACAATAAAATTTAAAAAAAAACTTGTTTTATATAGTATTCTCAGTAACCTGAATATTGTTTGCAGAGAGACGACGTTTTCCTCAAGGCATGCCTGTAGATTTCTTATTTCTTCAAGAATGCTCAAAAGATTCAGCTCTTCCCTGCCAAGTTGATACTCCAGTTCAGCTTGCTGGATTCTCACGTCGATGTTGCTGAAAGAAGAAAATAACTTAACAGACGTTATTAACAACTGATGGCAAGTAAGTCTTTAACTCAGTAGATTAAGATTTTTTTCTCCCAAGGATATTAGAAAGCACAATCAACTAATGGTTGGTACACCAGGGGGAAAACAATTACACAACATGTATCTTAATTCCTTGGGAATCTGGGAGAAAACGCGGAACGAATCTGTCCTGATGGCTTTTAGAGAAGAGAATATTAGAGAACGAGTAGAGATATTGATCGCATCGATTACTTCGTAGATTAGCTAATTAAAAATATCAGTAAATTACTCGGATATGTCAATGGTGTCCAGGGCGATTTTGATGTTTTTGATGGCCAGCCGTTTCGAATCCTGTTCGGATTTGAGCCTCAGCATCTTGTCTTGGATTGCCTTTCTTTCTTTGTCGTTCAGCCCGTTTTGTACCGGCCTTCCCAAGGTGCTCCAGCCATTTTTTAAACTGAAATGATACACAAACAAAGATATGTTTTAAAATTCGCATCGCCTTAAATTTTGTAAAATAGTGCATCAGTTATTTGCTCTACTTTATTTTTAGTCTTTCATATTTTAAGTGTTACCAATGAACGTTTTCTTTTTCTTTAAACGCTGCTATCCGCAGTCCGTCCAATTCCCTCGAGATGTCTTTGTGGCCGTTTACAGCCGGTGGATTGATGATAGTGCCGTTCGTCTCAGCTGGAGAGTTGATGAAAAGGTTGTTGGCGATGCTGTTTGCTGGCACGGCAACAGGCATCGGGGGCACGGGAGTGCTTGCTGTACTACCAGACTTTTTTCTCCTCGGGGTCGTCGACAATGACACCTCTATACTCGCCATCTGAAAAAAAAAGATGCCATCTTAAAAAATACAGACAACAGCAAAATCATAGTCCTTGAAATTATTAAAAAAGAAAGCAACCAAAAATCGAGGAGCTGGAATAAAGTTAAATACCATTAACTTTTCCTGTCCATTTTTGTACCAAAATTGAGGGGGGAACTCAGCCGATCGCAAACTTCACTATCATACCAGAAAAATCTATCACACATTTAACAATCTCAAAACATTCCTAACAGTCTTTAATCATTTCCTGCATAATTTTTGTTTCGGCTGACAGATAAGGAGGGAATTTTTGCAAATTCTAAATGTGCAATAAAACATTTTTATAAAACACTAAATATAAGAAAATATATTTTTTCTTAACTTAACGAACCGAGTATAAATGAGTGAAAATCAAATAAAAACAGATGTGCAGGGTTGATGGGTTTTGGTCTACGAGTCGGTGAACTCAAAGCTGAACCGGCACAGGGTCACTTACTGGGTCTATCTCCACTCGCGTTCGAATAACTGCGTTTCGGCATTGCTCAATCCGCAGTGAGGAACTCCTTAGAGGGAGAGAGAGAGAGAGAGTGAGTGAGAGTGAGAGTTCCTTTAAACCCACCCCTACCTAACCTAACCCTGACTTTTCTCTAGCTCTAACCCTACTTATTTTAATCCATCCCTAATTTTCATGTAAAGGTTAAACTTAAAAAGATATCTGTACAGGTTTGATTTTGCTGCTTAACAAATCATGCACAAATCACAGTAAATCAAATTAAAAAAACCTAGGCAGTCATTAGCCGGTCTCAAACTTTGTCCCTTCCATAACCTAACCCTATCCTTATTTAGTATAGTTTTCTTTTTTCCAACCCTACTTAGCCTAATCCGACCCTAACACTAAGTTTAAGACTCTTTTAATTTTAGTTGTTAAATTTATGTCATGGGGTATTTATGGAAGTTCACGACCTCTTTGTTTTACTTTTGATTGTCTATACATATTTAGGGCCCACTACCGGTACATACGACCCTTGAAAAGGGATAACAACAGTGTCCCGAAATACGTACAGGCAATAAAATGTATAATAAATAGGTTGTGAGCTTCAATAAATACACCCATGACATTACAGTTGATCCCAAAACTTTTTTTTTCAGCTATTCCATTTCTTCCTAGTAATATCTGCATAGGCTCGTTTCTCTAGACCTTACCGCCATTCTAGTCCCAAACACATCCTAGATTTAGTATTTCGAAATAGTTTAGTTGTATCTGAGGTTATTTTTACGAATTGTACCGCACGGCTCTGCCTGATACAATAATCCTATATATACATATTATGCACCCCAGGATTTATTTCTGACCCATTGCCTGATCTAAGTTGTTGGCAATTTGGTATGGCGCAAATGAGGGCTGGATACGACTAACTCTTCCCTAATCTAAACTAATCTAACATAAAATATGCACAACCCGTTATCGCGTAAACGATCACGCAAAAAAAGTTGTGAACAAAGTTCTAAAACATATTCATGTTAAATTATTTTTAGCCTGATGTAAAATAACTAACAACTGATCGACACTATTAGTTTCGCGTTTTGCGTTCACGCTACCTTTAGCAAGGAACAGGAGTGAAACCTAGATTAGAGAGGAGAATAGACGTCCTAGTATTCAATCCACGTGGATCTCCCAACAGTTGACCTACCAGCTTCATCAACTTTTGTACAATAAAAAAAAACATTTCATTTCATTAAGCTCAAAATCTGCCATTTGTGCAAGAAAAAACTCGAGAATAATATTTTTTAGATCATGAATAATGATAATCAATTAATGAATAATAATAATTATGAAAAACAATATTTTACGAATAATTTTTTGGTAAAAGATCTGTTTTTTCCATTACGATATACATTAACACAAAAGTGTTACATCTGCGATTCCACAGACGGAATTCTGTTTATCTTAACTGTGCTCGAGCGGCGCCAGAAATATATAAAAAAAGGATTCCCCTATTTTCGATTTTCCACAGTCCTTTTCATTAACGTCGTTTTTCCCTCAGGGGAGACCGCGAGTGCATATCAAGGCATTAAACCGAGGACGAGGAGGACCAGAGAACTGAGGATTCATACTGCGTATGTTGCCCGCGGTCATGATTTTTGTTATAGGCAAGAACAAGGCCGGTCAATTCGTGACTGAACATTCGTGTGAGCGTTTAGGATGAAATAGTCGAATACAGAACTTGATCGCTACTCATAGCTTGAACTGATAAACCCTGATCACTTTACCCGGTCCCACTCTGTTCTAGCTGATTTACGTTTTACTTATGCACTATACTCATTTCTGTTTCACGCCAGCTTAACTTTGAACAGTCCCTTACTGGCGAAAACGTGAGGCTGAACCGCCAATTATCTATCAATCTCTCTCACTCTCTCTCTTTTTCTTCTTCATTCCCTCTCACTTCCCAGCATGACTATCTATCTGTTTTGTCTATTTTATCCTTTCATCCCTTATCTCTCTTTTTTCAATAATTCTTTCTCTACCTCTCTTTCTCTATTATATGATTATTTTTTATATCCTATCTTCCTTTTTTCTCGTTATCTCTAGCTCTCTACCTATCACTCTGTCTATTTAGATCTCTCTCTCTCTCACACACCCTCTCCCTCTCCCTCTCCCTCTTTTCCATAAACCCACTCACCCCGAAATGTTACAGGTATTATAAAACTTACAGTCTCCAGAAAAGTCGGTAATCATATTTTTATCTTGTGTAATCGATTATGGTCTATTTTTCAATTTGTTGCTTCTCCTTTCATTTTTTCAACATTATCAAAACTCCTAAAGTTAATAGTCGTGAAAGCGTCAATTTTCTCCTCAGCAGGCAGTTTAAGACCACTTTGCTTTTTCCTGAATCATCTCGTCTTAGAGTGCATTCGGTAAGCACTTGTAGAAACCATGAATGAAGTTAAGTGTTTTCTGGCCGTCAAGTGTCGATTATTATTTCGGTTGTCGTAAATTTTACGGCTAGATTTCCTGGTCTCTGCGTGCGTATAATAAACCACCATATTTTTTCAAGTTACATACCTTGGCTTCTAATGTTTCAAGTTGCGCCATCCGAGGTTCCAAGGTGCCGCCACCTTGGTGCAGTGCACCCTGAAAAAAAATAAAAATAAAATGAAGTAAAACTGTTAATAAATAAACGCTCAGGCCCTAACCCAGCAGATAAAACTCTTACGGGCACTCCCAAATCGTAAATTCAGTCCGAGTAAAAAGAGAGAAGAATTACACAGCCTCGGCAATAAATAAGATCAAGAATACCCATAAAACGATAAACCCCAAACTAAATAAATCCACGAACCTGTCTTTTACGGTTTATTTAAAAAATTCAATGAATACTGATAGGAAAAAATATATTTTGGCCGAATTTGCAATATTTGTGCGTATGCTTTAAATGACAATCGTCATCCTGTATAACTGCAATTATATTGAAATTGTCCATTCGCATTTTAGACAAGAACTTTTCGAACAGCATATAGATCATTTTTCATTATGCCTTAAGGCACTACGTCAGCTGGCTGGTAAGTGATCATTGATCAATGACCAGTTTTACCTCAGGGTATTCATAAATTCATTAAAGAAGTTTATTATGTTGACGCGGAGGAACCCATCATATTGAGAGGTGGTGAAGGCCCCATCATTTACAGCCATTTAATTTATGTTCATTTTTATTTTCGATCGAGATTCAACCTAATTTGACATCTTGGCCTGAAATCTCAAAATTATTACTACTAGGACAGTCATGCTGATAAGTTATTTTCCGCGATGTTCGTCTGTCAGAGTAAGCACGTATGCATAAGTAAGCAACTACTCTGATATTTTTCAGTGCCTAGAAAGAAACGTTAGCCCAAGACCTTCCGTTCATGCCGCTTCTAAATAGTCGGGAAATATCTGCTCAATAGCAAATGGTCCAAGGTGCTACTATCAATAGCTGTCGCAAGAACCGAAACAAAAAGACACATGGTTACTGCTGGACCACATCCACCTACGCGACAACATTGACCATCGCCAGTTGTTGTTAAGCATGGTGATTACAGAGACCACAGTCTATCTGTATTTTCAAAAATGTATACGTCGCAGCTTTCCATCATCTTAACTGGCATCAGTTTCTTGGATTCTTTGACCTAGTTGATTGCTGCACATGAATCCTGGCTGGTTTGTCCATTTTTTTATTTTATTTTTGTAATTTTAATGCACTCAACTAAACTGTTTAACAGTGTGTGAGTGTAATTCTTTATTTTGTGTAGAGTGCGTGTGTAGAGTGCGTGGGCGTAAAGTTGTGTGAGAATATTTTTGCTCAAGTGCACGTTCTTAGGTCAGTTCCCTTATTTCTTATGCTTTTTATAGATACATATTTACATTTAGTTTTTAAAAAATTGTACAACCAAGGAAACCGTTTATTTTATACATTAAAGTAGACAATTTGTATTTTACTAGTAAATTATTGGGTTTTGCACTTGATGCGTATGTTTGTGTGAAATAACACGACACGGACCCAAATGGCCATAAATCAAGTTTTACAATTTTCTCGACTTGTTAATCAATTGACACGTCTTTTTTTTCATAGATTGGCAGAACATTTCCTCTTCCCAACAACCGTGGGTGTTCCACCTGTGTTGGATCGAGTCCATCAATTCCAATCATTCCGTTTTGCAGGGAGCAAGGCCGGTGTCTGTCCAATTTGCAACGAGAACAGACTACCGCTTTATCTTCAACCTTCGTGTTGATTATGACTCGAACCGTGACAAATTGAATCAAAAAAGTTTTGATTTCCTCCACTTGTGGGCTTTTCCTTCGTTCTGTTCCAGTTTCAGCAAGGCTGAAATTAAGGACCGGATATAAAATACGCACCATTAGAGGACTGTTTATCTTGCGATTCGATTTAATCCTCGTCCTTTCTTTTTTCGATTACGGAGAGATCCCGTTTTTATCGGCCAGCAACCGTTGCTCCCTCTCGTTTATAGCATTCTTAAGGCGTGGCCAGCTCCTTGCTGCGAAGCACGGGGAGGTTCGAAAAGTCGAATCCGGTTCCAATAAGGTCGAGATTTATAAATACAAAGGTCGTGTCATAGGTCGGCCGATGTGCTGGGGAAAGGCGTAACCATACGGACGAACGGCATGCATAAATAAACATAGCCGCGCTTGGCTCGGCGCAAATTTGAATCTGGCTATTTATACCATGACCTTAAATGGCATACATTAACTTCATAAATAAAAATCCGTTTCCGTGTAAAATATATATGGCCTACATTTTGCACCATCGTGGGAAAATAAACTTAGTGAGACATTAAAATCCTGTACTGGTGAATCCCACGAGCACAAAAAATTTCACTATGTTCTTCCATTCTGCAATCCTAAAAATCGCTTTTAGTTAATCTTTTTCCTTCGGTGATTTCATTTGATATCATTGTTATTTTTAAACGTTTTCCAATTAGCTACAGTCAGGCATTTGAATGAGTTGACATGATTAAGAGTACAGACTTACTAATTACTGCACAATAGGAAGTGTTGTAGGGCGGTTTAGAGATACAGGACTTCATACTAGAAGGTCAGGACAGGGTCGACTTAGTTTTGCAGACCAGAGAGACGATAGATTCAGCCGTCATCAGGCTCTACGAAATCGCAGCATTATGGGAAATGAGATAAGAAACCTGAAGTAAGAAAAGAAATGACTCTGCTCGAGAACCTATTCTTATCACAAGTCAGGAAGTGGCCAGGCTTCGCAAGAACATGTGAATTGGACATCGGAAAATTGGGCCGGGTCCTCTTTACAGATGAGGAGAGAATCGGCCTCAAATCTTCCGATGGGTGTAATTTCATTTGAAGACGCTCAGAAGAAAGGTGCGCCTCTTGCTGTACGGTTCCATAAGTGGCATTCCATGATTGGTCATTGATTTTCTAGGGTGGCATTTCCGTGGACGCACGCATCGAATTGCTTTGTGCGAGGTATATCTCTAACTTCACATACGTACTTACAAGTCAGGCTAATGCCAGACACTATAGAGCACATATTGTGCAAAACTACCTGAAGGGGTAGGAATTGAGTGCTTGGTATGGCTCGATGTCCAGATTCGAACACTTTTGGGACCAACTTAAGGGATCAGTACGACGGCGAAACCCAGGTCCTAGCACCCTAGAATAGTATGAAACGTTATTGTTGTTGATAGGAAAGAATTCCTCAGGATTTTATCAGAATCTTTCCAAGGAATGTAAAAGCGTTTAACTTGATTCGTGCCAGAGGTAGAAAGAGGATATTTTCCCGCATAAGATTTTTTAAGGACAGGTCCGCATATTCTCATTTTGCATCTTCTCGCAAGATTAAAGTTTTGTTGTTCAAGTTAGTTTAAACATCCCCAGAATTTTATGATGATTTTTTAGGTCTGGTTTTATTTTTGGCTCACTCGAAAGCCACCTTTTGTATATAAATGTGTAAGGGTCGGAGATCGAGTGCGGTTTCAATCGTTGTTGTAGGTCAAGCATTTGTCCCTGTTATACATTACAGTACTTTCATTTAATCCACGATTTATGCAGACCATTTACACTATTAATAGGAATTTATATATTACATAAGCTACCATGATGATCAACAGAAATAAACGTTAAATGGAAGGTCGAGTGGCGAGCAATTTCGTCCCTGAGTGTTCTGGTCCGCGAATTCTCGCTGGTGTTTCGTTGTTTAACGTGAATGCATTCCTGTTCGACATGCTTAAAAGCCAAATGAACAGAAATCGACAATAGATCGTTATATTAATGTGGTTTTTACAATTAATCGATTGTTATACACAGCTAAATAGGCGGAAAAACTTCGTTTTTACTGTTAGCTTTTTTTTATTTTTTGAAATTTTCAACTTGGTGAAATATTAAAATATATTAATTATGATTAATTGGAGATAGCGAGATGCGGTCTTGTGTGAGGTAGGCTTAGAAAAACAATTTGTTTATCATTTAGAACATTATTGAGATCATTTTTAAGGTTGAAAGTGTGTGTTTTCTAAGTAGACATGGCTGTGTGTCGTGTTAAGTATTCCTACACCCA
This sequence comes from Cimex hemipterus, assembly GCA_039619505.1. Taxonomy (NCBI): domain Eukaryota; kingdom Metazoa; phylum Arthropoda; class Insecta; order Hemiptera; family Cimicidae; genus Cimex; species Cimex hemipterus. The sequence continues at coordinate 16,695,767 of CM077108.1, forward strand.
ACCGTGACACTTCTACCCAGAAAACACAATCCATGAGCCCAGAACATTATCTATATAAAGATAGAAAATGCGTTGGCACGAGAGGGAAATTGATTTTCTAAATCTACATCACACAAGACCGCATCTTTACGATGTCCAAATAATCATTAATCAACGATCACAAAATATTACCTATTAATTAATGTTATTCTATCGTATTCTTTAATACACCCAAATTAAATCGATCGATCGTTTTCTTGATAAATGGCAGTCTTCTTGGCATTGTTTACGGACAGAAATTCTCAAGGCAGAAAGTGAGAATGGACCGAGCCAAACACGATCACGCGCTATTTATTCGTCACAGTTACATAACGCCTGCAATTAGCCTGTTTCCAAATGGAGTTCCCATCTTCAAATTGATTCGATAATGTAGAATTCAAACGTTAAAAAAAAAAAAAAGGTTTGGAAGTGAATGGCAGAAGGAAAAAATGATTATCCGCAGTATCTTCTTTCACAATTCGTCCCCCGGTGATATTAACACTTCAAATCGTGTAATTTCAGTGCTTTATTATTATTAGATTTGTTTTAAGAGAGGGCCAAATTTTACATTGTCGTTACCTTTTGAAACAAATGCATGTTAAACATGTTTTGAGTTTTAACTCTTATTTACAATATACTTGGGTCCGCCCTTGCCAGTCTTCTCTTTTGTATCATTCATTTGATTGGCTATTGTATTTGTTTTGAATTTTGTTATCTCTACTTCGAAATCAGTCAGTGGTGAAACAATCCTCTAGTTTACAAATCGCTTGTTGGAAAGGCGCTTAATTTGCAACCTGTTTGCCATGAACAATTTATAAGGATTGAAAAAGATAAAGCTCAATAAGGATGCATCAAAACATGTCGCTAACTACATTGAAGGACTCGTGTCGGGGAAAAACGGACGTGAACATAAAAACATTCATTTTATGTTTTGTTTCGTATATGAGAAAGAGATAGAGACAGAGAAAGGGAGACAAGGAGGACTTCATTCCGAGGGAAATTACGGCTTTCGGCCTGAATCAAATTGACCCGATGGATTATGCTAAATTGGTTTCAATGAAGTTCCTGCCGCATTGGGAATGAAAAATTGAAAGAAGTGAAATAATTGAGTTAGGGTGTGCAACCGTTAGCGAAGAGAACACGACTGCACTGAGATGCCAGCAGCATTAAATTTTGAAAACAATAGTCTGACTTCTTTACATTGGTACAAATTCAAGGTTATCTGTTAGAAATAGAAATTGCCCATTTTCTAATTGAAGTGTGACTTTTGTGTAGATATAATATACTAGCTTTTCTCGCTCCCTCTTTCACTTTTTCTCTCTCAGTCGCACTCTCTTTCTCTCCCTATAACACTCAGGGTCTTTATTTTTATCTAATTGTCAATCAACTGTTCTGTTTTCCTTCGTTATCGTTATCTATATCTTTTTTCCCTCCTCTCCTCAAAGTCCTTTCTCTCTTTTTCCTTCTCACTCTCGCTCTCTTTCTTTTTTCTTACTTTCTTGCTCTCTCTTTTTTTTTATCGTTCTCACTTTTCTTTTACTCTCTCTCTCTCTCTCTCTCTCTCTCACCTATTTTCTTTCTTTCTCTGTCCTCCCCTCTCTCTTTCTCTCTCCCTCCTATTTTCTTTATTACTCTCTCACTCCCTCTGTGTGTATATCTATATTTTTTACACTCGTTCCTTCTTCTCCCTCTTTCTATCCTTCTTGCTCTATCAAAACCTACTCAAAACACTATATTGAGTAAACAGAAAAATAATCCACAGAAAATCTCACACTAAGTAAAATAATGTGGATAGAAATTTGTAAAAAAATATAAAAGCACGAATTATCCGGATATGCCTGCATTTTGCAATCGCATTATTATGCTTAATTAGAGAGAATATTGCTTGTTTGTAACATATTTGGATAAAAGTCAAGGGGAAACCTAGTCTGGTTGTTTAGACATTTCTCATAAATAATAGTTAATGTTTTTATTAATTCTTAAATGTACTACACCAAAACAAATTGATTTTAGTAATAATTTATTGTTTAAATTTGCATTTTAATATCTTACCTTGCCTTTTACGTATGTTATGTTTAATGCATATAAAACTATGACTAGATCACGTCTTGACTGGTTAACCGACACGAGCAACAGAGGTACAACACGGGTCGTATCCCAACCACAATGATTTACAAAGAAGTTTTTAATAGCAATTAGCGATTTTACTGCCGGCCGTAAACCAATTGCCACGCGACCAGGAGGCTGTTAAATCCTTATTATTTTACTCGGGGTTTTATGTAATGTTATGGAGAACGCCTATGTTAATGAACCGCGTCCGTGCCCCAGGGCGTAGCTCTTGCGATCTGGAAGATAGCCATCATCGCGTGGGCGCTATCGGGCTCGACACTGTTTCAATTCTCACCTGGAGAACAGAAAAAAACTACTAGTCCAACATAAAAATGATGATTAGGTTTTTGAGAGAGAGAAAAAAATCATTGGTATATTTTTGCGCAATCGTGATTAACCCGACGAACAGACCACAAAACCATAATACACAAGGTGGAATGTACACCTTCATTTCGTTATTTTCAAACTGTTCCGAACTTCCCGCCCTACACAATGAAATGACTATGATTTATAACAATTAGATATATTTTTATAATTTGAAATATCATTACACAATTGTATATTAAGGAACGTCATTGCAACAACTCTTGTTTAACTACAATATTAACAAAGAAATATAAACTAAGACTGAAAAGCAAGAATTATAATTTCATAGAAGTGATCTTTCCTTTTCAGAAAAAAGATAATGTTGTAGATTTGGCCTTATGATCGATATCGAACGTTTTCATCCCTTATCATTAATCTTCTAGAAAATCGATTATCATTGCCTTCAGTAGACACTCACAAAAGCCGATATTTGGTTAACTTACAAACAGGACAGTGAATATAACTTATATATTTGTATAACTTATGTATTTTCATTCATTTGTTTTTTCAAATATTATCTTTCAATTCCCTTTTATATATAAAATAAGCATAAGGGTGTAAAGCTCGAAGCCTGATTTTGTACCGTATTGTTTATTGAAACCCCAATGTATATTACATAAGAACATATATTTAATTTGTATGCGTCGTAAGAAACACCTGGACCTTGTACACGCACACTTTCACCCCTTTTATCTGTATTAGTTTTGCAACATTCATTCCAGGTATAATTTACTTATAATTATTTTTTCTGCCGAAATTTAATATTGCAAGCAGAAAAACAAGTTTATTGCTCATGGTGGCAAAATTATGATATATAAAAAAAAACTTATGGCAATTTTACAAATAGTTCATTCTGTTCAATATGTTATAATTATTTTTAGAGCTTAAGTTTTTCATTTTCTGTAGAAGCAAGAATAATTTTTCGGGAAAAGTTAATAGATTTATATCTGATCTTTTAGAAGCAGTAAAGAGATGGATGTAACGTACATAAATAATGAAGACGGGGCGTAACTAACACGAAAGGACAAAAACACACTTTCTGTTTCCTCTATAACAAGGAAATCGAAAAAATCTCTTTTTATAATTAAAAAGTTGTAAGCACCCTTTCACTTTTGCACCCCACCTCGCAAATTGGGCTTAACGCGGATTACATTGAAAACAGTTTGCATTTTTGCCATTTCAGCTGACATTTCTTAAGCCAAAAAAGAGCTTAATTAACTGTGTCTAAAATTTATTGCGATCTGGTGGTCTATTTAGAAGAAAAATAATTTTTATAAGTTGTACGTGGTTTCGTATATACTTGAAAAAACGTTTTTGCACGACTACTATGAGCATTTTTAGAAAACACTACATTTGTATTTTTTTAAGGAAACAATCTTTTCTGTTATTAATAAGCTTTGAGTCTATTCAATTTAAACTCAAGGAATTTTCGTGTAGCTCGGACCCTTGGGACTATTCCTTTTACTACATTTTACTACATATACAAAAACAATAATAGTTGTCTGCTAAGAAGTTAAAAATTTTGCTTATTGGTATTGATATATTACTATTAATAATTTTTAAGGGCGTTTTAACGGCTAAGGTCGGTAATTATTATTATTATTATTACGAGTGGAGCTCGGTAGGTCCTGGCTTAGGTCTACAAAGAACAATCAATTATGATGTGGCCGATAGTGGTAGGAGATGTGCAGGATGTACATAGAATTGGTGAACCTTGGAGTGAACTATGAAACTAAGGGCGAGCCGAGAGAGGTTAGCAGCATTTCTTCTTTTTGGAAACACTTGTAATAGATGTATTATTCACTGCTAGAAGCTTGGTTACTGCTGGCGCCCTATTCACGTCTTAAGACCACCTAGAAGAAAAGATATATTGCATTTATATGAGGATAAAGGGCAAGGATGTCACGAGGACGTCGTTTAAGGCGATGTGGTGGTTTGTCTGTACAGGAAAGGCTTGGGCAGTAGGGTTAGGATGGATAAAGAGCTTGGCGTGGAACCTTAGTAACCCGGATTGGATCAGTTCATAAATGAACGTTGAGGTCGTTGTGGATAGAGAGGTTAGAGTCATAGTAAGTAACTTTGATAATGTTTTTCAAGATTTTCGATTGGAAGGATTGGATGAGCTGAATATTGGATCCCATTGCTTATGCCCTAAGTGGTTCATCGATAGCAGAGTTAGTTTTGTTTTGAGATCAAAAAATATTTCGGTCCTAAAAGTCTTTGAAGTTGTCCAATTATTATTTCTTGTCAGTCTTGAGTGGAGTTTCCACATCACTCTGTTGTATGGGTATAGTCGTCCAACAATCTGACTCGAGTAGAAGCCTGTTGCTACTTGTTGTTATCATTGAGGAAAATGTTTTTTTACTAGCAGTGTGTACATCATTCCGCCTTCACTTTTACACCAATCTTTGATGAGCTGAAAGTGTTCTGAGATGCTGGAACTGATTGTATAGATTTAGTGCTAGAAGACAACATTATCTGCGTGGTAATAATGTTATTGAAATGCGTAGCAAAGCAGTACAAACGTTACAAAAAGGTTGACATATGTTGGCCAAAGAGGAGGCCAATATGGACAATCTAGGTCCTAAACCCTACTGTAGATTAGCATCGGGTCAAATTAGTAGATCCTCTTAAAATGGATAAAATGAGTCCAAAAGCTGGTTGAACAATACAATAGGCATGAGGCGAAGAGGTTCATCCGCAAAACACATTTGGATTTCTGGAAGGCAACCGCAATCACACCAGGGTTCTGGTCGGACATCTGACAGGGCACTTAAGAAATCACATGCACCGGATAGGAGTACAGACAGAAGAAACACTGTGCAGATACTGTCAGGATGGTTTGATAAAGAATGTCGTGTAGCCAGAGATAAATCCTTCGATTTGCTTAAAGTTTATAGAAAGTCTGGCGAAGCAGAGGATAAACTATTATACTTAATATGCAATGATGCCTATAAAAATACTTGTAAAAATAAAAGAAAACAGTTTTATATTAACTGTGCTAAACGTTTAAATGGAGCGAGGCGGAGTAGGGAATTTTGGGAGGCCGCGCGGACATTGAAAAAGTACAACAATTGGATTGTAGGTGAGATCTCTGTGAGACAGTGGTACGACTATTTCTGCAATTTATATAATCCCCCGAACTTGGTAAAAAGGCTGTCCTTTGTTGAACCACTGTATGAAGATGAAAGTTTAGATAGACCTTTCACAATAGAGGAGCTTCAAGCGGTATTAAACAAAGTTAAAGACAATAAGGCACCGGGTAAAGATCGAATACCATTTGAATTCTTTAAACATGCTCCACCCAATTTTCTCTGCATGCTGTTATCCACCTTTAACGAAATATTTAATGGAGGGGATATACCTTGTAGTTTTAAGGAAAGTATAGTCTTTCCACTGTATAAAAAAGGAAATAGAAACGAAGTCTCAAACTACAGAGGGATCTCCTTCATTAACACAGTTGGCAAGTTGTATTCGGGTTTGCTTTTAAACAGGATTAATGAATGGATAAATAATGATAACATAATTACAGAATCGCAAGCCGGGTTCCGTCAGAACTACTCAGCCGTGGACAATATCTTTAATCTAGTGAATTTAGTGAAATTGAAGCTTAGAATAAAGAGGCAAAAAGTATTCGCATTTTTTGTCGATTTCACGTCTGCATTCGACAGTGTTGACCGACATTCTCTTATCTGTAAATTATACGATCTTGGCCTTACTTCTAAATTAATAAAGTCAATTAAAAATTTGTTATGCAATACATTTGCCAACGTGTGGTGTGTGGATGGGATCTCTCGAAAATTTTATACCGAAATGGGAGTGAGGCAGGGCTGTTTGCTCAGCCCAACACTTTTTTCATTATATATTAATGATTTGGAGACATACTTAGATGGTGGTGTGTGTGTGGAGGGTAGTGGCAGAATCAAGCTGTTAGCGTATGCAGATGACATAGTTTTACTCGCCTCTCATCCTGCCTCTTTACAGGGAATGATCAGGTCTTTACAGCAGTACTGCCTCAGATGGAATTTAAGAATAAATCTGAATAAATCTAAGATTATGGTGTTCAGAAATGGGGGTAGACCTGCGAAAAGTGAGAGGTGGTATTTAGAAACTGAGGAGATAGAGGTGGTGAATGAATATAGGTATCTGGGAATCCGACTCACGCCGGCTCTGTCAATGAACAAACATGTTGCGGATGCCGTGGATAGAGCAAGGATGGGATTAAATTCTATCTGGAGACCTCTTATAGACAGCGGCGATACTGCGTACCCGACTAAGCTAAAAATATTTAACGCAGTCAGCAGGTCTATTTTATGCTACGGCGCTCAGGTTTGGGGAGGAGAGATGCTTGGACAGGTAGAAGGGTTTCTGCGGTCTTTCATCAGGAGACTGTTCAGGCTGCCTCAGTACGCCCCCACAGCTTTCCTCTATGCTGAGACGGGTCTCCTGCCAATTTTTCTCTACACTGTGAAACTACACTTCGACTATATAATAAGAATTTTATCCCTACCAGATAATAGACTCCCGAAGATCCTAGCCAAGCAGATTGTAAATAAGGAAATATATTGGTTTAAGGAAATAAAAAGGCATATCTTGCAATTTAATTTAGACCTGTCCTTAAGTCGGAACAATATCGACAGAGTTGAACTGTGGAGGGATGGTTTGAGACTAGTTAGACGGTCCATTTGTGACAATATAAAGAGGCAATATTACACAACTTTGGCCAATTCGGACAGTTTCCCACTCCACAGAGAGCTTCTTTTCAAATCCCCAAACTATCTAATGGATCTCTCGCTACCCTTAGATAGCATGCGGTGGATAATTAAATGTCGAGGGGATCTGTTTAACTTAAATTACAAACACTTCAAGCAGCAGGATATTAACTGTGAACTTTGTAGTGGTACAGAGCCGGAGGATTTGTTCCATTTCTTGGCAACTTGCTCAGCACTGAACGCTGTCAGGAAACACTATTTTGATAGGGAAACCCTGCCTAGTGAGATGCTGCTAGAATATATTAATGGCAAGGATTGGGCTGTATTGGTAAATTTCTGCAAAGAAGCTTATTCTCTTAGAGCTAGAATCAGAGGCACCTGGTGAGGGTGGAGGCGGCTTCTTTTGTTGGATTCCCCTGAGTAGGGGAAAAGCTCATCTTTGACCTTAATATTACATTTTAAACACTTATTATTAGTTTTGTTTTTTACTATTATCTCTTGTGGTAGATAATATACTTCATTATTATTTATTTTTACTTTTATTATTTCCATTTACTTTACTTTAGTTTATTTTATTATTGAGTTATGTGCATTATAGGTAATAATAAAAAAAAAAAAAAAAAAAAAAAAAAAAAGATGTATTTATTTGAAATCATGTTTCAGCTATTATTTTACAATTATGTTGTATTATTACATTACTGAAATTTTGAAGAAAGTTTGTATTCCTTTTGTAAATACTAATTATGATTATTGTAAATAAGAGAGATTTTAGTTATATAAGTTTATGTGCTAGACTCCCTCAGACGGTTTTAAACCATGAGGAATGTCTTTTTGCTTTGTAATATATAATGCCGATCCGTAAACTTTGTATATATATTAAACAATAAAGACTTATAGTAGTAGTAGTACTGTCAGGAAGAGGAGGACACCGCAGAACACATTTATGTTTCATTCAACTAGAACAGGAAAAACCACAAACAAGATCTAACAAAGAGCCGTTGGAAAATCTATGGAGGTTGATTAACAACCTGAAGCTGGCCAGTAAGTTATAAACAACACGGTATCACATTACATCTTCTCAGGTTGAGTTGCAGGTGGGCTTGTGGCTGCCTCTTTTATTCGTATCCCTATTTAAATGTTATAAATGATGGGACCAAAAATACTCCCTTGTCAGACACCGGACTGTGGCAGCGGGATATATGAGCACCTCACACTAATACAACGATCTTTTAAATAGTACTCAATGATAAGGTAATAAGGATTGGGCAGGAATTAAAAAAAAAAACTCGAAAAAAGGATGGATTTATTTACGACAAAACAGTTGAAATATACAATTTTAGACATAACGTTGAACTGATGTCTTTATAATGCTGGCTTTGAAGTAATTTCCTCTTTTCTCATGGTATTTCGTCAGTCCAAACGAGCTTAATTAACGCTCATTTCTTAGATATGTTTAGATCGCGTGTTGGGAATTAAAACTCTCACTAAATGTGACGCCCACTAGAAAAGCGGAAAACAAAAAAACCGGTCAAAACTACGGGGATGGTGCGTATCAGTCAAAAAGTTTCTCAGGCAAGACATGGTTGACGGTCTAATGAATTAATTAAAATTTCACCCGAGCTCATTAACGCGCCTTCAGATTAGTGCCCCCCGTCCCTTGAAAGTTGGCTCTTCTTTGATTGTTTTTACCCTCCCGATGAAAGCGATTTATCCGTACTCTTATACTCTGGGATTAATGAAGGGCATTGTTGCCGACGTGGGAGTACTTTCAAGTGAGGAATCGGCTAATTACACAAACAATCTGCCTTTTCTTTAATTTCACTTCCAGGGACTAAAGTTCAAACGGCTTTTCCCATGACTTGTAAAAACAGAGAAGTTATTACTTGAAACGAAAACGATTTCCGGCGGATTGCACTTGTTACATCAATAAGAATCGGTTTGAAGTAGCGACCTCAAAGTGTGTTTCTTACGCAATTTTTTTCAACATTATGTGCATTTATTAATGGCAAAATATGCAATTATTACAAGTCAATTGTGTACGAAGGCGTCCAGGAAAAACAGTTTCTTTCATAAGTCGAAATCTGCAATTAATTATAAATTAGAAAATAATTCATCAACACAGCTGCAATTTTAAGTTTCTCACATAAACGTAAATTGTAATGTTCTGAAGCCAGTTTAAAAATTAAAAAAAAATAAACTAGAAATTATTTCTAATTCTGCACTACTACAACATCGGTTTAATTTTAAAGTTCACGGCTTTTATAGGAATGTAAATAATTTTTGTTTGATTTTTAATACTGTAACCTGACATTCTGTGCAAATGCAAGGTCATTTTCGTAAGTGCTTCGACTTTATTTCTTCTTTTATCACATAAATTGCGTAAAAATGAATAAAGATATTTTTGATTTATTATTATTATATTAATTCTAGTTGAATATATTCTTGTTAGTTGGATAAAACAAAATAGGAAATACAAACCCAAAACAAATAAAAAATGTTAATCTTCATTTTAATAATTTATTTACACTTAAGTGAAGATTACTCATTTTGTAAACAAACACCTTTTCTCAAGTTTAATCCAGTTATATTCCGTTTAAACATGGAAAGGTATCATCTTGAACCAGATACCTGGTAGGGTATCTCAGCGCATTAAGACGCCAAGGGAGAACAGGAATATTGTCATTGCTACAAGTCGGAACTCCTTTCTATATTGCCCACCAGATCCTAAATTAAATACAAAATATACGATTCGTAATCATTTGTGACAAGTTGGCTTCACATCGTATGCCCCTTTGAGACGACCTACAGCAATAGTATGTGCGTGAGTTCGAGTTTGTTCTGCTATTACTATGCAGACAGAAACGCGACTCATCAATAAACTAACAGCTCGTTACTCCATATTCTCCTGAGCTGCTGGTGGCGGACTGTTGGTGGGCCTAGAGTTTGGTTTAGTTTTTTATGCAAATTGGTTTTGTTTCCTTGAAAACAAATTCCTTGAATATTTTTCTTTACGATCAACAGAATATTATAAATTTTTATTACTAACATTTCAACTTGTATTAAATGAGTATAGGGGATGATTGCCCTTGATAGAACGTATGTTGCTTCGTGGAAGGCCATTTCAACTTTTTACATATTACTCTTACTAATTGATAATAAGTTTATGAAGCCTGACAAAACAATAATTATTTTTGCCTTGATCTATGAAGGCCCCAAACGTGTATGACTGGTTAAACCATCTTTTATTAAACAATAATCTTGATCCTATATAAGTAATTTTTGGACAACTTATTCTGGCTGCTATCAAAATTAAGTATACACCGGGTAAAAATATGTATTATTTAAACTCGATCAATTTTTTTTTAAAGCTTTTGGTTGTTGTTTAAATTAACTCATGCCCGCGATCGGCTTTGGAGATCACGTATTCTTTCCATTTCCCGGGGATCGAGGCCGAGGGGGGAATAATTGCCCGTTTTAAGTATTCCATTGAACTTAGAAACCCGCCTATTAAGCCCTTGAAGGTCCCCTAAGCGGTCCTTGAAATAATACCTGCCCGGATGAAATTCCAAAGCTCGACGACAGAAGACAATGTCCTTTGCGGTGGCAGTTTTTGGGTCCCCAAAATCGTCCCTGAATACTATTTCCTGCAGGATTGATTGTTTTATTTTAAAGAAACACGAAGAAAAATATATTGAAAAACATCATTATAACTGGTTCTTAATCAACAGGCACCCTTATAAAAATAAATCGATGATGTTAATGCCGTTTCTTCAAAACTGAAAAAATTTCTACTTTCGAGGTTCTGGCAGAGAGAAATTTCTTGGGGAGGGGAAAAAGTACGCGCGAGGGAGAGAGAGAGAGAGAGAGAGAGAGAGAGAGAGAGAGAGAGAGAGAG
>CM077108.1:16707565-16735482 GCA_039619505.1 Cimex hemipterus
AGAGAGAGAGAGAGAGAGAGAGAGAGAGAGAGAGAGAGAGAGAGAGAGGAGATATGAAGGGACACAAAGTGAACTACAGCTACAGTAGGAGTAGCGAGAGAAAGGTTGAGAGAAATGGACGGATTGATAAACAGACACGAATGATCCAGTACTAGTCGGAGTGGTAGTAGGATGAAATGGGGGAAGAATATAAACAAGAAAATTGTAAAGTGAGATTAAAAAGTAATGTGAGAGAGATGTGAGTAGGAGATTAACTGATTAATTATGCCCGCGCAGAATTAGGTCTCATGGATCTCTTTTATGTCTATCGTAGAACGAGAAAGCGAGAGAATGAGTGAAGTAACGATACGAACAATATAGAAACAGAAGAAGTAAGACTGTGAAAAGAAAAGATAGATGGATAAATCAATAGATAGATAAGTTGATAGGTAGGTAGGAACAGATAAAGAAAGGAAGGGAGAGAGATAAAAATGGTTCTTCAGGGGCAAATAAGTATCAGTAAAAACAATATTCACTATCTTCCAAAAAAAAGAAGCCATATAGTTTTAATAGTTTTAAAATAATTTCTTAATTGAGCGAATGTGTGCGTGTGCGTTGTACCATTATATCTATTAGATGTATTATTCACGAAGGCTATTTTGTATTTATTTGATTTAAACAAGGACGTCAATATTGGAACAATCAACTTTACCATTCATTCTAGTATGGATCGCTGCTGGCATTTCCTGACTTTCCTAAAATCATAGCTGATAAATTTCCATTCCAACCCACGTGAAGCACTCGCGACGTATTGCAACACGTATACTGCCACCGGACAGTAATGAATGTGGCCGTGAACAAGCGTTTCTATTCTACGTTCTCCTATAGGGAGAAATATAGAAAATAATGGAAATAGAAGTCATATCAAAACAAATTTACATGGTTGTTGATAAAGACGGTCGATGTTAAAAATGTCTACAGCTTTGTTGCTTTATGCTTTATGTATTTTCTGTGGAATACATTGGCAATTCGTTTGTTTCGTAACAACGTTACTTAGGAACAAGATATACATGTATTTTTGTTGCGGTAATTCACGATTTTTAACATTGGTAAAAAGCAGGAAATGCTGCTTTAAAATGAAGTTTTCTAGTTTTTAATATCGCCAAAAATCGTTGCTTTTAAAGGAGGGAAATCGTGTATAACCGTTCGCGATGATCAGTGGCCTCTTCTTCCTGTTATGAGCTGGCCTTTTGATCTTGCGAGCGGAGAATCGTGACTTTACGGGATGGGCTTCCACACCAGACTCCCGCGTTAGCGGGTTCTGATTGTAAAATAGAGTCGTCGATGTCTTAGATTAATTGCAGTATGCTTCTAAAATGGCCAATTCAATGCATTGTCGTGGCCCAATTAGTAAATGTCCGTCTGCCGGAGTAGCCGACTTCTATAAATAATACATGAAAGAGCGTCGTCTTTCTTTAGGGTAGATTGTTTCCCTCTCGTTATACAACGTGCATTTATTGGCATTAACACTTCTTTCTCATTGGCAACAAAAGCAATATCATATATTCATGTAGTTTGAATACAAAACACACACACGCAAGGATAGAAGGCGAGAAGTTCTCTTTTTATTAGCTTCTAAGTGGCTTTAATTTATAATGGATAGACGGGCAGATAAGTGAAAAGGGATAGAGAAAAAGTAGATAACGCTGGAGATTGTTTGATTAAACGTTTTATTTAACTAGGCAAAGTTACGTGTCGTGGACCTTTCTTCCACTTGAGTTATACATTTTACATTACATGGAATTTATGCACTCTATTGGTTTTTGCAATTTATTTTGCAAATAGAATACTAGCAAAATAAGGTATTACAATTTTTGTCTAAATATTTTACGATACACAACTTTTTGGTTTATAAATTAAATTTATAAGATAATATGCATTTATCCTTCGGGAAAAAAATCTGAATAACAATTTACAAAAAGAATAGATAAACTATAAAAAAGTTAACACCAATTTTTGATAATCGTGACTTTAAATTAATTAACGCAATATTTCCTCCTCTTGCGTTCATCACCGCTTGCATTCGACGTGTCATTGATTTTATGAGGGTATGAATGTAGTGCTGTGGAATACTTTTCTTACTCCTCCATCAGCGCCATTCTTAATTCATGCAAGGTCTCTTGCATCACTGGGGGAATTTTACCCTTTTTGACAACGCGTCTACAAAGGTTTCGATAGGATTTAAATCCGCACTACATGCTGGCCGGCCAAACATTGAATTGGTGCCCGTTCCAAGGAGTAACCAACGGTCCTAGGTGCTCATTCCTAACGTACATTGTCGTGCATAAAAATAAAACCGTCGCGAATTAATGGCTTACGGGAACAACTTCTGATAACACATCTTCAGTGCACAGTTAGGGACCCCTCGACGAAGACTTAAGTATGTGCGCCCTTCCATAGAAATTACTCCCCAAACCATAGTTGCTCCGGAGTGTTGCGTGGATATATCGCTTTCCTGTCCTCCAAACCATCTCTCGTCCTGCAGAAGACCTCAAACAAAACTTCGGCTCATCCGAACTCACAATTTTAATCCAAACAATTGATGTGATTTCTTTCGAAACCTAACTGAACTGTTTTGTCCATGGTCAGACGTTCGGGGCTAGTGCCAGGTCTTCTTACTCGTAATACAGCTCCTGAAAGCCTTCGCCTTACAGGGCGGAAACTGGCTTGGCATTTTAAATTTTTAAAGCCGTTGCTTGATCTTGACGCGGTAGAATGTCGATTCGGAGAGCATTCGAACCAATAAAACTATCATCTCTTTGAGATTTGAACCAATGGCACTCTGATCCATGGCTGCTTAAGTAACCCCAAATATCATGGTAGCAATGGAAAACCCTTCGGCCAGTTGTGATGGGAACTAGATGAATGGGAACGAGAAGCACCCTGGCCACATACGCTTTACTTATTCTATCTTCCAACGATTCTAGCTGAACTTAAAAACTATCATCATTCAAACAAATTTAAAACTTAAAAATGGTTCAACCGAAAAAAAATCAAACCAATCAAATAGAAAAGCCAATAAAGAAGAGATTGACTATTCAAAGTATTATTTTCAAAACCCAATTGTAAAAACAAGTGGGAGATTTTATGTTTAATTAACCTCTAATCGTTTAAAACGGACCAAATATTTTTATAAGATAGAGGATTGTCTAAGATATAATTGAAAATATTAAGGTTACCACTTGTTGCCTCAACAGGGTTCGAACAATTTGTGTGAATACTCTTTGTATCCAGCTGTCTCTGCCTTTTCACGCCCATGGCGACTTGGACTATTTATATTATCTTGATCGTACGTTTATTGGCCTGTGGAAATAAAAGACAAAATCTTCAGGAAAACCCCGTGTCAATTTTTAGGAATTTCTGCTGTGTACCAGTTCCGAGAGTGTCACGTACTCTGTTTTCTCCCTGATTGTCCACACCTGTCAATAAGGCCTCCGATATCCGCTGGATACGTGAAATATCAATTGCAAGCCCTTGGAAACGGCGAACCACAAGACGGCCGACAAATATCTCCGGTGAAAATGAAACCAGATGAAATAGGTCGAAATTTAAGGCTAGATTAATTATAAACAACGAACCCTGTGATTTATACGTTTTTAACCTATGCCATGAGGGTTTTCCTCCCTTGCGGTCAACTACAACTCAACAACCTCGAATAAGAAATATGCAAACCGAAAAAGGCTATGAAAGGCCTATAAGCGGGTGGAGGCAAAATTGACCAGATTTTATTCCGCTTCACCAAAGCGTGATATTTCGCTTTTGAAACTCTATATAATCTATAAATATTTTTATAATAAATATCAGAGCCAAACCATCCGGAACAGGTTCAACGTGCATAACACCTTCCTTCTTGGTCAACCCCTGGTAAATCCACATAGCCTTGAGGTACACGCCGTTTATGGTTGATAGGCCATTACAAAATTATTAACATTTTGCGTTAGTTCTTTATAAACATCTCTCAAGATATTTCACACCTTAATTTCAGTCAATGCTCAAAAGAAAGTATAGGGACCTAACCCAGTCCTACTCGAGCACAATTCACCTATTCGGATGACCTTCCTACACCTTTCTATCTGACTCCCAGGACCATGAAAGTAATAAAACAAAAGTTTTTATTCGACTTTTTTAAACGTCACTTCTTCTGAGTTTTTAAATATATAAGACTAGATAATGGGTCGCAGATAAGACCTCGGCACCTAGCTGATAAAAGCTAGGTCATTTCAGCCACAAACACGCAGTTATTACACCTAGACGCAGTTACTCATTTTTATATTCACTCTCTCCTATTTACATCCCATTCAAGTAATTAGCTGTATTATTTAATGTTCTTCTAATTGAGGCTTGACGCAATATTTTACCTATCGCAATACCCATTCACGCTAATAAATACTTTCACCCTAAATATTTAAAAAATACAAAACGAGATATCTTTCGATATATATTGTCTACAATAAAACGGACCCGTTTCCTCCAAAAGTCGGGATAGAGGGCCAGAATATTGGTTATCATGTTAGAACACAAAAGCATTATAAAAGACCTGTCGGTTTGTTGTTCTGTAAAAATACATTTCTATTCATTTAAGTCCAAACTTTCGCATCATACAGGTCTTAATGCCTTGAAAGTTATGACACGGCTAAATAATAATTTGAAAAACACTTTCACACAAGGCAATCATATTTACTTGTCGAAAGAAATCATCTAGGAAGAATAATTCCAAGCGAACTTGGATCTGAAAGCATGTTAAATTGTGACGTTTTTCTTTACGGTGCACCTCCACCACGCTTTTCGATCGTGACTTTGAAAAGATTGAGAAAGATTACCGATCGAAAATTGGGTTAATTTGATTTCAACATAGTATAAGTTCATAATAAAAGTCAAGTCTCGCAGATAATAGTATATATTTTGCAGACAGAACATAAACGATAATCAGACTACATCTAATCTATTAGAATACAAGGAATGCAAAGTTTTAGAATTTTTAGGTGAGTAAGTAATTCACTGGTTTGAATTTCACGAAGAACGAAACAAACGTAAACCAGTGAGAGGGAAAAGGGAAAGGGATAATCTACTCCTGTCTCCTGTGAGCGATTAGAGGCATAACAATTGGTTTTACCAAATAGAACATAAATAAAGTTCTGATTTCTTCTCACTTCCATATCAAGAATTTGTAAAATATGCCTAAGAAAATACAGGTCAAAGGACAAAAAAAATACAAGCTGGACCTGAAAGATCAGGGACTAACAAACATACAAAAACACCCGGAAAGCGCAGGCAAATATTTGATTACTATTCGTGATAAACTTTAGTATAATAATCTTCCAAGAGAGGAAAAACATTTTTATCAAGAACCACAATTATCGTATTTTAAAGTATAAAGAAACCTATTCCCAAGGGTCAGTCATGGTATCACCACTTTTTTCCTATTCCTTGGGCGAGGGGTCCTCTAAAAAGACTTTTTTACCATCTGGTAGCACACTGCAGTTTGTATGTGTATGTTCATAAATTCCTGTAGGTGTGGACATTCGTGTTTCCGCCATGTTCGATGTTGGGTCCAAAATTTTGACTAAAGATGGCAAGAACGTGTGAGACCAAATTGACGAAAAAGACTAAATTACAGGTCCATCCCCTTGCAGATTTCGAGTTATAAATTTAAATTTCACCTGAGAATCGAATATTGAGGAAATTGGCTTCGATTAAGCAGACACCTTTTATATTACTTTTGATTTATTCACATGTGACTTACAAGAGTGTCGAAACAAGAGTGAGAGAGATACAAGGCAAATGAGCCGACAGGTCATCACCCTTTCTGATCGGCAAGATTAAAATTTTGCTATAAGCTTGTCCAGTTGTTAAGCCGAGTTGATTTTTTAATTGAATTAGTCAAGAGCGGCCAAGTTCAATTGTTCTGACTTCGCATTTCGCTGGTCCTTGACTTCGACCTCTTGCTTAACCCGGTGAACAATATTAGAAAGTGTTCAAAAGAGTGTCGTGTTACTGCCAAGGCCGGTGGTCGAGGAACAAAAGGGACGAGTGACTGGGTCTCCGAAGAAATTCCGTCCGGCAATTAAAACCCGAATCCAGTTGGAAACATTGACAACCGAGAGGAGGCGAACACGAGAGGCATTTCAGATCCTGGCCGTCTGATTGAAATTATAATTTAAATGGGTTGTAGAGTAAAAAGTAGATTCACGCTAATTGACACATTCTCGTGAAACATAAGGGTTTTTTTTCAAAACGAGTGTCCAATGGAAAGGAGAGAATAATTTTCCACCCAATGATAGTTGACAAGGCCAAGAAAACGTGTATTGCTGTATAAAAAATATATCTTAATTAGTCTGTTGCTATGAATTGAGTCATTAGTTATGGAAAAAATATATAAATATTTAAATTTTATTAAACCAGGATAAAACAGACTTTGCACTATAAAAGAACTTCGAACATTAAAAATATTTTCATTTTAAATTGAAGATTGGTAGGAGTTTCGATTGAAAAGAGGGCTAGAGGGATGGACAGATTGAATATATTAAGGCCAGATTAAGCATTCCTAGTTTTTTATTAGAATTCCAGCATCTTAATCCTGGTTAGTGATGCTCTACTCTTCCATTTATGGCCACACCAGTAATACGATTATGCCCAGTTTTTATTGATCAAAAATCATAAAATAGCCTCTTACATTTTTAATGCATTCATCAAAAACATTGTCAGATATCGGAAAACAATTTATTTTTAATGAAAATTCGACAGTTTTAATGTAACAGCAATTAATGTCCCAATATCTAATTCTCGATTTTAGAAAATCTGCTTATTACTGGCATGTAGACGATATACAATGCTGGATGTGAAAAGATTCTTTCACTCATAACAATGAAATTCACTGATCGTAGGATACATTTGAGATTTAATGTTCGAAAAAACATTACTCTTTGCTCACTTGAAATTACATCAAGTGATAATAAAATTAAGTGATAATTAAATACGCTTACCTAGATGCTTCAAAATCTGTACACTATTTTGTTTTTAAAAAAATAATAAAATCAGCAGATGTTAAGATACATTTAAAATTTATGTGGTATATAGAAAAAACACTAGTCGACACCTGTTTGCCACGATTAGGTTGAATCGAGACAAAGATTATGGAATTCTATTTAATAATTTGAAAAAGTAGTAAAAAGTGGTTTGACTTCTCATCCAAGCGTACCAACAGTAGTTGAACGTTAAGCACTCCTATATGACGGAAATTACTTTATACTGTAAAATGAATATGTTTTTGGGCTAGATGCACAATTTTTTTTAGCATGACCATTTCTGCTTCGTCGATATAGCATTACCGCGGAGTGCACAGGGTTGGGTAAGGAATGGTTAGCTATATTTTAAGGTATAGTTAGGAAAGTTATGGTTAAGTAAGGTTAAGGTTGAACTGAATGAAAAAAGAAAACTTTGTAAAAGAAAAGAAATAAAAACGCAACAAGCGTGAAATTTTAGCTCTGATAAAGATGCAAAAACTTCAATTTGGTATCGGCCAGGTTAATTTAGGTAGTCTCAAGGTTAGCATTAGGGTTAGGTTAGAATTAGGGACGGGTTGGATAAGATGTTAATCTGTTAAATGATGAGAATGTGTGTGTGTCAGTAAAGCTTTTTTGCGAAGTTTGCAAACTTTTATTTCTGCAGGAAAATTGGTGCTACAAAATTGAAATTTTTGCCTTTTTAACATTTTCAAATTGTTTCATTGTTTCTGTTAGAAAACGAAACGAATCTGGAGGGCGCGTTTTTTGAATGGGAATTTAATCGGTTTGTGTTCTACAAATAGTGTGTAAGAAAATAAAATATGGAGAAATTCGAGTATTACCGGGAAAAAATATCACCCTTAAAAAAACAACGTGAAGTTTGACGGATTTTCCTGATCACACTTTATATACAACAGTATTAGTTATTACAAATTATTTATAATTGTTTTTTTAGTTTTTCCCTCTTTATTCATAAAAAGCTGTGTATGGAATTAACCGGCATCAACAATATCCTATGATTTATGATTTCTAGTATTTAAATATTTTTCCGTGAAGCGGATAAAATATTCGAGCGCGAAGCACGAGTTTTCTGATTCAGAAACAATCACTCACGTGTTCAGTTAGGTCCGTCCCTGACAGTTTATGGCGTATGTATATTTCATTTTATCTTTCTCGTTAAACAATGAAAACTGTAAATACCATTTTTCTCTAGATAAATTTCTAAATTCGACCATTAATGCATTTCCTCTATGAGCTGAACTGTTAAGTTAAAAAAGTAGGCGATTGAGAAAACACCCGGCGTCTTTAAATGTCAGATGTGGGTGAGAAAATTACTATTGATGTTATCAGCGAACACTGATCTAGTCTTAAAACGTTCGAAGGGTGACAGCAGTTTTACAATGTATCCGGTCGTGCCTGAAACACTGATGAGAATAATTATTTTTTTCTTGTCCTTTATAAGAAGCTGTGTATGGAATTAACTGGCTTCACTATATTATATCCTACGCTTTGTGATTTCTTATAGCATAAAGAAACCGAGTGCAATGGATGCGTTCACACGTTCGCTTTGAGGTGGCGGACATACATTCGTCGTGAATGGAGAAAAAACCCGTAGAGGTTCTTTTTATTGAACCGACCAAACCCCACCGATGGAAAGGTTCTCGGCCACGAATTAACCCCGGGTCCGGTCAGTTGGATGACTCTTGTCACCTTCGAGTAAAAAGCCGTGAATCATCCTGGCGTCGGCAGGAAAGAAGATGTAGTTTTCCGCTTTGGACATGGGAACCGACGTCGGACTGCTGAACCTCGGTCAATTATGGAAACTTCTGCATATTAACACTTGCCCTAACAGGTTCCCAGGCACTGATTTCGATCTCATCCTAACGGTTTCCATGATTGCTCACTGCCCGGCTGAAAAGTGTAGTTTTTATTGTATCAGTGCAATGACTTGTTTGTGCGACATCATATTTGGTACAAACACGTTTTTTTGTGTGCAGTTCACCTTTTAAACATTCCCGGGAGATGTCCGACACGAAAGCTTCTTAACCTTTTAAGAGTTATTGCTCGTTTGGCATATTAGACCGAGTTGAAGAAATGAGCGGCTTCGAGATACGAGGTTCGATAGCTGAAGTGTATATGTTCAACAGAAGACTACAAAACTTCCAATTGATACCGATACTTTCATCAGCGATCATTCATGTAAATGATAGCCTTTCTTTTGTGAAATACCGTCAAACACAGCCATAGTCTTTTAAACTTAATTTGTGCCAATGTTTACAAACGTGGCTGAACGTATTAATACGCGGATCCTCACAAGATGCAATCAGCAGAAACATTACATTTACAACACTAAAATAA
The DNA here is from genome assembly GCA_039619505.1 of Cimex hemipterus. NCBI lineage: Eukaryota > Metazoa > Arthropoda > Insecta > Hemiptera > Cimicidae > Cimex > Cimex hemipterus. Next base: position 16,716,967 of record CM077108.1, read on the forward strand.
TCGAAAACGAACCAAATACAGCTTCATACCACTTTTAGAAACACTTCCTGGTTTGAATTCGTTAATTCATTTCCCTTTAAAGAGGGTATCCCGAGAATAGACGTCAATACTTCAGGAGGTAATCCTGCATATCAAATGCAACTAAAAAGTCCTTATTGCACAAAGCCTGATTTTCAATTGTATTCGAGATATTTTATTTCTTAGGTTAGTCAACCTTTCACAAATTGACCCAAAAATAGTATCCCAAAGAATGTTAATCATGCTGTAAATTTAATTACACCAATAGATTGAGCTTTGAAAAGCATATGATATTTTGATTTCATTGGAACCTTCAACGAAAATATAAAAAATCCATAAAAAAGAAACTTTACGCTTAAGTAAGATTTTCTTGGTTCTATAAATAGTCACAGATATGACGCTCACAGAAAACATGCTCCTACAAAGCACACACGAGTGCTTAATTTTTCAATGATCAATTATTAACAATTTAAAATCAACGTTTAATTTAAATTTGTTTTTTTCAGTTACTAGTTCAAAACTGCAATATGCACTAAGAATTTGTAACTCCCGTTATAAAGTAGTTAAAATAACACAAAGTAAACGACTAAGATTCTTTTGATGAGTGCACATCAAAGATTGTGGACATTTAGGTTAGCGGCCGTAGTATTGAACATGTTCACGGGATACCCTGTATAATTCGAAATTTTGACGAAAGTATTTAAAAAGCAATCATACATTAAAAATGTTGAATTATCTTATTGCGAAATCGTAAAACGATAAACGTAAATAAAAATAATTAATATTGTAAAAAAGACTTCTAGACTTATTTCAGAATAATAAACAAAATAGAAAATAACAAATAAATGTGATAAAGACACAAAAAAGAACAAGCGGGAGATTTTAGACATGATACAGTTAAAACATTCTAACCAGATTAGGTTATGTAGATTTAAGGTTAGAGTTATGTTGGCTTACTTATGGTTCAGTTAGAGCAGGGTAGACAAGGTAGGGTTAATGTTAGCTTTAGGGTTAGTGTTCTCACAGAAATTATCTATATGATCAATATATTAAACCAAAGAGTTTATTGTTTCATCTTGTACATCGTTATTTAATGTGAATTCGCCATGTTTTGATGTTTATCTAGAATTAAATAAAACCTCCTATCTTAAACTTAAACGGATTACTTGACGATTGAAGATGTATAGACGAAGATGGCGTGAAATGGCACGTTTTTGCCTTGAACTTTGCCCAGAAACTTAAGAGTTTCGCCTTAGCCAGATAAATGTCTATGGCCGGTATGATGTCAATACTGTCACCATAATCATAGAGTTCGTCATAATGAAAGAATTCGCGGAAGCCTTTTTTTTTGTTGTTGTTCCAATTCATGACGGCTAAAAACCGCCGGTGTCAGACCTTGTCGTCGTGATTCATCGTAGCTTCACCCCACCTGGTGGAGCGAATTGATCGAATTCGCTGGCAAATCAATTATCTCGCACAAATTTTACAACAATGACGACAGGATATTCAAAATATGAAAGTAATGAAATGTGACCCAACCCCCTTCAAAACACCGGTAAAACGGGGGCTCAAGTTCACATTTGTGTTGCGAGCCCTCCCCCAAAATATGGAGCCAGGGACAGTATACAATAAGCTGTACAGACTGCAGGAGGGAGGAACTCTTCCAGTCCCTGGTATCCATTTTAAAAAAAAAGTAATGAAAATTGAAATAGCATATTTTCTTGGAGGAAAATTAACGAACAATTAGTCGAACTTTTTATTAGATATAAACGTTTTGTGGAGAGTTTTGCAAGACTTAATATCTAAAACGCCAACTAAATTGAAACCATTTTATTTTTATTGTGTTGCAAACCGTATAGAACATAAAATTATGTATTGATTTATGCATGATTTTTAATTTGATCTTACACCGTGCGTGTGTTTGTGTGTGTGTGTGTGTGTGTGTGTGTGTGTGGTCTTTGTTTAATACAGATATGCAACGATAATTGAATTTCAATACAATACGTACAATGCAATCTTTTTATTAACCACACTTATTATTTTGAAAAATAGTATATACTGGATGCCTGTCTCTTATTTCTTTTTAGACACGTTGTAAATCCATGGAATCACAGCCTTGCTCATTCTTTAAATCCCACGTGACCGCTGATTTATGAAAATATCTCCGGTTTTCTTTTTATTTATTCCATAGTTTTGAATATATTGTCCGACCTCAGAGCCCAGCATACAGTTCCTCCATCTGCATATCGCCATCCTTCCATTGTGGAAACGGTCGGCCAAACTGTAATTATCAACCAGACAATTCCGAATGTTGCGACAAAAGGCTCTCCCAGGTCGAATTAGAATACAATTAATGGCCGCGTCGTGTACCTGGCGCCTAACAACAATATGCCAAGGACTCGTTTGGGTGATAATCCAAGGGAGATTAATATCGTTTTGTATATTCTTTAACGTCAGTATTGCTATTCCAACAATTAACCATAAATATTAATCCAGCGAAGTCAATTCAAATAATTTATCAAAGGGTCGTAAAAATGTCCTTCAACTGTGGAAGATACATTTTTGAAGGTCAAATTTCCAACTATTTTATCAATCGAAAATTGGATCACTGGAACTGAAGGGTTTATGCAATATAATCACGTTTAGGATATTCAAAATGTTAAAATTTTATAATAATCACCATAGAATTGTAAAGTATTTTTTTAATAGTTCCGAAATACAAAATTTTCCACTTTAGAGAAAAACCTATGTTGGTTACTGGCTGTTCTTAATGATTATTTGGAGGTCGTGATGCGATCTGCTGTGACGTAAATTTTAGAAATATATTTTCTCTATTGTACCAACGTTTCGATCTTTGTTGAGATCATCTTCAGAGCCTGGGATTTATAAACATTGTTTAAATTTTACAAATACTCGTTTTTTTAATCTAAAATTTTCTAGCATTGTATGAATTCATTTTTTCACATCCTACATGTATTTTTAAAATTTAAACAATATTTATAAATTCCAGGCTCTGAAGATGATTTCAATAAAGATCGAAACGTTGCCACGATAAAGAAAATGTTTCTCTAAAACCTACGTCACAGCAGACCGCATCTCACGACCTCAAAAAATTACAGAAAAACCTTCAATCATGAATATTTAACCTGTCCCTAACCATATGTCTACCTAACAAACGCAAACCTATCTGTATCCATAACCCTGACTTACCACTACCAACAAGCCCCTAACGCTAACGATTCTTAGCCGAACCATATGCCATGTCACTAACGTGATCGGCGTCGTGAAAATGGCCACGTATCCAGCCCAAAAACATATCTTTGCTTAAAATAAGATACTGACTATAGTTTGATTTACGAAATTTCGATTACATGGTTAATAAACATTGGAATTGTATGTATCATTGAATTAAACAGAGAAAACTGAGATATGAACAATTTGAGTCGATATGTTTTTCAAATTCAGTAGTGTTAATATTTTGCACCATGAACATAATTCAAATAAAAGAAAGATTTAAAAAAAAGCATGAAGCATGCGATTCACGAAAACGCGACAAACTTTAGGGGCTGTTTGTACACTCAAAACGGAACAACAAAGTTCGAACGACAAAATTTTCCATGGATTTTTTTTTTTAATTTGAAGAACAGGCTAAGGAGGGAATTCTCCAGACAGCTATTGAATTGTGGAGTGAAGATGCAGTAGCTGGGACAAGTTGTTGAAATAAGCAACATTAAAACAAAAGTTCGAGCGAATTTTGCAGTCTTTCTTATTTTTCCAGTGACAATAGCTTATTCGATTAAAGTTTTAAGTAGTCATAAATAATATTTTAAAATGTAATAGCTTAAAATAAAGCCTGGATACTGTTAGTTTGCCCAAAACGATACACGCGTTTTTTACATTCTAGCTTACTTTTCTTCCAAAATTTAAGTCGGGTCGCAAATTTCTAAATATTTACGATATTCTATGTTGTATATTGACATTAAGAAATGTTATCAGTTTTAACGGCTTGTTCATATCTGTCGTAGAACCCAAGATTCAAAAGATATGTACAACCCCTGTTTTGCCGCTAAAAACAACACAAAACACGAATTATCATAGTTATTATTTGGAATCAGAGAGGGGTCAGATGCTTTTTTGTTGTATTTTGATTGCAGAAAAACGACCTGAAATTTAAGACATTATCCTTAAATCACCCAGTGTACAAATTAGAAATTATGATGCATGCATCAAAAGAGCAAATAAAAATATTTCAAATATTAGAATACTTTATTCCGAACTCGTAAAACAATAAAAGTAAATAAAACCAATTAATGTTGCAAACAGAAAAGACCAATAGACTGTATACTGTTTCAGAATATTAAAGTAATTATAAACGAAAGAAATAAATCTGATAATTTAGACACACAGAAAAGCAACATGTGGGGATATTTATTTTTTTTTTTAATTTAGTACTGGCCCGATTAGGGCAGGAAGGGTTACCGAGTGGGGTTAGACTTAGGTCGGGTGAGGGGCTACATCCATGATTTCATGTTTATCCGCAAAGCGAAAAACATATGCGGATGCTAAGCGCGAGTTATTTACACGTTTCTCATGTAAACAACCGTCCTGAGGCGTTTGGCGCAAGAATTAAGGTCGTAAACCTCAAAATAAGCGAAATAATCGCAAATAAACAATTGTTATTTATGTCAACCAACGTAGAGTTTTAGAATTCTGAGCCAATGACATAAAGCAGGAAATGCAAATTAAATTGCGGACAATGTGGGTAAATGCGGGAATTATTTCTAAGGCTCAAGATTCCAAAAGATCAAATTCCGGAAAAGGCGACAAAACGAGTTTCCTATTAAAACACTTTAAATAAAAAAAGTTATTTATAAGAATACATTATCTTTTATATACCTTTTGCGCAATTGTAAATAGCTAGAGACAGGAAAAAAGTTCTTAAAGAGGATTTAAGTCCATTACTTTGTGTCTAATGCTATAAAAACAAATACGGTATTAGCATAATGCTTTGCAAGGCTAAGATCTGGTAAATTTGATTTCAAATTGCCTAATTAATTGAGGGATTTAGTCATTAATTATGAATAAGCATGTGTTTGCTTTCAAACTTACAAGTCCTTTGAAACGTTTAGACTAGAAAATTAACTTTTATTTTGTAAAGCAAAATTAGTACATATGTTTTGTATTTGAATTTATTTTTTTTTTTAAATCGGTATGCATATGTTTAGTGCAAGATCAAACGTACCTTAAGAAAGACCATGTTCCTGCTCCTCTTCTAACGCTTTACAGGGAACTAACGACTAATTACTAATAACAAAAACCACAAAGGAAAACATTCACGCTGATTTCAAAGTGGGGAGTGTGAAAGTGAAAGACGTACGTGGAAAAGAATGAATTATAATTCGCTCACCCCCGAATGTGGGAAAAATATTTTTACAATGTCACTTTCCTTCATCCTTTTTACGTTATTTAAACTCCTTTTCTCCAATTCTCACGACGAAAGGGGTTTTTATTTATAAAACGCTATTATATATTAAAAATACGAAGAATTTGGCAATTAGAATGGTTTTGGAATCGTCTACTAATAGGAAGCGGAAGTCGTCTATCGGAGAATTATAGCTGGAAAAAGTCAATTTTGTTCCCAAACTCATGGGAATATAGGCAATTTTATAACGATTTTGTATTAATTTTTTTGAAAGCTAGTCCTGGCTAGTTTCGCCGCCACCGATTAATAACCAATTAAGTTCGTTTTCATTAATATTGTTTTATAGTTTTAATTACTTCACTAAATTAAGTCCATTTACCAGACTTTCACTCCGAACTGTATGTATAGACACATCAGGGAGTTGACGAGTATACCCCTTAACCAGATGTCCAGGATATCATCGCTTCCTAGGAACGGGTTATGCTTCGACAGGGGCTACAGCTTTTTCTGCCCCAAACGCATGCAAACTTCCCTGACTGGCAAAAAAATCCACCCACTTGTAATATAATTTGATTTGTATATATTTTTTTGTATTAATCAAAGTTTCACATTTTTAACGTTTAATAATTGAGACTTTGTCTAAAAAAGCAAAAACGCAAAAACAATTAAATGCTAAGGAAAATGAAAAAAAAATTATGGATAGATAAAATTTAAATTTTTAATTAAGATTTATCATAATAATCTTATGATAAAAAAAAAAAACAGGAAAACCGGCTAACGAGGTCAAATCATATAGACCGATATCGTTACTAACGACAGTGTCTAAACTCTTCGAAAAGTTATTATTAAAACGAATAAAACGTATCGTTGAAAAAAAGAAAATCATTCCTGACCATCAATTTGGATTCCGAACAAGACACTCAACAATAGACCAAGTTCACCGAGTAACAGATGTAATAGAAAAATCTCTCGAAGAAAAACAAATTTGTTCTGCTATCTTCCTTGATGTCTCGCAAGCTTTTGACAAGGTCTGGCACGAAGGACTCATCATTAAACTAAAAAGTATGCTGCCAAAGCAGTATGTCGATATTATCAATTCGTACCTAACTGACAGACTGTTTAGAGTCAAACAAGAAGATCAATATTCAAAATTAAAAGCAATAAATTCAGGAGTGCCACAAGGTAGCATATTAGGTCCACTGCTTTACTTGTTATACACCAGTGATTTTCCGAAAATAGATGGAGTAAAAATTGCAACGTTTGCAGATGACACCGCGGTGATATCACTAGGACCGACTATCAACCATTCAACCAAAATCCTCCAAAATGCATGTAATAAGATAAACGAATGGACAAAAAAATGGAAAATCAAGCTAAATCAACATAAATCAGTTCATCTGATCTTCACAAACAAAAAGGTGGACCATGTTCCGTCGCTCATAATCGATGGAACTACTATACCATACAGCAATACAGCTAAATATTTGGGAATGAACTTAGATGCTAAGCTGAGATGGAAAGAACACGTGAAGAAAAAAAGGACAGAGATAGGTTTAAGGTATAGGCAACTATACTGGTTGATAGGACGTGGCTCCAATCTTGCTATACAAAATAAAATACTATTATATAAACAAGTCATAAAGCCCATGTGGATATATGGTATACAACTATGGGGTTGCACCAAACATAGCAATATTAAACTCATACAAACGCTCCAAAATAAAATCCTACGTAACATGGTCAATGCACCTTGGTACATAAGGAATAAGGACTTACATAGGGATCTTATGATCCCTGAAGTCACGGCGGAAATACGACGATTTGCCGCCAAACACCAGGCTCACCTCAGCCAGCACGAGAACGTGGAGGCGTCCAAACTCTTACATAACCGAAACATGGTCAGAAGATTAAAACGAACAAAGCCATATGAACTTGTGTAGATAAAAGTGAATAGTTAATAGTGAAATGTAAATCTTATTGTACCAATGGGTTTATAAGAATGTAAATTTTTATTTATTCTATAATATTATTGTAAAATTGATGGTTGGTCTAATAAGACCAGTTTTAATAAATAAATAAATTATAAAAAAAAAAAAAATTAAGATTTGAAAATCGCGTATTTCCTCCTACATCTCTAAGACGCCTCGGCATACTTTCTACCAACCTGGAAATGTCTCTTTGCTGGAGGTTAGCCCATTCTTCACGAAGAACTGAAGAACAGCATGTGGAGGTATCAGGAAGTGATGGACGTGCTCGTATTCGTCTTTTTAGGTGAGCCCATAAATGTTTGATGGGATTCAATTCTGGGGAAAGGAGTTGCCAGGCTGAGACCCTGATGTTATGATGTTGAAGGTACGTTTGTTCTAAGCGAGCGACATGTGGACGGGCATTATCGTGCATTAGCATAGGATCGTCGCTGTTTTCATCTTGGATAGGCCACGCATGATGCTCCAAAATAGTATCCACATAGCGAGCGGCCATGAAGACCCTTAACTAACAACAACCGCGGCTCTCCATAGAAATTCTCCCTCAAACCATCACTGAAGTTGAAAAGTTTGCATTTAGCCTTCTCCACGCTCTTTCACGCCCGTCTAGAGATCATAGAGCAAATCTACACGCATCCGTGAAAAGAACAACAGATCAATCGTCCAAAGATCGATGGCTGTGTTCTCGTGCAAATGTGAACCGTGCAACTCTCAGTGTTCTGGTCAATTCTGGTCCTCTTATGGGGTGAGTCAGTCCATACTGATTAAATCTTCTTCGAGTGTGTTCAGAAATTTGGCACGTCAAACTTCCTGGGGTCGATGAATCACTTGAAAAACAGTAACAGTTTCGCAAAATTCTCAAAGTCAAAAAACGGTCATTCTCGAAAACTTCTAACGGCGTCTCGCAGAGTTTCGTAGGGAAATCCGATGCCAAAAGCCGCATACCCGATGGAACGTCCACACCACGCGCAACATCCTCAGCATTAAGGGGCATTTTTAAGTTTAAATACTGAAGTTAAAAAAACTAAACAGTTTATTGCTTCAGGTTAGAAAGGAGACTAAATAAATATTTTAAATTCCGTAAAACGTAGCCATTGGAAAATCCTTTATGCTTCTTTTGAATAAAGAATTAAGGGTATTTACCTCTAATTAATATTCCCAATTTAAATAAAACATAGCACAAAAAAATATTTATTGGTAAAAACCATGACAAAATTAAGGGCAGAATTTTCTTTTATCGAGAAAATGATTTAAAAAAAATTGGGCGGATTTTTTGCATTCAGTGTATTAGTCAGTCGTAGACAAGTCAATCACGCAACTAAATACATTCATGCATTGCACTAATTTGGATCAGTGAGTGGAATAGTGGATATTCCCACGTCGACTTACAACCAATAGCATTAATTTAGCCTAAATAGGGCCGATGGAGTATTTCTATAAATATTCTGCCATCGACCTAAACACATATGGTTGGAGGGGCGATTTTGACGTAATATATCACCATCATCTTTCATCACTCACACTAATAAATACATGTATTCAAACAAAAAACATATGGAATGTGTCTGTATAATATTACAATAACATTACATTCCATGTTTTGTTATTACATATACATTCGAACCACGAAAATTTAACGGGGCAAGTGCTGATAAATCATTATTCATCGTTGCCACCTCCAGTTCCTTGCAACAAAGCTAATGTTTTTTCTCCTACGCCGGGTACACCATGATTTTTCTGAAGGATCTCCCATCAACGTCCTCTAAAAAACGGAACAGGGGACTCAGAAACCGCCTGCAATGCTCGAGAACCATTCTTAACTCCTTAAACGCTCTCTGTATGGATCCAAGGCATGACATACTTCTATTATGTGGGACATTTCGAGCATCCTTTCTGTGCACAAGGGACACCTGCGCGGACTTTGGACCACAAGAAGGGATCCGTGTGCCATCCCGTACGGCCACATCCGCCAATTTTTCAAAGATTTGCGGGTCGAAAAGGACCAAGCTCGTAAAGGTCAAGAGTTTTTCCAGATGGACTTATACCGTTCAACTGAATTTGTTCAAGCATTAATTTTTTTAGCAAAATAAGAAAATCACGAAAGTAAGGTTTTACTTATTATTTCTACCATTTTGTCACTGCCTTTCTAAGTCAAAAAGTGCTGCCCTGCACCGTAATGTTTATGGGCTTTGACTGATGTAAACCCGGGCCGTGTTTAAGCATATTATCCGAACCGAAGCCGAGTCATAATAATTATATCGGATCGGATAGACGACTAAAATTTCAATCACGAAAAAATGCAGCCGTCGAGGAGTCCATTATTGCGGTCCGACAGGTGCTTCCATCCCGGGAGTCCGGAGGTTGTTAAATCCCCGGCCGTATAATTTCGTGCGGGAAGGCTCTGGGGCGAGCAGCTGTAATTAACCTAAGTTTGTATTTTTGGGCGTGTAACAGGTCGGATTGTGCAGTTCGAAAAGAGCACGAAGAGCCATTTGCCGTGTTATTGTTTCCCTGAGGTTGGAAGGTGGGAATCGGCCGGTTCTAACTGTTTCCTTGTCCTTCTCCTTCTTCCATTTCCGGCGTGGATAATAAAAAAACAGGCGTCGATTCATTGCCGACAATTATCCTGGAATGCGATTTGACAAATATCATTCAAAGCGTGATTTATAACCGTTCTTTTCGTTGAATGGCTTCTGCGTGTTGTTTCTTTTCCTTCTCTTTGTTTTATAGCTGCGAATTAAAAATATGTCAGTAACTATTCCTCAGTGAAAAATGGTTTTCGCTAATTAACCGAACTTAATGATCTATATGAATCGTTGCCAAGACATTGAGTTTACGACGTTTTCTATCCTTGGCATGTTAATTTTATCAGTTTTCACTTTTATATACGTAAGATACCTATAATTTCTATAATTTTAAGCGTAGTTTTATAATGTTAGACGTGTCACTATTAATGTTATTCAGGTACAAAGTGAATTAGGAAATTAGGGTAGTCCAAGCTTCTGATTCATCAAAGAATGAATTAACAACCTCCAAAATCGACCCAATGAACGGAAGTCAGGAGACTTAATTACGAGAGCATAAAACTATGCTAATGAAAATATGAACTAACTAGCAAATACGAAACCATCGAACAAGAATCAGGTGAACGGATGAAAGGGTGTGTTTTATTGATGATAGCATGGGACAGTTTATAGTCAAAATGTTTCAAATGCTTAAGAATAGTACTAATTTGTTGTTTGTACTGCTTTTGGCATTTATCAAACGGAATGACGTAAGAGAAATTCTTTGAACCAAGAGATTCTAGATACACAATAAAATCTATACTGGACCAAACTTTTTATTCAGTGAATAAATGCTGTCCTTTCGACGTTTTTCTGAAACTTGTTCAAACGCATGTTTAAAATACATACGAGGATGTAAAATTGGAGATTTTTTTAACTGGAATGTCGTATCGTCACAGAATTGAAAATGCTTGGATGAAAAATTGGAAAAGTAGGTTGAAAATATTAGGCCATATTATGTTAAATGTTTTTTTGCGCTTTTAATTTTGATTTAGAACATTGCATTGAATAGAGTCAATGATGAACACGCTGGCCCATCACTGTAAGGACGGGTTCGAATCGCAGCGGTCCTAAATCAAAAAAATTAAGACAGGAAGGATTTATGTAATGACCTGTCAAAATTTTAATTTGGGTAAATGAGCTATACTCTTAAGGGCGATTTTTGAGTGTTACGTGCGTTCTCGTTCGAGATTTATACCGACTAATATTTTTTGACATGTAAAAACAATATGTAACCAACACGAGCCTTGCACTCTCTTATTTTCTACGCTTCTCGGAAAAAACATTTAAAAATGGATATGCACTATAACCCATACCTGACAATTTAATCCAATTCGAACATTGCCTATGTGTTTCATAACCCCACCTAACTCCTCCCTAACCTCAAACCCTAACCTAACCCATATCTAGCCTGTCGTAACTCTAACGAAAACTCCTAGCTCGTCTTTACCTAACCCTATCTGAACTAATTTTACAACCAAGCCTAACCCATCCTGTTCTAAAATCTCCTTTCAATCTAACCCAACGTTAATCGTAACCCTAACAAAGCTAGCAATTCTTAACCTAACGAACGCTATATAACCGTACTCTTTATTCTAACCCTAACCCTACCTAGTCAAACTGAACCCAGCAAAGGCACTTACAAACTGTGCGTATCTAGCCTATAGTCCATAAAATTAACATTTCATAACTGACACGAACCAACATGTTATACTTATATTAAGAGGCAGATAGTGTTTTGCTCACAAACGATATCATTAATTTAATGAATTAAACAGAGTTGCTAGATTATGTTTTTGAAAGGGACTAGATTGAATTTTTGGTAGAAATTCAATTTTATTCTGCTTCGACCACTTTATTGATCTTTCCTATCTCATTCACCTTGTTACTTCCGGTCTTTTCTTTGATGAAAACTTCCATATGAACCAGCTCGTGGAACCAAAACCATAATCATACAAAATTTAATAAAATAGCACACTTGCACATGAGTTAGCCGACCCCAGACGTTGCTTGTGTATTTAACACATGGATATAACGTTTCTATCGTCCAACTTATCTGTTGCTTGTCCTTGTCCAACTAAAATTTAAATTAATTCGATTATAGATTATACATGTATGTACTTTGGGAGAATTGTTAAAATTTTCAGCCCATTTTTATAGCTCCCAATCTCTCACAACTTTATAAAAGAGAATTGACTTTACAAATAATAACGCAGTCACACTGAAAACAGGCTAAATGCTGAAACCTAGCGCATGTAAGAAGACCAAAATGAAAATTTTATTTCAATTTTAAGTAATCTTTAACTATTATTCCTTAAATATTAAAAATATATATAATTAGCCATTAAAATTGAGAAACTCCGGTTTGTTTTTTGTAGATAAAGTCTATCATAAAGCACATTTATGACAATTTTCCAACTCGTGTAACTATCATGTCGATCTGAGTTTTTAATCTTTATCTTTTAAAAGGCGTTCTTCGTCCTTATTTCACAATGCCAAGTTTAATCATACTTTTTTGAAATATTAATTGATCAAACGAGTAAATTAATGGTAGTGTTCCTTTTTTTGTAAGTTATGGTGTTAGATGATGACGCTAGGGGGGTTTTATGCAAAATTGAAGCTTTGGAATAAAATTTGTAAATAAAATTACAGATATAAGACCTAAAAAAAAAGCTCATAAAGGCGAAATTAAATCTCAAGATTGCCATATCGTACATATTTTTCAGAGATAACATATTTGAACACTTCAATTTTGGCCCTTTTTCGAAACTTATTTTAATATTTAAGAAATCGTTATTTTTTTAGAGACGACCAAAAAGATTTCTTTCGAAAATATCTCGCGCCTTTTCGTTTTCCAAACGGGCACTATTTAAAATTACGCACCTAGTTGACCACTTTCGAAAAAATTGTCTCCTGTTATTAAGGGAAGAAAACGTACTTTCTTTCCAAGCCCCGGATTTTTGTTTATAAACCGGATATCCTTTGGTGGCTGCTATTTAATTAAGAATATATATATATATATCAGATGAAAAAGTTAAAATCCTCATAAAAATCATTTGAAAGGTGCTATTTATTCTGTTAAAGTTGCCTGCGGTTTTTGTTAAAGTTTTAAGAAAAAAGAAAATTAACAAAAAAAATATGGCTCCAAAAGGAGCAAAAAACAATTGCGAAAATAAGCCATCGGTGTGCAACTTTTAATAGAAATTCAAATTTTTATTTTGAAAAACCTCAATATAATAGACGTTATTTATTGTTATTATTTAACTTCTAATTACAATTTTTATTATAAAAAAAGTAAAGTGAAATCTATTAGATAATCCGTAAATGATCGTAACTGCCGACCATCGTACTGTCACCCTAACACAATATAAACTCCGTTAGCATGTTAATCAAATAATTAATTATTGTAAAAAATATATTATAGTTTATCCTGCGTTAATAGATGTGGAACAAACGGTAACTGAAAGGAGTGGAAATGGACATACTCTCCCAACGGGTTCCGTGGTGTAGTGGTTATCACATCTGCTTTACACGCAGAAGGTCGCCAGTTCGATCCTGGCCGGAATCAAATTTTTTTTAACGCTTCTTGTGAAGTCTTATTACTTTAGTAATTTTTTTATATTATTTCTAAATTAGTATCTGCTGTCAAAAATAGCTTAATTTCTTCAGATTCCTGTTAAATTTAAAACCTGACAAAAATTAATGGCAGATTTTTTTTCCGATTATCATCTTTATTAAACGCTTGCAGGGGTTTTTTAAAATCAGAAATTCATTTTCACAAAATTTGTACATGAGTTACAAATCCAGGAAAGGCGATAATAAACTGTACATCCAGTAATAAAATCGTAAATCCCTTTCTATATCCCACGACTGTTGCAATCTATTATTTCCAATAAAATTAAATCCTAAGCGTATGATATTTTCACTGGAAATCATCTGTAAAATTATCAGCCAATCTAGCCGATATTATACTATCAAAACAGACAGAATATTTTGTTTTTGTCAACTCACCAGTGATATTGAACGCTGATTTGCTAAATTGTTATCCTTTTTGGAATCCTCGTCGTAATAATCCGAATACAATATGCTCTTCTTTGACGATCTGCATACAAAAAACATGCGAATAAATACAAACATATCTGTTACATTTGACTAAACCATAAAAGAATAAAACAAGATTATTGAATCAACAAAATTTAAACACCTCTTTCTCATGATAAAGAAAAAATTAAATACAATATAATAGTTAAATTGGGTAGTTATTTTACACTTAAAACTAAAATTTTAACGGTCCAAACATTTTATACACATCATATATGAAACCAAAATACGTAAAATACATTTACATACGTATATCAAGACTTTTGTTTAACTTTAATTATTTATTCCATTATATTAGTTGCGATAAAAATTATTTTGAAGATAAATCGAGAAAGAAAAACAAGTGTAATGAAAAAGTAAGAAAAAATGGGGAGAGCTTGAAACAGTAAGGAAGAGAGAGAGAGAGTGAGTAGGAGAAATTGTGATAGTGAGTGAGTGAATGAGAGAGAGGGAGAGAGCGATTGAAATGATAGACCGAAAGGATAAAAAGAAAGAAAATGTTTATTAGATATATAGGTAGATCTACAAATATAAATAAATAGGACAGCGAGAGGGGGAGAGAGAAACAAGGAGAAGGGGAGAGAAAGAGAGTGGAAGAAAAAGAGAGAAAGACAATGTTTAAAGTTTTACAGATAGATAGATCAAGATAAAAAAATATGAGAAAATAAGTAAAGTGAGAGGGGATAGGGAAAGGAAGAAAACCGGTAGAGAGAAAAAATTGCTTTACATATTTTCTTCTGGAGATAAATATTCAAACTCCAATAATTAATAATTATACATTTATCATGCGAAATTCATTGTAAGGTACTTTTTTTATAACGAATAGAACGGTATATTGTAGTAATGAATAGACAATCTCACCTAATTCCTTTACTAAATCTTCTCACTTCTCCAATATGAGAAGCTGACCCCATCCTCGTCATGTTTCCTGAAACAAAAAGAATCTCAATAAATTAATATATATAAAGTAAAAACATTCCTTTAAGAAATTTACAATACGTTGTTCATAGTATTAATAATAGAAATTCCATGGACTATACCGGGATTTGAATCCAGAATTGCGAGATTGGTGTATACGAATTAACGGCCTTAACCAATAAAACACAGTCAATTTATCGTTTTTATTGATTCTATATCGATCAGTTATGTGCATTGATATAAGAAGGAATTGAGTGATTTTTCGTAATTATAATACACAATTTGTTGTTATTTGCATGTGCAGATGATTTGTGATAGACATTGTAAATTATGGTGCTATGTCAGGGGGAACACGTGTATTCATATTTCTTGAAGAATATCGTTTAATTTTTTTGTATGATTTCCATCAGTTTTTAGTAGAGAAGTGGTGAGCGGGTTAGACAATTTTTTCTGTCGCGACTGTATAGATTGAGACCCAAGGATGTTGGCTGCCAACATCATTTCAATAATCCTTTTTAAAAAGATAGTTCATCATTTCTATTATTGCAATAATTTACCATACTTCATTCTTTGCTTTTCGATTTTTTTCTTCGTAGATTTTTTTTTTTGTCTCAAAGTGTTGTCTCACACATTCTTCTCTTTTGGTAGTTCGCAATAAATTGTTCTTCGATCAGCCTCTTCGCACTTTACGTAAAATATTCATTGTTTCTGTTAACTCCCTTGACCACCATGGGATCCCTCCTTTTTAAACTTTTTCTAGCAACAGCGTTTTGGCTTGGGCACACCGCCAAAGCAAGCTAAGTTAATAATTCTGTACTCTACCATATTTTCGTCTGAAAGATGGGAGCGTAAAACCACATCGATTTTGAATGACAAGCTCTGCTCTGCTAATAGCTATAAACTCTCGCTATGAACGGGAAATTGTATTAATGTAGCAGTACGGTTCTTGTATTATTATTTAATCAATTAAATTTGTTTGTATGGCTTCATTTAGTTTAGCTATTGCATTTTTTTTTATAGTTATTTGAAATTAAGTTGGATAGAGATAATTTTTGATTATTTACCATACTCATTATTTGTAGTCCATCATTGTTCTGAACTGTTTTTTTTTCGCATTTAGATATGATGAACAGCAACAACGGCGGCTATGGTTTAATTTTTTAATTCTTTATTTTGTTATCTTATCAACTGCTCATTTTCCCTATTTACAGATTGAATGATTAGGAGGATCCTTTTTTTACGGGTCGACATTTTGCTGATCCCAACTTTTAATTGTGCAGGCAGGATCGATTAATTTTTTAATGATCGCTCTGGTTTCGACTGATTTGATGGATTTCATGTTCGAATGTGCCGTGCCATCTGTTTTGGCGCTTCCCCAACAGCGCCTTTCTTAATTCTCTGGCATCACTGGGCAACTTTTTACCCCCTGTGACCACTCGTCCCAAAGGTAGAGGTAAGCCAGGACTACATGCTGGCCCCTCCAAACGTTGAATTGGAAGCAGCGATTTCTTATTTGCTGTAAAAGTCCGATTTGTTTTGTGCCCAACTTTACTGGTAGGGTCTTTCCATTTTTGTTTATATATATTATCGTCTTCTCCTTCCCAAAACAAAAACAAAAAAAGCTAAAATAGATCCACAAAAATGCCTGAAATCTATATTTTTTTTAAAATTATGTTAAATACTTTTTTAAATCAAATTTCTGGGATTTTTAGACCCGGCCTACTGGCACTATTGTATAATGCCTTTTTAGGCCTAATATTACCAAAAAAAAAGTTTCATTAAAATCTATGATCTCAGAATATAAATTTAAATTATATATTACTTCACTTGCAATTTTGTTCTGGGGATGGTGCCAAATTTAGGTTGGAAATTTTCCCATTACTCCGGCATTTTTTGTTGTTAAATTTTTACATTGAGACTTCGGGATCTTATCGTAGACAGCTTCCAGTTAAGAGCCCACTGAAGCTGCTGTGGCTAATTTATCAGCGTCTTCGTTACCCTTAATTCCAATGTGGCTCTTCACCCAATAGATGCTGTACAGCAACTTCGTCAGCCGTTCGACGGTTCGAATCCAGCTCGTGACACTACCTTTTCATCTCAACATTGAGTTATTAAAAATTATAATTAATTTAAATTATACACCCAAGATCACAAAATATTTTTCGCCTCAGATTTTATTCGAAAATCACCAAAATGGTAAAACTTTGATACACTTAAGCCGTTACAAATGAAACTTTACAGGGGTTTACAATATGTGTATGGTATGTCGTAAAGAATTATCTTTTATTATATTTTTATTGATGTTGTTTGGGTTGAGATAACCGTCTATTTCTTTGTAACAAATATGAAAGCCATTTTATAATTACACCCTGATCATTCCTCGTTTTAAATAGTTAAGACCTTTAGAATAACTCAGTGAAACTTCATTTGTCAAGCCTAAATAACAAACCGGTGCTTTTTAATGGGACTGACTTCTTTCAAAGCTCATTGGAGGTGCGAGACCTTGGAAGAATTATAAAGCAGACTTTTGACATATTGTTACAAGAGAGCCTAATTATAATATTTATTCGAGATCTTTTCCTTTGGCGCATTAAGAAACCCTGGCAAAAGTGATGTGGGTGAGCCCAAGCAAAAAACCTTGTTATTGCCAGGCTTTTTCGATAAAGGACAATTTGTCGCCTGGAATTTAGTGCCGGTTTGTAAAGGCAAAGTCGATGACGCTAATGTCTTTATTTACAGACGATGTCGATAAACGCCAGTTGAAAAACTAACTTTCTCGCTTATACCTCACGTTTTTTTTTTCGGTCACCGCTGGCATTTCGAACAACTAAAATTTGAAGTTTTTATTCGACTTTCAAACCCATTCACCAATAAGCAAATGTTTCGTAACTATTCACAAAAACATCCGCCCTCTTTCTACTAAATTCACTCATCGTCAGTTTTGCCTTTGGCGCTACTATCATTGCTGATCATCTTTGGATCCGCCTACTCGCACGCCTGTCCTTGGTCAAAGGCGTAACAGCGTTAAGCCTTTTTCACCGACTGTCATTACGATATATTTAATATTTAGATTGAGATGTTTGATCCGTTATTTATGATTTCCGACGTCAGAATCTTTCACACCCACGCATGAAATTATACATAATATATTATAAGTACTCAATATATTACGGATTAAATAAATAACCAATAAAATAATAAAAATAAATAAAATAAACAAATATAGATAACCAATAATACCGCATGAAATAGTATAAAGCTAAATAAAATGCTTCGGTGTTAACAATTGATAGGAATACTATAAAAAAGGAGAGAAAGATATATATACAGGGTGACTTGCTACTCGTGCTACAAACTTCACCAGTAGATTCTTGACCCTAAAATGAACAAAAAAGTTCATATTGACCATGGTCCGATTCTCAACCATTTCAGAGTAATTTCGCTTTTTATCGATTTTGAAAGATATCACGTCCTGGGGTCGGAAAATCGTGATATCTTTTAATCTAAA
>CM077108.1:16773315-16808003 GCA_039619505.1 Cimex hemipterus
TATATATATATAATAAATATTTTTTATTATAAGTAATAAAATATAAATAAAAATATATTAAATTATAAATAAATATATAGATTTTATATAAATTATATGGCGTATAGATTCATTCATTCACTACTTTCGTGGTCCCCTCGACCAATTGATACATGACAATTAATTAAGGTTTTTAGCTGAGATGAAAAAAAGTTAATGGCACGACCGGGTTTATATCCACGACCTTCGGCTAGATACGCCGCTGCTCTACTACTTGAGGTCACGGTAGCTCAAGTTATAGAGTAGCGGCGTATCTAGCAGAAGGTCGTGGGCTCGAATCCCGCTCTTGTCATTAACTGTTTTCATCTCAACTAAAAACCTTAATTGATTGTCATTGCATATAGAATTTAAGACCTAGTTTTTATTTTCCGCAGTTTTTTGTTACTTTAATTTTCTTCGATAAGTAAAATTTCATTTTAAACAATATTTTCACATTACTTTCTCATTTTTTATAGTTAGTTACCCTAATCCCACATTCTACCTCATAAAAAAAATTTAAAATAGGGCCAACGGCCTAGATTTTGCCTACAACCACACGGAAACGTGAGAAAAGCGTCGCGTCCGGCTCGACTTCATCTGAGATAAGGAGGAAGCTCTGTGGGAGTGGCTCACCCCGCAGCGGATGGATATGAAATAAAGACCGGAAAAGAGGTTGAAATAGAACAGGAAACGACTTCATGGTCCGAGGGGCCGACAGGTGGGTTCGGGATAACGGCGACAATGGGATATAGAAAACGAAAACGGAAAAATTAGCTCGCCTAATATTTCACAAATAAGGGACTTAAGCAAATAGTTTTTATATGCGTATGTCAAGGGCTGTTGACCTCTCTTTATTATATATCGTACCTAGTATATCTCTGCATTGCAGCACTCAGTTTTTAGAACTATGTTCGATTAAAATACCTTATCTGAACAATTCTTCCAGGCAGGCACTATACAATGTTTCCTTTAAACCTTCTTCCCTTATTATTCCTTCAAAAACTCATCCCGATAAAGATATTTTATAAAGAATAATTCTTCAAATTACCTTTTCTCCCTTAATAATTAAAATGTATAGAGATTGCAAATTTACATATTTGGTTGAAGAATTCTCCGCTTTACAGTTCATTTTCCTTTTTCATATAACTCACTATCAGAGTTTGTCCACAGAGTATGCTTTTCAATTGCTCTGCCAAAATATTCTTCATAAAAATTTTGTAAGCCATATTTTGTTTCATTGTTGAGTACCTTGACCCCGCTAACAACCCATTTGTTGTACATTCTACAGTGAATGTCTACGAAAAATCTTACTAGCCGAGTGGTTAAGGCGTCAGACTCTCGGCTAGTTGACCCGGCGGTCGTGAGTTCGATCCCCACCGTCGCCTCTGGAATTTTTCTGACGTCTAAAGGGACCGGTGGTCACAATTAAAAGAAATTGACACGGCGCTCATCAATGGAAGTGGCGGTACTGGATCTCAGCGACCGTGAATCTGGTCCCAACCCCTAAAAAAAAGAGTGAGTCCTAAGAAGAAAGTGAATTTCCCCGAGGCCATTTCATTTGTCACCGAGAATCAAATAGATTACAGGGCATTTGGAAAATGGCAAAACGGAGGGAAAATTCAAAAGGTGTGGGGTTGAGATGGGAAGTTAGCGTCCGAGGGATTCACGATAGCTCAAGTGGTAGAGCAGAGACGCATCTAACGGAAGGTCGTGGGTTCGAATCCCACTCTTGGCACTGATATTTTATCACAACTAAAACCTTAATTAATTGAAAGATATTAATTGGTCAAGCGGTCCAAGAAACTAGTGAATATAACTTGTCGTAAGAGTTAATCCGTTCCTACATCTATTCTTAACTTAGCCTAAACCTCCCAACCCAAATCTAACCCTACCTAACCTGACCAATATTACATTTGAAGCATTCTTCAGAGCAGTTAGTTGCAATCTTGAATAAGATTTTCACATTTGAAGAACTTTTCATCTTTCAGTGTATACGTTGAAGGATTCTTCGTTTTTCTCCCACGTCTCAGTTTTATTATTGAAGCATTATTCGCTAAACAATGCTATCTGAGGCTATTACTTTCGGTAGAAACATTCTCATGGTTTAGTGCATATGCTGTAGCATTCTTCATTCTCTTTCTCTCTTCTCTGCTCAACACCATTTACCCTGGTTTGGTCTCACTCACTGTGAATACGTTTTTACCACCCCTACCCCTCGCCGGCGGATTACCTAATGAAAAAGCAACGTTAATAATCGATAAGGATGTAGTGACCGACCAACAGTTGCTAATTGTTGATGTGGATCTGATCCAAGCCGAAAGCTTAGCAAACTTATAAAAGTTTTGGTCATTGGATCACTGCTACAACTGATAAGTTAAACACTTAACCTAAACTATAATTATTTGTACTTATAAGGGCTTCCTTAATTTTTAAGTCAACAGAAACCTATCCTTAAAATAAGTGCTTCTATCGAGGGCTAATAGTTCCGAAAATCATCCGACAACTAGCATACGTCGCTGATGACTATTCTTCAGTGTTTTGTGTAACGTTTTCAATCAAGTTTATGCTTGTTTATCGTTGTTTCGAATTAAGAAAACTACGAGACAAGGTTTTCCGTAGTTCCCACGGCGCAATTTCGTACAATCATCACGATCTTTATCCTGTTTCTTGAATTTTCTGATCCTTTTAAAAGCACGCTTGTAACCGCCGGGAAGAGGAAAGAACAAACAAAAAGAAACACCCAACAGTCTGAATACCCACGTGCTATTTACGAAGGAAATTCGGTCTTGCAGAGGAGGACGTCTTTTTTCTTCGGGGTTGCAGATCTTAAGACCATACAGGCTTTTAATGAGAATTTAAAAAAAGTCCGCTTAATCCTCGTTCATCCATTCCCATTTAAAATTATAAAATCCCGACCTCGCCCCCTAAGAAGACGTAGGCGGACAATCTGCCCATCCGAATTAGGAGGAGGGAATTTCGACAGAATATTTGAACTCCTTTTGAAACTGGATAATTTAAAAATTGAAAGTCCCGAACACAAACCATCAAACACAGATTATAGAGATTGCAAACGGGATTCAAATCGCACAATTTAAATTTTGATTATAGCTCTTTTAAACTTTATGCGCTTGCTACTGTAGAACGCAGGAAAAATTGGTTTCAACAACTTTACTCGACTTAAAATTAAGATATATACGCCAAAAAAAGAACGCAGTAAATCAAAAAGGGTTCTTTTTTAAAAGTCGAGGAATCTCACGTTCCTGCTTATTTTTTCATCTGGTTTTGTGGACGGGAATCGTTAGCGGAACGTTTTATGCTAAGCTTGCATCTGCTTATGATGAGGTCGACGGACGTTTTATTCGCATAATCCTGTTTGTAGCGTACGGCTCATGTTGGTCCTGGAGAATTCGACTGTTTCGCTTGATTTTCTGTAACAGTAGATTGTTGTCCTATAGGATAATTTGCAATTTTCTTAAATCAAAAAAATATTAGCTAGTAGACAGGGACTATAAGATAGAATTGTAAATGCAAAGATTATCAATCTTTTTACTAAATTGTCTATTGCTCGATAAAGGCTGAAGTTTTTAGGTTTTTCTAATTGCCCTCTGATGAAAGACCCTGGGGGAGAAGGAAACGCGGCAACTTTCTTTATGAGACATTATTTTGAAACGCTTATTTTCTACAGGCGGTGATGAAATTCTCCTGCCGTGGGTGGATCCTGGGCACCCATTGTAAAAGCCACGGCTGACAAATCGGACGTTGATTTATCAGAGAAAAGCGTTCAACTTGTTCCCATCGGCCTTTTGCCCCCTTGGGTCAGACTAAGACGTGAAGAAGATAATTGAAAATGTTCAAATATGTTAATTCGAACTGAAGTCAATTTGGCTGAGGTGATTTTGTTTCACGTTGTGCATCGAAGTAATTGAGAAATTTTATGAAGTTCCTCTTGAAAGGCATCACCTAATAGTCAACAGGGAGGATACAACTGGGTGTTTTTTTACATTGAATAATTATTACATAACCCTCCGGGATGGTAGGGTGAAGTTTAACGGATCATCCCCTCCTACCGTTACAGTTTAATAAAGTCCTTAACGTTATGTCACGCTTGTCCGGCAATCACAAAACGGACGGTGCGCGGTGACGGCACGGAACCGGTTTCGTCCCGCACCACGCCCTGAGTCGTCTGCATGATGCACGGGCCAGTCGAAATTTTACGGAACGGGTCAAAATCCCGGCCATGAAGAAAGAGGACGGCAAAGTACGAAAGGACAATGCGGAAAGAGAAGTGTTTGAAGATTAATTACAGGTCCGACCTTGCTGGCGAAACGATGGTGACAGTCAAAATTTAATATGTCCTATTGAAAATCCTCACAATCTGCATGATTGATGAGTGATTGATCGATTAAACAAACCCTGCTGGAATTTCGTGGACAATGAACATTGTTCTTATTGTGTCTTCTTTCTTTAACAGGGCAAGAATGGTTCTCAGTCCATCTGTAAAAGGACCGGGAGATTTACGGTTACAAAATAGTTCCAGACGTAAACAGCTGTACAGATTACTTTCAACTTTAAGTACCTGTCGAATGAAAATTTCCGGCTTTGTTTCGACTCGGACTTTCACCCGGGGTCAAGCCGCCGGCGGAGGCGGAACAGAACTCCTCGAACGGAGATACTTTCCGTCACGTAGAATCGCCGTTTGCAAGAATTCCGCCGTGAAATGCGAGTTCTCCTTGACCCACCTCTCCATTGTTTTCACGAATCCCCGAATCGGGAGCTGGACCCGCTAATTGGCCCGGCGTGGGTGCAGCAAGAGCATTTATCATATGAGACGACCGAATTTTTATCAAATACAAGCCTTTCGACCTTTCTTTAACGGGAGACAAGACATGAAAGTTCTGCTGTTATTTATCCGGTGAGGAGTGAGAACATGGAAAGACGTTTCTCCCCAAGTATGGAGAATCCTTTATTCCTCGAAATGTACGGTATTTGAAAAGCAAGTAAATATTATCGATCGAAATTATCTATGGTCAGGACAATCGTTATTAAGTTAAAACATCTTACAGCAAGTGTGTCTTTATATCTTCAATTTGTGCCATGAAGTTGCTTGATAAGTTCCATAAGTCTTAGTGGATACCCTTTAATAGAATAAAGGTTGTACAGTACTCTATATGCTATCAAATTGACAGTGCGTCTAGATGGACCAGAACGAACCACACCAGTCTAACCACTTATCCCAAGTTCCCTTTAATTTGATCACTGAAGGTGTATATTTGGTAAATATTTTTCTGCATTGTTCATCAAGTCTGATTACCATTTTCACGATTTCCGAGCACACCCTAGAATAGATGACCGGTTCGAAAGGAAACCATCAACTACCAATGGAACCAATGGAACACTTACACTTTCCAAATTACTTCAGTTAAGAAGACTGTGGTGGTTAATTCATTTGCCGATCAACAAGCAGTACTCCATGACCACTTCTTCATCTTTACTCAGTGTGAGGAGATAATTATTGGAATATTCTGGAGCTGAAGTTGCAAACGAAACTATTTGGCACCAAATTGTAGGTGGGCAAAAATACTTTTTCAGAAAGCAGAAATTTATCTTCTCCGATCAGTTTGCATATTCAGTCTTTTAGTACGTACCCTTGAATACAACGAACGTTTGTTCATCTAATCGGATATAGCTTCAACTTGCAAAGTTCAGCCTTCAAAATTTTGAATTGGAAACTGTCTGTCTCTATTCCCTTTTAATGGTAACCATGTAATAGACGACTGGTTCGAATAGGAAACCAAGTGAACAGCGAAACTAGACGGACAAAATACTTTGTCTCTACTCTCAAATTTGCATTGCTTCAATTAATAAAAAGCTATGATGGCAAGTTCAATTTGAAGCCACCGAGCAGTCCGAGGAAATCCAATTTTTCCCATAAGAGGAATTTCTGAAAAACTTTTTTGCAACAAAATTAAAAGTGAAACGGTAACACAGAAACAACTAGCCTAACCTATCTCACCATCTCTTCAATTGATTAAATTTATAAATTATTCGTTTTTGTGCTTAGTAAATCAAATTTGATGACCGTTTTCATGGCACCAAGTGGACAGTGAAAATAGACTGTCAACAACACTTTATATTTTCCAATATTTCCTTACTTCAATAAATAAAAAGCTATGATGGTATCTTCATTTTGAAGCCACCGAGCATTATAGACACTTTTACGTCATTACTCAGTCCGAGGACATCCAATATTGGTTTGCCCAGAAGACAGGACGCTGAAAACCTATTATGCCATCAAATTAACAGTGACACTAGGTTGCCCAGAAAGACAACACTGCCTAACCAAATATCTAACCATCCCTTCAATTTATTACATGTATAAATTATACGTTTCTGTGCTTAGAAAATTAATCTGTTCACCATTTTCACTCTTTCGAGGAAACCAAGTGAACGGTGATAATAGACATACAAGAACACTTTACATTCTCAATTATTTGGTTCAGTTAATAATACAGTGATGTAAATTAATTTCCAAGCCACCGAGCAGTATTTGCTGAACCCTTTTTCATCTTTAATTACTCCGAGGACATCCATTATTCACCGTGAGATTGGTGGACCGGAAAGTACCATACCAACCTGTCATCATCCATTGGATTTGCTCAATAATCAACTCACTTCTTTCATAAGCCAGTCTTGTATAAATAAAACATTTCCATTGGAAAAATATGTCACCAAATTAGTTGTAGGTATATCCCAAAAATTCTATTGCTATGCATGTTCTTTCCCAAAAGTCATCTGGTCATTCCTCGTATGCCTGCACTCGGTAGATAACATTGTAGAGTTTTTCATTGTACAAAGGTCACAGATGCCTCCAAATATATAATAACAACCTCGGCAATCCTTCAATTACGTGCACTAAAAATCTGGTTTTGCCAGTTC
This sequence comes from Cimex hemipterus, assembly GCA_039619505.1. Lineage (NCBI taxonomy): Eukaryota > Metazoa > Arthropoda > Insecta > Hemiptera > Cimicidae > Cimex > Cimex hemipterus. The sequence goes on from CM077108.1 coordinate 16,780,270, forward strand.
CTTCCTTTCAGCTGAAGAAAGCAGTAGGTCAAGTTGAATCAGTCTCCACCTTCACATAGCCAGTGGAAACGCATTGGGTTTTAAATGGCACAACGGTCGCAGGGTATGTCTCAACCTAATTAATAGATAACACACTATCCCGGACATATTTTTAATCCATGCCATTATCAATCGTAATTAAACATTTTACACAATCTTGCGTGCCCTTTACAGGTAAATTCACTTTTTTATGAATTTATTAAAGCACAAATGATCATTCCGTATTTTCTCTAGGTTAACAAAGCATTAAATGTAATCGCGTTCAACTAAGGTACGTCAATTGATTATCGGTTGTTCCTCGGGGTCGGCAAAGATATCAACATCGATAATATCGCCAGCCTGACCAGCTTCGAGGTAAAGAACGCCTACTTTTAAAATTAATCCCAACGATTCCTTGAACTTTTATCACCTTGGCGAACTGGCAGCAATAAAAATCCAACTCTGCTCTGCAAGTTTCCGCCCCATTTGGAAAGCTAGAAACTTCGCGGGTGACCCGCAACGACAATTTCTGCACGATCAGCGTGTCGCTTAATGATCCGTCGTCGTACAATTTCGAACGAAAATGTCCGAGCGTTTTTGAAATAGCTTTACATAAATTAAGTTGCTAACTATTAAGCACACTTTAAGTTTTTAAACATAAGAACAAGATCTATAGATTCTATCTAAAGTACCAACGAATTCCTGAGAAACGGTCAAGAATTAAGTAGTTTAGAAGAACATCTTTTTCATTTTTTTTTTGTCGATGTTCCGACCTTTATTCGGGACCTCTTTAAGGCATAAATTGTGGTGTCATCCTTGTGGTGTCATATTGGTGTGAATTTTAATGTTATAGTTTTCTCATTCTTAACCGCTCGTCACGTATCCAACAAATTTATTTACTTAAAATTATAGCTGCTATGAATTAAAACAACCACAATTCCTAAGATATAAAAATCAATTGTTGGTATGGTGGTTATATTCTTTTTGTTCAACTTTTTCAAGTCAGTGATCCCCCGCCCAGCCTATTATTTGTGAATTGATCAAACTTCTAGCAAGTATCAACGACTCTTAGACAAATCCGGACGGATTCCAAATTAAAGTACCGTGTCAAATAATTGTAAAGAGAATTGGCATAAAATATTAAATATATAATAAATTTATGAAGACGATAAAACAACCATCTCAACTTAAAACTAAACAGTAATTACATCAGAACGAATTAGGCTACTAACTAGCTAAGTTAGTTAGATTTAAAAATAGCTATAGTTTTATATGTAAGTTACATTATAAAAACTTTATTTATATTGTTCTCTCTCTCTCTCTCTCTCTCTCTCTCTCTCTCTCTCACACGCGCACACACACACACACACGCACGCACACGCACGCACACAGTGTAACAGTTTATGTAATAAATTTACTACGCAAAACAATATTGATAGCTAGGATTTTGGAATGTCAGTAACCAACTTTCTTACCTATCATGTTTGATAATACTTAAATAATAGCAGCAATAAAAAAAAAATAGTAAACAACAACATCCGTTATTTTCTTTTTTGAACAAAACTTTTGGAGTAACGAAAACGAGGAAGAAAAAGAGTCAACGGATTTTGAATATTGTATGTACTGTAGTTTTAAATAATTTTTGTTTAGCGTCAGTTCCGACAGCGTTTAACTACTATTTTATTCGTTAAATTATTTTTAATTTATTCTTTGCCACTTCTCACTTTTATTCGTTTTATATGACTAACTATAAAATTATAAACGACCGATAAAATGCGCCAACTCAATATAGGAGTAGATGTTACTTAATTTTTTTATATTGATAACTATTTTTAGTTCTCATATTTTATTGAGATAAAAAAAATTTACCAATAAAAATTCTATTAAACTGTTTTATTACTAAAATATATAACGTAATATTTTTTAAATCTATTGAAGGGGGCGACTTTTCTAAAATCTGAAGACAATTTTTTGATGGTAAGGCAAACTATTACGGCAATAAACCCAAAGTAATCAAAAAATTGCAATTGGTGTAATAAAACCTAAAGTTGGCTGTTATTTATTTTGTAAATCATCTTAAAATAACGCTTTTTAGATTTTTTAAACATTACATTTAAAACGAAAATGTACTACAAACCATTAAAAATACTGGTCTGCCAAATTGTAAATTGACTACATAAATATTCCATTTAGCCATTAAATGACACTAAATTACCACTGAAGGAATTAAAAGCATTCTCAAATATTTTATTTAAATAAAAACTGTGATATAGTCATACGAACACTTTTAAATAAAAGAATTTGTTTAGAAATTTGACAATATTTGATCAAAGGAGGTATGAAGAAGTCCCAGTCAATATTGTTTAAAAAATTGTTGATATTTTCGGAGTTGTTTATTGAATTTCGTGACATACCCGTAGTTTTATATCCATGTAAACAATTCCGGGATCACAGGACACGAACCACTCTTTTCGAGTTCCTTCAGAGCACTGATGACTGAGTGTTGTTTGATCCGCTCCCTGGATACCCCTACCACGACAGCAACATCAATGATCCCTTCACGAGAGCTATCTCTAGCTGGCTATGACTAACTACGACTACGCCGATAATAGGACGATTGTTCTTTGTCGGTCGATGTCACCTAATTCTCGGTGAATTTGTTCCGTTTCGGCGAAAAACTGACGGCATGAAATGATTCACATTGCACGGTCGGATTGCAGGTTGGTGTGCCGCGGATTTTGACCACACTTTTTTTGGTGATTCTACATTCTAAAATATCAAACACGTATTTGACATTTCTTGTGAATAAGCCCTGGTTTCGCCAAAATTGAGTTGAAATTTTCCGCTTTTTAATATTTTTATTTCACAGTTCTACTTTCCCAAATCAACTATGTGACTATATCATTTTATACCACTTTTTGTGTAGATTGCAATAAAAATATATTAAAAGCCATCAAAGTTTATCAATCAATAATCAATACAATTTCTAACAATCAAATATTTTTCATATAAACATTTTTTTAACTAATTTGAAATTGTGGTCTAGTGTCTCTAGAGGCAATTAAAAATGAAGTGTAGAAATTAAAATCTTATATATATTTTTGGGTACATATATCATTAAAAAGCTATGTTCCACTTCTGTCAAATGATACGTTTAACGTTAAAATCTATTTAACTGTTTTTATAGTTAATTATAGCCGTTTCTATCAGAAATTTCGATAATGACTACTTAAAAATTGGAAAATTTTTAAAGGTCAAATAATCTATTATTTTCAATTTAAACAACAACATGAGTCTCTAGAGGTGCTAAAACGAAATATCAAATTAGTTTCATGGAATGAAAGACCTAGTTTACCTTCAAAAATATTTATTTTTCGGAACTTTTTGACTAGAGATAAACTTTGGCAGCTTTTACTATATTTTTATAGTAATATACATAAAAAATTATGTAAAATGATATATTTACATAGTTGATTCGGTATGTACAACGGCCAAATTAAAATATTTTTAAAACTGCGGATAATTTCAACTTTTAAATTTTTCGTTTAAACCAGGATATATTCACAAGAAGTAGCGGATACGTGTAGGATATTTTGGAGTGTAGAATCACCAAAAAAAGTTTAGTTCAATCCGTGACACACTAACCGGTCGTCCCCTTTTTGGACATTGCATTCCGAACATAATTATTATTTTATTCATTCATAGATTTTTTTCTCATTAGTTTTGTTTATTATAACACTTTAAATAGAAATGTGTGGAGATTCTCAATAAAAGATCGAAACGTTGGCACGATAAAGAAAATGTTTTTCTGATACCTACATCACACCAGACCGCATCTCACGATATTTGAATAATTGCTTTAAATAGAATCAAAGGGTGTACTGTTGATTCCCAGTAATATACTTATAAAAATCACGTATTTTGATAGATGATATATACACGTAATTCTAGCGAAAGAATTATTTGCCATTGGTCCAACCTTCAACGGATGAGGCACTTTTTAAAGAAAGTGGAACAAAATCGAGGTCAAAATGTCAAAGAATGTTAGTATTAAAGGCAGATTGTAGAAATTAAAATCAACCGGAAAAGTTACAAACTCCAGTACGTGGGTGATTCTTGATGTGCATGTAAACGTCAACAGGTGAAACTTGTGAATTTTCTTCTTGAGGTGATGACCTGTAGCTTGGACGTTTCCTATCATTATGGATTTGTGAAACGTATTTTTACGTCCATCACCCCATAGACCTCAAGACGAAATCTCAAAAACTATCAGGTTGTATAAAACGCCGTCTTCGATAAAACTGTACCTCGCAAGAGGAAATCTCGTACCTATACGTCGATTTCGGCCAATTTTTTTTTTACAACCCTTGTTGTTTTGGTGTAAAATGCGAAAACAATTCCGACAGACGATCAAACACCAGCTAGAAATGGGAAAAAAGATATTTGTATTCCTTTGGTTTTTAATTATTATTTTGAACTTCATACAGACAGACACACCAAGTTGGCTTGATTACCATTTTTAATCAAATGATTAGCTGATTTTTCATTGAAATTGAAAGGTACTCCTAGGTAAACGTAATTATACGCATATTATTTCTTTTTTCCAAAATAATTGTTTTATAACTTTTCTGCGTTTGGGGAGGGATTCCTGAGAGGAATACAATGAAAATCTGGTGGGTCGAGTGTTAACTCGCAGTACTTGCTAAGTCTGCTAGTTTTAAACTCAAAAAATTCAATTAAAACTATTTTCTGGCTCACACCATAGTTGCATATATTATCAAAGTACGATTTTATTATATTTTTGACCTTGATTTCAGCCTGTAATATTCAGTATTCATGTTGGTCTTTTACCAAGGCACGGTTATATTGGCAGCGTTGAAGGCAATGTTTTCGAAAAGAATATGGATATGATCTTACTTCTTTTACATGATTATTTACTAACATAATTTATAAAAAGGGTTTTTTTATACTTAGTGTACTAATTTATTGTGCTTTAGGAATGAGCATCAACGAGCAGAACGGGACGTACACAGTTCTGGGTAACGTGAACTTGTTTTCTAAATCAATTAGAACTTTGATAAGAAGGAAAAGATTAACAAGAGTATAGACGCGATGGGCAATGAAGCAAAGAAAAGCAGACCACAAGCATTTCTGCGGGATAATTCTCGTAACGTTGAATCACGGGGTCACTGCTTGCAGATACGTAATCTTGGGCTTGCTGAATTATGCGGATTTACAAAGACACTGACAACGTTGTCACGGCAGGTGACAAAAATGGGAAACGCAAGACAAAAAGTTTTAGAGATGTGCAGCCTTTTTGTAAGGAGAGCAGGTGTGATATGAATCCTGATCTCAGCTTTTGACAAAACGGCACGGGATATTCATCCCAAACACCTCAAGAAAAAATCACACAAACTATGTTATTACTTCTTTGATCAAACTATAGAGCCATCGCCCCAAACCAGAGAATATAGGAGAAAAAATCAACAACGACCAGATTGCGTTCACTCCGCAGGCCACGAGAGACAAATTGAAGACCAAATTACAAATTTACAAAAAAAATTTACTGTCTTCTCTAAAAACGGACATATTTTTAAGTTTGAAGAAAAACAAAACAAGTTGTCGCATATTGCAAAACTTTTTATAGACTCAGGGCCGAAGGGGACCAGAAGCCGAATACCGGACCAAAACAGCAAGAAAAAGAAGACCAAATGATACGAAACGACCTTACTAAAATACAGTGCAAGTACTAGTCACACCCATCGTTTCATTATTAAATCAAAAGGATTTCTGAGATTTTCTTCCCTATACATGTATCATACAAAATTATTTTAAAATCATATTTTATACATATGCACTTTTTTGTGCACTTAGATTGGCAGTGAAAATCAGCACATAATTTTTATTTTCATACAAATTTCTCAATTACACAATTTTACACAATAACAAAACTGATTAGTGTTAAAGTAATCATGAGCCACTGAGTGCGCGTACGACGAGAGAAAAGAGTGGAAGCAGTGCTACCTTTCTTTTTCAAAGTTTGAATCATGTCAATATCAAGTTTGTAAAAAAGGGCGAGTTTCACAACACTTCCGCAGTCGGGCGCTTCTTCGCCAACGCCATAGAATTTCTTCTCGCATATCAAAGGGTTGCCGGCATCGCCCTTGCAAAGACCGCCATTACTATTATCTGGCACTCCGAGGCAGACTGCACCCGACTGTTCAACTTTGAAAGAGCAAAACCCATTATTGCACAGTCTGTCCTGACAATCCTTCATCGATATAAACTGCATCGCTCTTTTGTTCAAAGAAGGAGGAAATAATGATGGATCACCCAATTTGACGTCGAACTTCTTGGCTCCCCAACCGTAGGTGTAGCAATACTTCGTTACGCTCCCTTGCTTATATTCAACGTTTTCGTAAAACTTCTTGAATAGTGTTTCATATTCGTCCTGAGATGTGGGCATTCCAGCGGCATAGTCAGGTCCGCCGGCGTCTGGAAAAGCCATCGACAACTCGAAATATCCCATGCCGAACTGCCACATGCCGATATCTGGATCCATATCACACCTACTATCCTTCCAGAAAGACTGCACATCTCGAAGACGTTTTTGGTCTTGCGTTTCCCATTTTTTGTCACCAGCCATGACGACGTATTCAATGCCTTGATGTAAATCCGCATCATTCGGCATGCCCAAGATAACGCAACTGCAAGCAGTGACCCCGTGCTTCAACGTTACAAGAGTCACCCCGCAGATATGCTTGCGGTCTGCTTTTCTTTGCAAGCTACCGACTAACGTTGCTTCATTAGCCATCGCATCTATACCTCCTGTTAATCTTTTCTTTCGTATCAAAGGTCTAATTGATTTAGAAGACAAGTTCACGTTCCCCACCATGCCGTTCGTCTCGTTCTGCTCGTTGATATTCATCCCCAAACCAGCTTTTACAATGAAAAATATGCTAAACATAAAAAAATCCATTATATAAACTTTAGAAGTAAAACTATCATGTGAAAGAAGGAAAATCATCTGCATATTCATTTCAAAAACATTGCCTTCAATACCGGCAGTACTACCGTGTAATAATCGTTTTATTTTATAGACTGAAATCAAGGTCAAAAATATAATAAAATCGTACTTTGATAATATATTTTATTCCTTTAAATACGTAACTATGGTACGAACTACAAGATAGTTTTAATTGAACAGTTTAAAAAATCGTTCCTAGAGGCATCTAGCAGACTTAGTAAGTACTTCGAGTTAACACTCGACTCACCAGGTTTTCTTTGCATTCCCGACAGGAATACATCCTCTAAATGTAGAAAAGTTATAAAACGTTTATTATGGACAAGAGAAATGTAAATATGTGAAAAATTATGTTTACCTATTAAATGTAAACGTTAAATTTCATAAAACAACTAATGATTTTGTTAACAGGGGTAATCCAGCTCGAGGAAAAGTTAAGGACATTCTTTTTAAGGATGGGTCTGCCTCAAGTGCAAAATTAAATCAACACGATTATTCAAAATATATGATATATTACAAAATCCATTTAAATAAATTTGGAAGTAAATTATCACCTAATGGAAGAAAATCCACTGGTATATTTTTTTTAAACGCATAACCTATTTTTGGTATGTCTTGAACAATAGCATCATAATGCACAATAATCATGTACTGTCTACCATAATTGAGAACAAAAATATAATAACACATGCTTTTATCATATGATCTAATATTAGACTTGGTAAATTAACACCTACTTAACAACTATAACGAGTACACAGAAGTAAATCTATATTTTAAATTATAAATATTTCAAAAATAAATAAAGAACTGGTTGTAAGATCAGAAAAATTTATATTAAATAGATAGTTTTATTGAGGCAGGTTCAACCTCAATATTTTACAGATAATTCATTTTTACGAGTTTTTGTCGTTATTTTTCTTGAAGATTTAATTTTAGATTAATTTTGCCTATGTTGTTGCTGTTGTGTGCAATCCTACTGTCATATATATGTATCGGGTGATCATCCATAAAATCCCATTCAATAATATTTAATAAATTAAATTTAGGAGTAAAAGCTATAATAAATTTGTCTATTTATGTAGTATATCTTATCAAAATGCATGAAATATCCGGTGCTCTATTTAAAAAGGCAAAACTTCTCTGGACTTTATTCAAATTCAAAGTTATGACCAGCTTGGAAAACTGGATTGCTCCTCTTTCAGCAACAATATTTACGGTTTTTGGCATTACAAGGGAGAAAAATAAGGAATAAATAAAAACGGCACGAACGTTTTATTTTCAATTCAATTTATTTGCACAGCTATGTTTGCGCCATTAGGTGCAGTTTCTAGGTGTGATTGATTACTCTTTCGACGTTGCAACCATTGTTGAGATTTTATAGGTTTAAGTATATATATTATTAGTTTTGCTATGCCCCTCGGTCACTATCTCAAAATTGTATTGGACAGCTAACCCATACCCATAGCAAAGCCATGTTTCGCAAATATTGAAATGCATATTTTATGACCGAGTTACTTTCTAAAACAGATTAAAATATTTTATTTTCAATTTAATTAAAGCTGATCTTAACGTACAAAACGTTTTAAGATTATTTAATTGAGAAAAGAATGTCTGTATCGTTTTTCTTTTATTGTTTTGCAATTACGAATAAAATGTTAACAAAAGATATGTGATGAGTAAATTTTGTCTGATGTATTTTTCAAAGATAAACAGATGATTATTATAGTTTTTATTTCTAAATTGGCTAAAATGGTATTTTTTATACTATATGGACATTTATTTTTGTATGGGGTTTTAGGTATGGCTGTCCACGAGCAGACTGACAGGTACGGCAGGCTGGAGAACATGTCTTCTACATCCATGAGACCATTGGTAAGACGGAAAAGACTAACGGGAGGGATAGATACGTTTCCAGAGGAAGCCACGATGGTCGGTAGCTTGCAAAGAAAATTAGACCGGACGCACTTTTGCGGGGTGACTCTTTTAACATTGAAGTACGGTATCACTGCTTGCAGTTGCGTACTATTCGGTTTGCCGACAGATGCGGATTTACCCCAAGGCACTGATTTCGTCGTCATGGCCGGAGATAAAAATTGGAATACTCAAGATAAGACACGTATCAGGGATGTGAAATCGTTCTGGAGAGACTATCGGTGCAGAATGGATGAAGACGCCGGCATATGGAAATTCGGCATCGGGTATTTCGAGTTGTCGTTGCCTTTTCCATCAGCCGGCGGGCCCGATTATGCGTCTGGGATGCCCTCAACTCAAGCCGAATACGAAAAGGCTTTCAGAGAATATTACGAAAACGTCAAATTTTCGCAAGGGAGCGTAACAGATTATTGCTACACCTACGGATGGGGTGCCAAGAAGTACGACGTCAAAATGGGGGATCCAACAATATTTCCTGAGGCTTTGAACAAAAGAGCGATGCAGTTTTTAACGATGAAGGACTGTCAGGACAGATTGTGCAGCCATGGGTTTTGCTCCTTCAAAATTGAAAATATTGGCGGAGTCTGCCTCGGAGTACCGGATAACAGTAACGGTGGTGTGTGCAAAGGTGATGCCGGCAATCCTCTGATGTGCGGAAATAAATTTTTTGGTGTCGGTGAAGAAGCGCCCGATTGCGGAAATATTCTCAGATTTGCCATCTTTTACAAACTGGATATTAGTATTATTCAAACTTTGAAAAAAGGCGCCGCTCCTAGTCCTTTTTCTCACAGCACTCGCACTCAGTGGATCATGATTTGTTCAATTCTCGTCACATATGTAGCCGTGTAAGATTGTGCATTTCGTATTATAATAAAACACGTTATAACATACGTAAATGCATCATATGAGTTTTCATTTAACAAAAACAGCCACTAATTTAAAAATATCTGGTTAGCCCCATGCCATCTACAAAATATTAATGCAGATCTATTAAATGAGATATGTACATTTGTATTATAATATTTCCATATTATTATGCCAATTGTATTTTTTACCGAGATGACTTAGTAGTACGTCTACTTGTAGAGAAATTAATTTTTTATTAACTACAATTACTACTATATTAACTAATTACTACTAAATAAAAAAATATTGTATTACGAAAATATGTTGTGCAGGGTGTTCGCATACTTGTGTTTCAAACTTGAACCGTACATTCTACATTCAAAATGGAACCAAAAAGTCATAATTAACCATGGTACGAATCTTAACGGTATCGGAGTTATTCCCCTTTATCTGAATTTTAAGATTTCACGACCATTCTTCAAATACACAATGATACCTCCAACACTAAAAGGTTTTGTAAAAATCCGTTGATACCATTGAAAATTACGATAAATTTCGAATAAGGTCTGATCAATATTAAACTTGTAAAAGTTGGTGATATAAGAGTTTTAGTAGAACTTTGAAAAATAATTATTTTTTCAATCAATTTTCAATTCAATTGTATTTCCGGAATTCCAGGTCCGATTGACCAAATTACTTCTGTCGATTAATTAATTTTTACGTAGTATTAGTTGAAATGAAAAAGTCAGCGTCGCGAGAGGGATTCGAACCTACGACCTTCGGCTAAATACGACGCTGCTCTACCACATGAGCTATCGTGACTTCACAGTAACTTAAAAAAACAAAAAACGTTCAATACTTATGCGCCTTAAGCAGATCAGAGAAATTTTATAATTTTGCCTTTTGTTGAATTAAACTCATATGATTTATTTACATATGTATGTTATAACGTGTTTTATTTTAGCATAAAATTAGTTATTTCTAAAACACTACACTGTTACGTATCCGATGAGAGCTAAACTAATCAGGATCCACTGAGTGCGAGTTCTGTGAGAAAAAGGACACGTAGCAACCCCACTTTTAATACCTTGTATAACGCTAATATCAAGTTTGTAGAAGATGGCGAATTTGAGATTCATCCCGCAATCGGGCATTTCTTCGGCAACACCAAAAAATTTGTTCCCGCACATCAGAGGATTGCCGGCATCGCCTTTGCAGATGGCACCGTCTTTGTTGTCTGGTACTCCGAGGCAAATTGCACCTGCCTGATCGATTTTGAAAGAGCAAAACCCATTGCTGCACAGTCTGTCCTGACAATCCTTCAACTCTATGAATTGCATCGCTCTTTTGTTCAAATAGAAAGGAAATAGCCAGGGTTCGCCCGTTTTGAGATCGTACTTCTTGGCTCCCCAGCCGTAAGTGTAGCAATACTTCGTTCTACTCCCTTGAGCGTATTCGTCGTTGTCGTAGAAACTCTTTAAGGCCACTTCGTATTCTTCCTGAGTTTTGGGCATTCCGGGGGCATAGTCGGGTCCGCCCCAGTCTGGAAAAGGCGTCGACAACTCGAAATATCCCAAGCCAAATTTCCATATGCCCGTTTCTTCATCGATTTGACATTTATCATGCTTCTGGAAAGACTGGACATCTCTGATTCGCGAATGACGTTTTGTGTCCCATCGCTTTTCTCCAGCGACAACTATAAACTTACTGATTTCTAACAAACCCGCTTCTGTCGGTAAACCCATGACAACGCAGCTGCAACCTGTGATCCCGTGCTTCAACGTTATAAGAGTTACTCCGCAAAAATGTTTACGGTCTGCTTTTCTTTGCAAGCTGCCGACCATTGATACTTCTTTCGGTTGAGTTTCTATTCCGCCCGTTAGTCTTCTTCTTCTCATCAATGTTTTTATTGGTATAGAAGACATGTTCACATTCAACAGCGAGATATTCCATTCTTTCTGCTCATCCACGACTATACTAAAAACCTCGTTGAACAATAAAAGTACACTTAATATTAAAAATTCCATTTTAATAAATTGCGAATTAAACTATCAGCCGAGAGGAAAATAAACACCTGTACATTTTTCAAAAATGCTGAGAAAATACACAACATACAAAGACTATAATCACGAAAAAAAATCTAATAAAAATAATTCAATCTCTTGAATCTTTGTGTTATTATTACACTTCCGAGCATTGTTAAATTAAAATCGAGATAAATAACCAGGTGTAGTCGCAAAAAGCGTTGTCACAACAACCATCACTGAAAGGTTCGAATCTCACAGGCCATGAATTCAAATGGGTAGTACTTCGAATACCAATGGACTTTTTGAATGTAGAATTTAATGGCAAAGTGACAAAGACAATTTTTTCTATCTAATTAATTAATATTTTTAATCTTTACAGGAAATTATTTCCTTTTGTTGACAACATTGACCAATTGTGCCAGTTTTATGCATATTTTAACTAGTGAACTGACGAAACTGATTGATGTTTTCCGCAATAAATTTGTTAATTGAATAGTTAAATTAGAACTAAAATAATATCAAAATACCTGGGCGTTAAGTGGGGAGAAAAACTTAGGGTAAGGGAAACAAATAGATTTACTTGGGCTAATATGCAAGTAGGATATCAAAACAAAATTGGGTGTGGGACTTAACGCACTCCCAAAACTTTTCAAAAGCGTGTATCCCAACGTCTTTCATTTGTTTCCCCCTCAAATAGTCGGTCCAAAAATACAACGGAACAAAGCCGAAGAAAAGCATTACTTTGAACAGCTGAAGGATGTAAATAAAAAGTATCGAAGTATCAACACAGGCATAGGATGCCGTAGGGGCGACTCGATTTAGAGCAATAAGCAGCAAATCCTTTGAATTGAACTCTTTTACCATCATTTGGCCCTTTTTTCATATCAAATTGATTTTTTAAATTTGAAATCAATCTTTTTCATCTGCAAATTAACCGTTTTCCCACATAGGATTAACTCATAATTTCAAATTAACCCAATTTCCGTCAGATTAGCCCTTAGCAATTACCATTATATTAAATAATTTTAATTTAAAATTAAGCTTTTTTTCAAATCAACTTTACTTCTTTTCAATTCAAATTAACCTTTTAATTCTAAATTAATTTTTTCATCCGATAAACGCCATTATATCCAAGTCGGCTTTTTTTCATTAAAACTAATGCTTTTACTGTTTACAAATTCACCTTTTAAATTTAAAATAACCGTATTTCGTATCAAATCGACCCACTTTATTTTTAAATTAACCTTCTAACTACAAAATTTAACCCTTTTTCTCGTCGAATTAACCGTATTGACTTCAAACAATAAAATTACTTTTATTATTATTTAATCCACCTTGCTTATCCTCTACGAGTATTACTTTGCCGGCCTCAATGATATTATTCAGATCTAGCGAACTGAACAAAAAAAATGAAGAAACAAGGCGGAATTATTGATCTTTTGATCACGGTTTTTTGTATACATTTTTTTTCTGTAAACGGTAGTGTTCAATATTTCCTGTATTTGGTTTAACTGAGGGACCACCCCCTCTAAATATCAACAATTGGTATTCCTCGCCCGTATAATTGCGAAATTTGAAGTTCCGAGGTAAAGCGTATGTAAATTAATCAGGAGCACAAGTTTACCAAGGGGGTTGTTACATGACAGGGATAAAATCGGGGATTGAAACGGAAGGCAGGCGTAGTAGGCCACCGGTCCTGGTGGGGACTCGGCCACCCCTCCCGCGGCGATCACTTGATGCGACGCCGCGGACCCCACTTCTGCCAGTCTCCATCCACATGGCAAACCGTCGGTTTCGCTTTGTTTCCTTTTATTTTGACTTACAACTTCGCCGTCTTCCGATCGCCATGCACTCTCGGACGTCTGGAGGGTTCGCACGCTGAACGACCACCCCCAAAACCGCCTCACGATGTCTATGAAGGTGAGTCCTAGCTGTATAACGATTTTCACCCCTTTCAACCCTCCCGGCATTCCTGTTTCCCGCATTCTAGCCCTTACTCTCTTCCTTTGTTACAAGTTTCTCCAATAAAAATAATTTATACTGGTCTATAAATCTATACAAGAAACAAGAGACGATTTTAAACTATCTTTATCTCCATTATATTTAAAACATATAAAAACGTCATATCCCATTTTTTTAAGCAAGTATTCCCTAGATTACAATGTATTTTCCTATTAACAACCTAGCTATCATAGTTTTGGCAAATCCGAATCAATGCGTACATTTTAGTCCCCCTAGTCAGACGATGTCAACAAGCTTAACAAATTTATTCCAAGCTTCATGAATTACCAGGGAATAGCAACATATTTAACTTATTTATGAAGAGATTTAGAATAGTGTTAGGTTGATAAACAGGCTCACGGATTGTTTAAGGCGAATTATTCGGAAAAATAAATTACTTTTATACTATGCTCTATTTGTAATGCTAGCATGTTAGAATGCAATGTAATCAAAAATAAATTGCTTTTCACCATTTAGGAATATGTAAGGGTTGGTTTCAAATAAAAGCGAAATACTGTGTTTTGACAAATGGGTCCAAACAGCAGACAACTAAAAAAAGTGATGAAATCTAGAACAGACCCAAAATTAATAAATTAAATAAAACCATTATTAATTTTGTGGTCCCATGTTATGATTATTTTTGCAAGCAACATTATATTGCGTCTCTTAAGCCCCGAGGTCCAGACAAGGAGTCCGCAAACCATTTTAGAAAAGGGCCAAATTGTAAAACACGCTGGCTAGTTGAAGACAAGGATGAAGCTTGAATGTTTTTTTAATTGTTAAATAAAAACAGAAAACTAATTTTACTAAGGTAACATTTTTCAATACAGTATATTTATACATTTCTGACATTTAATTTTATTTTTAATAAATATAGAACGTTAAAAATAATTTGTACGAGCGTTCATGCCATAGGCGTTGAGAAAAAATAAATGTATTACATTCCAATTATTTATATTAAATTAATTATATTTTATATGATTTTCTTCCCTTGTATTACATATTTTATTTCTACGTGAATAAATATTAGTTGATTTGTTTTTGTTTTTTTACCTAATATAAGAGAACAGAATTACAAACAAGTCACTAAAAAGAAAAGGCGCTTCTGCTTTTAGTAAAGTATCCCTTAAAAAAATATTCTCAAAAACCCACTCGGATTCGTTATAAGCACCCTGTAAAACCAATGGATATAAATTTTCGGCGTTCCACTTAAAAATGCATAACTCCTTTCGATTTTATCGAACATCATTATTACAAAGGCTGGGAGGTACAATATTTCTTCTTTCGGGCTGTGTCAACAATATTTTGAGTTTATGTCTTTATAAAAGAGAAAAATAATGAAATCTAAGGTTTTATTGTCACCTTCGGTTTTAATTTATTTACATTGGAGGATGGAGCCACTTTGAAGGGCAAGAACAGCTCTAACTCAAAAGTAGTTTCATCCGATTTTCTTCTCAAGCTACTACAGGCGATCGTGGGTGTTCAGTTTCCAGGGGCATCTTTCCTGCCTGTTAATGTTTTTGTCCTTATCAAAGATCTTTTAATGGGAATTAATTTCATTTGGAATTTAAAAGAGTTGATTTAGTTCGAAATGTTTGGTTGATTTGGTGGGTTAATTTACAGGACCAAAAGCTGTAAACATAAAAAAATACACCAAGACCCTACGAGTAAAGTAGATTTAAAAAAAATTTTTTTGAAAAAGCAAAAAACAAATTCGGATTCGTTGTTAATACCCTATAAAAATATTAAATAAGAATATTTATTGCAAACAACAAATATTCATTTTTGACTTAGACAATTGCGTTTTAGATATTTCATAATCTTTGTAAAGGATTTTAGTTGAGTTGAAAAAATACTAATGACACGAGCGGGATTCGAACCCACGATCTTCGGCTAGATACCAGCCGAGCTATTATGTGTGACCTCTATCCACCCGGACATCAATTTTCCATCTCAATTCATTGATAATCCAAACCGATTACACGACATTTGGAAAATGGCAAAAGAAGGGAAAACTCATAAGGTGGGGTTGAGATGGAAAATTGATGTCCGGGTGGATAGAGGTCACACATAATAGCTCGGCTGGTATCTAGCCGAAGATCGTGGGTTCGAATCCCGCTCGTGTCATTAGCTTTTTTTCATCCCAACTAGAAACCTTAATTAAATGTGGATCGGTTTAGGTTCAAAGTTTAACCATGTTGGTAATTTTTGAAAAAAAAATTCCGAGGAAAGCGAAAAATTTGACGAAACAATACTTTATGATTTTTAAAAAACATTGTATTGTCGGTTTTTTTGGGGTATTAAAAACGCAATATTTTAATATATTTTAATGCTTCTCTACTAACTAACTAGCTTGATCTATCGTGACACCAGCATATTGATCCGAACTGCATAGGTTCGAGTCCCTTTCCTGACTTTCTCATTTTTTCTTTTGCTTTTTCTTGCTTTTTCATTTCAACCAACTCCTTACATTAAAAAGAATAATTAATTCTTTTACAATAGGCCAATTATGCCTACTAAAACCAAGCATGGATTAGTCTGTTTTGTTACGGACGCTGTCATAAATTATGTATTTTAATATCGCCATCCATGGCTTTGTAGTGGCTAGCTGCGAAGTACAATTTTTATCTAACGCTCAGTTAAACAGGTTAAAATTTTTTTTTAGCAAGAAATAAAACTGATATTAGTTTTTTGCACGCCAAAAATCCTTAGTACAAATTTTTGTAAAAAAAATCCTCTCGCCTTCGATTTTATTTTCTAAAATCACAAAAATTATTATAATTATCAAACGATTCCATCAATCTATAATAAAATTTTATATGAACCCTTTAAGCTTTAACTAGGCCTCCGTAAATAAACCGGGATCAGAGATATAACATATAATGTTTGGGGGGTGTTGATGGTTTCATTCTAATTTTTCTCTCTTCTAGTCATATTAAATCTAAACGTTGTTTATAGATTCTGGAAGTAGAAAATTTCAGCTTTCGAACAGTGGCAATCCCGTAGGATTTGGTTAAACTGTGACAATTGTTCAGCGTTTTTTGTTTCAAATAAACTTTGAAGAATATCTCTTTCGGAATCTATTTACCGATCCATTTTGTTATCTTTTAGTTGTGTTACTTCTGCTCACACCTAAAAATCAAGTCTTGTATGACATCCAGTGCTGGTGTTGATTTTTTGATAATTTTTGTTCATATCCTTTAGCTGTTCAAAGTAATGCTATTATTCGGCTTTGTTCCGTTGTATTTTTGGGCCTATTATCTGAGGAGGAAACCAATGAGAGACGTTGGGATACACGCTTTTGTAAAGTTTTGGGAGTGACTTAGGTTCCACACCAAATTTTGTTTTTAAGATTCTATTTGAAAATTAGCATAATTACATCTATTTGCTTCTATCGCTTTTAGTTTTTCTCTCCACTCAACGCCCAGGTATTGTGATATTATTTTAGTTCTAATTTAATTATTCAGTTATTAATAAAATTAAGGGGTAAAATATCAGTTATATATATATATAAGTTTCGTCAGTTCACTAGTTAAAATATGCATAAAACTGGTCCAATTGGTCAATGTTGCCAAACGACAAAACGAATTAATTTCCCGTGAAGATTAATTAAACATACTAATTAATTACATAGGTAAAAGTAGTCCTTGAACGGGTTAAGAAACAACATATATTTTTTCTGCATGAAAATAAGTTGACGAAAACAACAGATTAATAGATGAATCAGTGTGTCTTAAATAGTTATATGACGCACCTTAAAAAAATTGTTCGGGCTAAAAAATATATATTTAAAAAAAACAATATATGCTGAGATTATTGAACCCTTTTGCCGACGTGGCTAGTTTATTCGATATGCATTTATTCATAGAAGGAGCAGAAATGTAATGCATGGGTTGATATGGATATTTCACAAATCGTGGAACTTTAAAAAATGGAAAATTTGATATTTATAAATAAACAGCCGTGCAGTGTTGAAAATACGAGATAGTACGACGTTTTGAATTGCACTAGGTAAAATCCAGGCAAAAATAGTCCTTTTTCTGTTGAAGTAAAATAAACACATGGTAAATAATAAGTACACCAGTAACAAATACATCTGACGTTATTTACTAAATACGAGTGCACTCTTAACACGACATGGCACAATTACACAGAAGACAAACCCTTTGAGCCCTGAAGATGATCTCAATAAAGATCGAAACGTTGGCAGGATAAAGGAAATGTTTTTCTGAAATCTACATTACACCAGACCTCATCTCACGATTTCTAAATAATTATCGATTAATGGTCACTAATCACCGCACATAAAATTAGAAAATTGTTTCAACTCACACTATCTTTTAAAACAATTTGATGCACTAAATCTACTACGTCACGGAAAAATAGGTGCTATTGTTCGATAGATATTATGAAGTGGAACCTCTTGTTGGTAGGTGTTTGGGTCCTGGACCCATAGGTCGTCTCTGGCTAACAATAAAGCAGACAAGTCTAAGAAAAAGCTATGCCGGGTTGTCACATCTACAGCTAAAGCCTATGTATGGGTCTGACATGTGAACAAAAGTTGCTCGTTGTTTCTCAAATGAAAGGTCCCTCAGCTCGGTATAGAGAGCGTGCTCATCCGATATGAGAATTGTGATTTGTTTAGAAAACGGCTTCGCTGTTGTACATATAACTATCTCATTTTGTGTTTCCTTGTTGTTGATATATGTATTTATTAGCGTGAATATGTCCAGGATGACCATCAAGGTCGATGATGGAATGTCGAGTATAGTACCGATCTACTTGAGTGAGGAACTAAGTGTATAGCTTATAGCTCATACATGCTCAAAACACAAAACACATTAGATATTGCAAAATCATTCTTATAAAAAAAATAATCCAAGATAACTGGCTATTCAGAGATAATAAAAGTACATCTTGAAACATTGTTCATCTCTTATCGGATCGATTAGACTTGCAGACAAATTGTGTGGGAGGATCAAATAATTGTTTGACTTTTGTACATGTCCAGATTATACATCTCATGCGTGTTCATGACAGTTGATGAGCGATGTGAGAAAGGGATTACGTTCTCCCATATAGTATTTTCCAGACGCTCAAACGTATATTTTTAGGATATAATGTCCGGTAGTGTTTAATTATTAATTCATTGTTCTACTTTCTTACCCAAGCTTTATCATGATAATACTATGACGCATCTATTTTACTCCACTGGACAATCTGAGAAAATGGTTAAAAGGACGTGGGTCACATTTAAAATGAAATTAATTAAAATAATAATTATTAATTTGTATTTGAAAGTATTGGTCATTAAAGCATGGTTCGCGTCTCAATTTGGCCTGTTCATTTTTATTTATAATCTCATTTTCATAATTATTCCCATATTTTTCAAATTTATCCGCCTTATATGTCATTAAGTAGTAATCATCACCTAAAAGGTCAAACAGACGTAAGCCGAAATAATAACTTTGTCGTAACAGATCCGTCATAACGAGGTTTTTTTTAAGACCGGGTGATTTTAAGATGATGAGAAAATGTTTATGGCATAGAAATTCCAGGGCATCATCAGTTTGCTCGATTGCCTAATCCTCACGGTCCGTGACAAACCGACGGTAGATTCACTTTCGCGTAACCGCAGTAATATCTTCAATCCAACGTTCAACTGTATTATTATAACAGTGAAATAAACACAATATTTAACAAAAATTAAATTGTACAAAAAGAATAATTGAAAACATTAGAAAGTCTATCTATGAAAAAATATTTTTACAAGAAAACCCGATAAACTTGACGTAAATGTTATTGTTCAATAATTTTTCCCTTACGTCTTGCAATATTTAATTCATCCCAGCGGCTTTCGTTAAATGCTTCTAATTCTCGGGTACGCCATCTTAAAATTATAACTCCTATTCCATCGGAATTGATTCATTTGTTGTTCAAGCAAAATAAAAATGGGGGTAAAAGTTTTCAACTTCATTTTCGGAGATAGCATTCTACAATAAAATTGTTCAGTTATATGCTTCAACGCCTAAACCGATTCAGCGGTTATGAACAAAATATTTTACGTATAATGGAAATCTTCATAACGGTAGAGTATTATTTAGTTCAAGCCCTGCTTTGTCA
This sequence comes from Cimex hemipterus, assembly GCA_039619505.1. NCBI lineage: Eukaryota > Metazoa > Arthropoda > Insecta > Hemiptera > Cimicidae > Cimex > Cimex hemipterus. The sequence continues at coordinate 16,800,244 of CM077108.1, forward strand.
AATTGTACGCTCGCTGCATGCTGATGGCCGGCATTACATTCTATAGAACTTTCTACGTTGATTAACCAGCCTTGTGTTGAGTTGCCTTATATGATGATGATACAGCCTGACTTGACGCTCTGTCCTCTGACAGTTCTTTTTGGAACGTAATTGAGCTTTGAGAACACGAACATTTTGAACATTTAAATTAGTTTGTTGAAGCTTTTGTTTATTTTTTAATAAAAATTTCAAAACGTTCATGTCTAATTCTTAATAATCTAAAAATCTAATCAGCAATTTAACCTTATTTTTATATATACTTCTCTCATGTTCATTAGTAGAAGCAACATTTCTATTATCGCCATATCTGTCACTATTTACAGGACCAAGAAAATTCTTTTTTATACCTTACACACGAATTTTTGAAACTCGTAAAAATTTGTCTTCTAACTAGTTTTGTATAAATGTATGGTGATTAGTGACCGTTAGTCGAACATTATTCGGAAATCGTGAGATGCGGTTTGGTGTGATGTAGGTTTCAGAAAAACATTTTTTTATCTTACCAACGTTTCCATCTTTACTGAGATCATCTTCGGGGCCTGGGATTTGCAAGCATTGTTTAAATTCAATAAACACATGTAGGATGTTCAAAAAGTGAATTTGTACTATGTAAAAAATATATTTTACATTATTTAAAGTGGGGTAGGTCTGCTCTCTCAAAGTGGGTACGCAGAAACAAAAATGCTTTGAATGAGTAGACCTACTTTAGTTGAATGTAAAATATATTTTTTACATTGTATTAATTCACTTTTTCCACTTATTTTGTTAAATTTAAACAATGCTTGCAAATCCTGAAGATGATCACAATAAAGATCGAAACGTTGGCACCAAAAAGAAAACGTTTTTCTGAAACCTACATCACACCAGACCGCATCTCCGATTTCCAAATAATCTAGTTTTGCATGTTGTATGTTTAAGGTTACAATGAAAAAAAATTAATCTCATGGGATATTTAACCTTCTTTCTATCAGTGTAACGAAATTAAAAGTGAGATTTACATTTTATGGCACACAGGGGACTTTATGGAATAAAGCTGCTAACGGGTGAATTAACTTAGAAAGTGAAGATTTTGAATACAATTGACAATCTGACTTTCGACAGTGGGGACTTTTTAGTCCAATCTGTCATGTAGGACCACTTCCTGAAGTTGGCTTCTGTTCACGGTTATTACTATATATGTAATATTCACATGATATTTATAAAATTCCCAAATTAAAAGAATCCTTTACTTCTAATATTTTATTTTATATAATTTTTTATTTTAATTATAATTCATTATCATATAATTTTTAAGAGTCGTTATTTTTCATTTAAAAAAGTCAAATTAAAAGAAGAAGAATTTATTTATATTTATTCAGATATCGAGAGATGCGGTCTGGTGTGATGTAGGTTTCAGAAAAAAAATTCTTTATCGTACTCGTTTCGACCTTTATTGAGATCATCCTCAGGGCTCAAAGTGTTTGTCTTCTGTGAATTTATGCGTGTTGAGAGAGAGAAAGGGCACTCCCAGCGCGACACGCAAGAATGGCACAAATACACAGAAGACAAACACTTTGAGCCCTGAAGATGATCTCAATAAAGATCGAACGTTGTTACGATAAAGAAAATGTCTTTCTGTAACCTACATCACACCAGACCGTATCTCATGATATCTGAATAATTATCTATTAACTGTCACTAATCTACACATTTATTTTTATATTTAATCTTCAAAGAGATTATTTATTTTATATTAATTTTTTTCAAATATACAGGAAATTTGCTGTCCTTTCTTCCATTTCATACCTTCACCTAGTTTTCTTTAATGCTTTAAAGAAAGATATAGTTTGAAATTAAAATGGATTAATTTGATGTAAAAAACGGATTAATGTACATTGTACCGAAATGAGATAATTTCAGATTAAAAAGAGTTAATTTGGTGCACAAAAGAGTTATTTTGAAATTAAAATGGTTAATTTGGCGAGGAAAAGATAGAAAATCGCATGTGCTTATTAATAGAGATGATCAAGCCGGTTACTCATCGTAAGAGATTGATCACCGATGGTTTGTTCATTAAACTTAATAACTAAACCCTCTCAACTTGCCTATGATGTTGGATTCTAACACTTTCCACGTCCTGATGATGAAGATTAATTTAAAAGCCTTGTTTCCTCAGAAATTATTCCCTCTCCAATACGTTGACGGATAATCCTTCCTATTTTGTCGAACTTTTTTCTCCTTAGTGTGATGATGCGTACGTGTGATCTGTATTAATTTAATACGTCAATTTGTAGTGGTTACGTTACGATATTGCGAGATTCCCCGTTTACTGATGATTAGATGATGTAAAAACTTTTGACAGGATGCCGGCTGATGATGGGACTGATTTGACAATGGTTTGTACTGTGACATGCCGAAAAAAGATTTATTAAAAGACTTGTTTCAACCAAATTTGATGACACTCCCGACATGCTGATGATGAAGGTTGACTCAAAAGATGTCATTATTCTTTGTTTCTATAGTTATTTTTCATCCTAACTTTCATATACTTGTATAGTTTATTTGTTGTGATGATACTGGTTTTATAGGTCTCTTCATGTGATCTGTACTATTTGCTTACATTTAATTTGCTTGCGCTTACGCTTATCAATATGCTGGTTGACCTGATGATTGCTTATTTTTTCATTAAGTCCGACAATTTTTATACCCAATAGTAATTTATTTACATTTACAACCGATTGTGATTATATTTCTTATCAATTGCCAGTTTTTGTTACGCTGAATTTATAATCAAGTTTTCTGCTTTGTAGTTAGTTTTACATTTTCAGTTTGATTGTGATGTCAAATCCCCATATCCGACATGTATTTATGGCACTATTACAGCTAATTAGTTCTTAGTTAAAAAGTTCTGTTTCATTTTTTTTTTTTTTTGACTATCGGTGCGTTTTGTACCAAGGTGAAGAAATCTCACCTGCAGGAACCAGGTCAGCTCCGGGACAGGTTGAACAATAACAATAGTTTTTCTTTCTTGAAGTAGTAAAATTAGTTACCAACGTCCGAAAAGAGGCAGTTATCTCTTTGGACAACGGTTTATTTAACACATAAAATGAGAAAGCGTTGGAATTTTTAACTCGCGCCAACTTTCGCAGCTGGACTTTCCGGACTGACGACATCTTTCCGCACGACAGGATCTGTTTTATTCCCGTATTTTTAAAATTCAGCATGTCTTTGGAGGATAAGAACAGGATTTTACCAGGACGAGCCAATTATGGAATAAGGAAGGCTATTACTGTCGATAAATGGTTTAATGTTGTTTAATGATTGAGGATAATCATGAATTTAATTTTCACCAAAGGTCAGCGTTTTAGGGCACGTTACAATCCCGATTTTTTTCTCCCCAGTTAATCCACTTTTCGGTCAGCTGTTTATTTTTTAAATAAATATTATTCTCTCTTTAGAAGTCTATTTTTATCTGAGGAAAACTGATAAAATAAATCGTCCCGACATGTTTACGATGGTTATCGCGTGTACGATTTACGAGCTCATGCATATTAAAATATGTGTTAAAATGTCGTAGCTTTACACGTGTGAAATCTGTCTCGGGCAGAAAAATTTGAACCGCGGGCGTTCGTTTCAAAGGTCGAGGCACCTCCTCGCGTCCAAAGGTTTTAACCTTTCCAATGAATCAGGCAAGAAATTATGATTTATTGCCAATTAACATTTATCCAGTGTATTCCGGCGGCAAATAAAATAAAACGAGATCTGCCAATATTAATCGAGAGACACACCCAAAGATATAAATAATAAAGAAAAACAATTATAAATTTATAGACAATTGTCATGCTTAAACAAGGAAAAATCTGCATAATACTAATACAAAAAGTATAGTTTGAAAAAGAAGTTTAAAAAATGTTCACAGTATCGTCACATTTCTCTAAAAAACCGAGGAGCATTATATAAAAAAGTAACTAACGCTAATAAAGAAATTAATTGTATATAAGAAAAATATTTTTTAAAAATATGGGTTTATGTTAGAATGTTATGTAAAAACCTTTTTATTCGCAAATGGAATTCATTTCAAAATAAAAAGATTGCAAAATAGATACACGAATAAAAATAGGTTGCTTACAAAGAAGAGCCAGCCCATTCCCAACAGTCTTTACATTATACTTTCGTCATTGTTGTAAGTCGATTGTAACAATTGTCGATTAAGTAAAGTTAAAACAAACAGGGTTTACAATAGGATTCCTTTACAAAGGCAAGGTTTCACGTGACCATTCTTTAGAAGGACGCGACTTTACGTGACATTTGTATAAAAAATTACAATGAAAACAAAAGACTTTATATGATCATTTATCTGAACAAAATTCATTTAAAACCAAGTTTGGCGAAGACTAAATTATAGTTGTTTTTTTCTCGATAAAACGATAAAATAAATTAATCATAAGACGGAAGGAAAAGTTCACCGAGGAGAGGAAAAATTTTTTTGCAGATTTCATTTAAAAGAATGTCAAGTTGCACATGACATGCCCTTAAAAAAGATTTGTTATGATACTTTTGTTGTTTAACCCATTCAAAAACATAACAAACATCACGTAACGAGTCCTTGAAACAAAATAAGACCGTATATCATAATTGTTTTAGTTTCTATTTAAACAAAAGTTTTATAAGATCAGTCTTGGAAAAGAAAGTCTTGCGATGATTCTTTACTTGGCAAGCTCTGAAGAAAAATATTTTTGTAGATTCTCTGCGAAACAAATTTACGAGTCCGGTCATTGAAAATTACAGCCTTTAGATGATTTTTTTAAATAGATCCCTTTACAAATTAAAACAAAAAGTGAGTTCATGTGACTGCTATTTGAAAAGAGCCCTTTAAAATTAATGTCCTGAAAGGCAAGTTTCATAGGACCAGTCGTCAAAAAGAACATTTTGCCAATGTTTTATGAAATTTGCTTATTCAAAACAATTTTATATATAATTCAGTTCACAAGACGTTTACAAAAATGTTTTAACGAGCTTTGGAGTAGCCAAGCGGTTCCCAAACCTTTTTTGTTTTCGGCTTTTGTTTTCTTAATATATTTGGATTTTAACGCGGCGCCAAAATAAAAAAGATGGTCTATCACATCGCGAACTTTATGATAATAGTAGTAATTAATTTCCAATTCAGAAAAGCATTGGTATATCTAAAACTATTATTTTTTCTACGATTTAATGTAATAAATATTCAAAGTTTTGTGAGATCGAAAACCTTGTCTATTGAAAAGAGATGACGCTCTTAGTAGCAAAAATATAAATGCGAATATTTTTTTTTTTTTTTTTTTTTTTGAGCAATACCATAAAGTACATATTTGCAACCGTCTCGTTAAATCCATATTTAGATTATGAGAAGGGCCTTCAGGGTTTTTTGAATCCAATGAAGGTGAAAATAATAATAAATGGCAGAAAGGAGGGAAAATTCAAAAGGTGGGGTTGAGTTGACAAGTTGGTGGTGTCCGAGCGGATCGAAGTCAAGGCGTACTTAGCCGCAAGCCGTGGGTTCTAATTTCATAATTACAGAAACGGTGCAATCAATGAAATGTGTAGTAAATAATTTGTCTGAATAATAATGGGCCATAGAAATTATTAACACCAATAAGTCCAAAATCATGATATTCAGGAATGGAGGGAGCTTTACAGAAAACACAAATGGTTTTCTGTCCAACTAAGCTTTAAATATCATTGCATAAAGAAATGGTCCGTTATGAAATGTGGATTTTTTTTTAATTTTAAATTCGTTAAGGTATAATTTAGTTTAATTATTAAATCCATTACAGTTCGTGGTCCGGCTGACCAATTAACTTTTTTTTATTAATTAATATTTATGAAAGGTATTGGCTGAGAAAAAAAATGGCAAAAAGGAGGGAAAATTCGAGAGGTGAGGTTGAAGTGAGAAATTAGTGTCCGAGTGGATCGAGTCGGAGTCACGATAGCTCAAGTGGTAGAGTAGCGGCGTACCTAGCCAAAGCCGTGAGTTCGAATACCGCTCGTGACATTGACTTTTTTTTATCTCAACTAAAAACTTTAACTAATTGAAAAATAAAAATAATATATTTATAGAAGATTTTCACGCCGCCTTTGTAGCACAGCTTAAATCACATGGATCGATCGTTAGGCCCACGTGCAGATCTTGTACACAATTTGAAATCCATTGTAAGTTGATAAACATTGTAATCCAATACATCAAATATTATCTATCATATTGGGAGATCAATGCAATAAATTGGTTAAACTAAGTTAATTAATCGTTTACTTTCAAGGGGGAAACGTAACACTTAGTTTCAAAACAAACTACCACGAATGGGAAAGTTGAACAATAAACTCTCGTTTGAAAATCAAAAAGACCAATTTCAAAAAATTCACCTCCTGTGATCCTGTTACCTCTCGTAAATTTCGTTGTCGAGGCGAGGCCAAAACAATTTGCACCTTGACGATAAAACGGAAGGGCCGGCGGTAAAATTGCGTTACCAGTGCCGAGCAGCTGGTTTCCCTTAATGTATTTTCTAACTTGATAAATTAAGAACTTTGAACTCTTGACGACATGTGACGCTGTGCAACCTCAACGTATATTAACTTTGTCTTAAGTTTCTAAAAGCGTTCAACTACTGGCATTGTTGTTAAATGCTTTCAGAGTGAAACCATCAAACTAATAACAATATTACAGGGGCCGTAATTAGTTTGTTTTATTTTTTCAAATTGTTTTTGGTATTTGTTTCTGCCAACTAATTAATACCTTTTATACATTTTTCAATTTAATAACTACAGATCATATTATTTTCTACGCAGTTACTACACTGTTTAGAGCCAGAGGAGGATCTGCAAGACCTAGGCCCGAACCTACTCTTGCGATAACAAAAACAAATCCTCCATCCAGAATGGATCCAAGCAAAACAAAACGAGAAGTGGATAAACTCTCTCCCAACGTACGGAAAAGACTTAAGGAATCAAATTGCGCACCTGCGACAGTCAATGACCTGATACTTCTAAGAAGAAGGATTGAGTCTATTGACTGAAGAACTAGGAAGGTACAATAAGCCAGAAGGTACAGTGCCTGGGGAATACAAACCCCGCTTCCTAGTATACTTTACCTCCATACCATACCATATCATACCATACACTGGTTAGACATGATTTTTATTTCAATCTTTAATTTCTAAGCTCCCTTTTGGCACAACCTTCCATTCTTTGGAACCATTGTCAAATCGGCAATCTTATGGTTATCCAATATTCATTTGATTGTGTTTCAACGGCAAATATTTTCTTTCTTTAATGGCCCAGAATACGAACGGAATGACCGGGGTATGTAGATTTTCCCATTGTACTTTTTTCCAGATTTCATAATCACATTATGTCCTTTTGTCTGAAGCTCATTAATAAGCAAGCCTTCCGCCTTTTTCCTTTTCTCTTTTCACTTAGAAGTGCTTTATTAAAAGCAAACTCAAGTAATATTCTATATTTATTCTAAAGTTATAGCATTTCCCTGCTTGCGTGCCGTTGTTTGCGTAAAGCAGAATACTCAACGGAAGATTGTAAAAAGCAAACCGTTTCTTAATTTGATCAGTAAAAAAACCAAAAGAAATGGCAAACCGCGTTAGAAAGTGGATCCCAGTCTTGTCTATTCAAGTGGCTTGTTTAAATTAGACGGGATGGAATGATATACTAACTCCAGTTTTGAATTAGTAGTTTGTCTATAAATAGTCATTAAA
>CM077108.1:16808403-16820474 GCA_039619505.1 Cimex hemipterus
CCTTTTTTCGGGACGAAGGCTCGTAATTCAGGATGCGAAGAAAGTCAATAAAAGCCGCGGCCGTTGACGTAGTTAAAGGCATTTCTTAGGAAACCGTTTGCGTAACCGATTAGGTGGATTGGAAAGACGTGATTCCGCTGCCGACGAAGAATATCCATCCGTCCATCAATCCAATCGCCCCCTTTAAATAATACAAATGCAAAAATTTTCATTATTTGTAAGAGCTTAATTTTCGAAATAATCCTAGTGATTTCATGATGCAACCTATTTAGCTCACATTTGGACAATAGCTAAGTCTAATCGTTTAACTAGTTTATTTAAACATGTATTGACTTCTAAAACTGAACACCACAATAAACCGTGACAAGTTATAACTTACGAATAACTAATAAATAAGTCATTGGTGGTAAATTACGTTAATTACCCTAGCAACTATATTTTCTGGAATATGGACATTATAACATCGATGTTTCATTAAGGAAAAATATCAATATAAAAACATTAAATTTCTGGGTGAATATGCCCGTATTTTGATAAATCGAATACCGATATACATCTGTAGGTACAAGGGGATCCAAGAAAATTATTTTGTCTTCTTTTTAGAAATTAATGTGTAATTTTATTACACCAGCAGGGTCTTTGATTAAAACAATCATTTTTTTAGTGCCTTCAAAAGAGACAAGCTCTTCTTGTGTGATATCATTTCGTCTTGTATTATGCTCATCTTCTCGGTCAGTGTTTCCGTTAATTTTTAAGTTTGGTTCCTTGCTGCCAGTACGTGGGTAGAAAAGTTACATTTTACAAGTTACATAGAGTTATTTTTACCGTAAGCTGTGTACGTCGAAGACTTCGTAGATTGTATTCAGTAAACTGTACAATAAGGTCGAACCCAGAGTTGAATCTATTCACTGACGTACTACTTATTTCATCAATTAACTTTAGTATAAAACCACCTTTTCTCGAAGCACATTACGAGGTCTTGTCCTCAGCTCCTGAACCAAGTCTAGGTGGGAAGTCAAGTTTCTATGTAAATCTAATTTTTCAGCTCATCCCAAACACTTCCCGTTTTCCCAGTCTTCTGGTTAGTTTAATGCTTACTTTGGGATAACTTCACAATCATCCGGATCACGCTTATATTCCTTCTTAGTAGACTTCCGTTTGGTGTTAATAATTTCTTTTCCTAAGATATTTCACTCGATGCCTTGATAGCTGTCTGTTATTATCGGTAGCCATGTAATAAATGCGTGTCTTTCCGTTCCTTTACTTTTCCTTAAAGAACTCATTATTTCCTAAGTCATGGAAGCGAATTATTGTGAAACTACTACAGAAAATTCCTGATCCCGCTTTCCCCCAAAGATCTCCGTCCAATAGCCATCCTCTAGACCTCTTGAAAAATGCCGTGTCTACCTACTCAAATTTCCTTGCGCCACTACAACCCAGTTTCCGTCCTGGCTTTTGAACACAATCAGATAATCTGGAAATCTCGAAATTGCTGTTTAATGTTAATTTAAGGTCACCTTTCTTGCCCGTCTGGATTTTTGGCATTTGATATGATAAATCATTACATTCTCCTTTCTTAAAACTCTCTCTGTCTGCTGATGTTCCAGTTTGTCCTTTCTGACCATCGCCAAGTATATTTCATTCCTAATCAGCTTCCCTGCCCCATACTCATCATCTCTGGAGTACTCAAGGCTCATGCAACTCCGCTTCCTCATTTTTAATAACCAAAATTCATAAAAACTACCATCACTTTTATTTGGATGATTCTCAAACTTATCTTTCCTTCCCTCTTCCTGACACTGAAACTACAATGGTAATAATTCACCTACCTAAACCTAGAACCTAAACCTTGGAAATCGGCTTAAGTGGAACGTAGAAAAGCGTCAGAAATTATACTTGGATCCAGTTCTCTCCTCCATTCCTTATTTCCTATCCATCCGTTTACAATTAACAATTACCCTATTTCCTTCTGTCCACCGTCATCAACCTTGGGGTTGTTCTACATCAGACCTTCAACTGAAAGCCCATATGGTTGATTTTCTAATCTCTATCATTCCGTCGTGCCAGCTATCCTTCTCCCAATAGTATGCGTCTGTGTAATCCCTTATTTTCCCTCAGTTTGATAACGGATGTGTTGTGTACGCCAACTCTGGGTAGTGTAGGATAAGCATTTGTATTTAATTCATACGAAAGCAATTAAACAATAAACCTTCATCAATATATTGTAAATCGTTAATTCTGACGAGCGTTTGGCGTAAAAATGAACCTTTGGAGTTAGCTTTTTCAGTGTAAGAAATGGGTAAAAATGAACTTAAGAAGGAAGAAGGATATACATAAAATGAAAAGATATGCCGCCCGCTCAATACTTTCTACCTCCCCTTGTAACCATACGAAAAGTTTTTCTAGAATTTATATCCAATATGGACTATTTCTTGCCTATCTTGTTTGAAGTAGCATTTTTACTTGAAAGTACGGGGATTCTATTTTACACAGCCATTCTGTATGTTCTCGGCAACATCTTACAAAATTCACAAATACCGTTTGAGCTGAAATATTGCTGTAGACTTTCAACGGCTAAAACCCCATGAGCATAAACCAATAAAATATTAAGTAAACGATATCTTTATGTGTTTTATCGATTTTTATCGCAGAAGGGATTAATTATGGAAAACATAATAGTGATATTTTGACACTACCTGTGTAAGAAAAGTTTGTTTTTCTTAAGTAATAATGGTTCTGAAGTGCAAAATAAACTATTTTATTTTTTGAAATAGTATTGCCATTTGTTTAATTGCTTAAATGGCTCTTAATTTCTGGTTTTGTAGAAAATCGTGCAGTCTTGGGTCTCACTCCTCCGATACAGTTGACTTAGAATTTCAACGAGTATATGGGGTTGATCCCATGACCTTTTTAGCCTCACGTGTATACAATTGGATTAAGGTCCGGATTTCTTGCAGGCCAATGGTGTTTAGGTTCTTGACAAATGCTACCTTATGTGGCTGAGTATCATGCATTAGGTATAATTCAGAGCTTAAATATTCCTAAATCACTACACGATCTTATAAAATTGTCTCCATATATCTTAGAATATTCATGTCCTGTACCGCTTGGATTGGTACCAACTCGTCTCATCGGCTAATAGGACTTTTTTCCATTCCTCTATAGTCGTAGGTGTACTCTTCCAAATATTAATGGATTTGGGCCAAACTATTTTTGGTGAATTTTACTCTTCAAAATATCGGAAACGTATCCGCTACTGCTTGTTAATAGACCTTGGTTCAAAGGTCAAAAGAAAAGTTGAAATTTTCGATCTTTCAATATTTTTATTTTACTGTTCTGCTCATTCAAATCAACATTGTGAATATGTCATTTTACAACATTTTTTATGTAAATTACAAAAAATATAGTAAGTGCAGTCAAAGTTTATAAATAACTAAACAATTTCTAAAAACCCAATATTTTTCAATTAAACTATATAGGTGATACACACACAACCAATACGAAATTTCGTTTTAGCACCTCTAGACACCCTAAATATAAATTGTTGTTTGAATTTAAATTTATCGAATTTTGGACTTCTAAATATCGTCCTATTTTTAAAAAGTCATTATCGGAATATCTGATTAAACGGATATATTCAAAAAGGGTTAAAAGGATTTGGACGTCAAACATACCGAGGGGATTGTGTAAACATTAAATTAAAAAGAAAGCGGAGAATTACAAGCGGTTAAAAAAGGGGTTAAAGTATCAACGGAAATAAAGTAACTCACCGTTCGGAGACTCCAGAGATTCCCCTGAAAAAGTAAAAACACATTAATACATATTTTTAAAAAACTTCTGGTAGTACTTAAGCACTATTAAAATATTTCTTTAAGTCAACGCACAAAATAGCAAAATTATATGTAAGGAATTAACCTACTTTTTAAGAAACGGAAATAATAGTCCGATTCTAATGTTTGATAGTGATAAAATGCACTTGACAATTTATTTTTAAACGAATTATCAACCATGAAAATAGGTTTCCTAGGTCGACGAAATTATCAGTCAAAAAATTAATTTACATCTATTTGCGCGAAGGTTTTAAGGGTTTTCTAATGCTAGAATCGCAATGGGGTCATCGTCATAATTTGCTTATAGAATGTATACAATATGCAAAAACAGCAGTATTTTGTTTATTTATCTTTTTTAAATCATACCAAATCAGAATATTCTGCGTCATAAAATATTTTTGTTTTAATCAACAATAAAATTAATACACTAAAATGAATACTTTTTAATCTCGAAATAACAGATTTTCATGATTCATAGCGTCTAAAATTAAATTTTGAAAAAATCTTCATTAATCATTAAGTGGCCGGGTTTGAACCCGGCGGTATTCGAGCCCGGTACCTTTACACACTTTACAGTGATGCGGGACGTGTCAACGCCTAACCGTTGTGGCCACAGTCCTGTCAGTAATCTTCACTTATTAATAAAATCAAGGGTTTACTTTTAATTTCTATCCATTTGGATTGTAATAAGTACAAACGTGAAATGGTCCAATCTATTATTGGCATTATAGAATGAAAGATAGATTGCAATCGCATTGATTGCTGATCATAAAAATGAGATAAATCGTAATTGCGTTCAAGGTTTTTTCTTCTTTCTATCGAAAAGAGAGGGACAAAATCAGCTATTTGTTTTCATTCCGGGCTGGCGGTCAGCTTGAGCAACCGCTTATAATTTATGGGTCTGGTTTTCAGCGGGCGGAGAAATAAAATCGACTTTCACTCCACGGGCAAATAGATTCTGTCGGAAGAACGAAGGCGATTGCAACTGTTCCTCGGTCACGTTCTATTCGCCTTTTCTGTCTAATGACAGGCGTAGTTGAATCAGGGGGAATATCAAACGAATCTCCTTTATCGTTTTAGTCGAAAATTAAATCACGAATCAAGAAAATAGATAATAAATATCAAATTTTTGCAGGTTTGCGTTGATTAAGGTCCCATAAGTACCAATGCAAAGCCCCAAGTCATCTCAGTACTTAGCACTAAACTGCTACTGAAAAACAACCATCACAGAACGTAGCTTACAATCAATATAGCGGATACTAGATATATCAATTCCCCAAATACTACGGAACAAATAAACAAGAACTCATTTCTATTGTTGTATGCAGCGAATAAAGTAAACTGTAGCAGGGCGACTTCCTAAGCCCGACTTGTTCTCTATACATTTAATGGTTAAAAAATTGGACGTACGTACTAACGTGTGTTTTCCTGGTACGCCCTTCATAATATTACGTGTATGATGCCGATTCAAAAATAATTTCAACGAAAACAAAAGTAAACAAAAATATGAAGTTGAACAAAAATAAAAACACCAAACGACAGTTGAATGAAAAAATTGACATTTACTCTGTTCACAAAACACTACAGAATCGCTGGGTTATGTGTGTATGATAAAGCGATTCATTGATTGGCCGATTAAACGTTTTATTTAACCACACAAAGTTAGACTTCGAGGACCTTTCTTACACTTACGTAAGTTATACATTGTACATCATATTGTTTTATTTTTACTATTTATTTTACAAATAGAGTGGATGAAAAAAAAAAGGTTTGACTCATTTTTCACTAAATATGTAGCTCACAATAAGAAAAATTGGGCAATAAATTAACAAGGTAATAAGCGTTTACCTATGTAAAAAACAATGAATACGAATCAAACGGACAAAAGAAAAGATAAACAAGAAAAACTTTAACCAAACTTTTTGATACACATGACTTCAAATTAACTAACCAATTAGGTTTTATTTTCGTTTTTATTGAAGATAAAGAAAGAATGAAAATTTCATACTACAATATAGATTAATTTATATTTCTATGATTTTAAAATGTTTTTACTTATTTTCTGTGTAGTAGTGTAATAATTTTAATGGTTAGAAATCAATTGATGTACGTACTAAGGTGTGTGTGTGTGTGTGTGTGTGTGTGTGTGTGTGTGTGTGTGTGCGTGTGTGTGTGAGAGAGAGAGAGAGAGAGAGAGAGAGAGAGAGAGAGAGAGACTGAGCAATTTTATATCTTTCGTGAGTTTAATTATATTAAACATAGATTTTATATGCGTGTTATGGACGTGCTCTTTTGAGATTGAATAGCCTATTTAATGATCTGCGTGTTTATGCCAAATAAGTATTCAAACCAAGTTCGCTAAATCCCCCTTCTCGTTCTTACTAATGAAGTGTTTATTTTTTTTACTACGTCCGTACTTAATTGTATTTAATTAAGACATCAGCATACATGTGTTTTTCTAACGCCGGTATATGTCCGCATGTTTCTCTCGCGCTGATCTTTTTCATAATTCAAGTAATTATAATTTCTGAACTATTGAGCTTAAATCAGCTAATGACATGATGTAAAAACCATATTTTTCCGAATACTGACCCGTTTAAAACTTTGACGGCTATTTTCATCATTTCCATCATAAGTCTCCGCCTTTCCTATAAAGGACCACGATATTATTGTTCCTAAAATCCTCCGAAATATGTCCAAAAAAGCAAGTATACATTACGACTATTTGCGTAGAAATATTTTGGGCAACCTATTTTTCTATCAGTGGAAACTATCTATAATAACAACAATACCAAAACCACACAAATCCTCCTGTGCCCCTCTTCTAGATTAATTCCTTTTCCTATTTTATCTAAAATCGTTGAACGTCTCTTACATAAAATGTTAATACCATTTTCTACTCCTAACCATCAATTTGGGTTCCAACTACTTTCCATTCAACTTTTAAGCAATGAGCACTAACTCAGTCGAAAGTCCTCTCGGATCGATGGTTTGAAGTGAGAATCAATAATTCACCCATCACGCCAATACTGGTGTTTCATCAGGCCGATCTTCTACATCATATACTCTGCTGACATACCAACACATCCACTCACAACTTATAACGTACGAGGTCGACACCCCTATCTTATCAACACACTCCAATCATAGTTTATCCACAGAAGCAACTGGGGCACTCGGTAGCGGATCTGGTTGAACGAACAAATAACCAGCAAGATACGTTTACCCTAAACGCCAAACCAGTGCACATTAACTGTAAGACAATACTACAAGGTAACAAATTCGCTACTTTGAGTTTTAGGTTCTTAGATAACGAACTTACATGGAAACTACATGCAAGATTATAACGACTTGTATTTAACAAAATATACGGCTTAACATATTAACCACTTACAAAACGCTCATCCTATTTGGATTTACGGAGACGAACTGTGGGGCTGGGCCAATTCCTCCGGTATCTAACGAACTCAATCCTTTCAGCCCAAAGTTCTTCTCAACTCTCCCTTCTACCACGACAATCAAAAGACCCATAAAGATCTTAAAATCCAGTTGATGAAAAATCTTATCCGCATGTAGCTCCTTAATTTCCACTTTAAACTATCTCTCCATTAGCCCAAAATCTTACCCTCACAATCAATCCTCTACGCCGTTTAAACGACGGAGACCTCGAGACATTTCATATGCCCCTCAATAATATATAATAGTTATTAAAATTCACAAGCATTGAACTATATGTTCTAAAGAGAAAAATAAACAAGCCTAATATTTGCATATATTACGAAGATAAATGTTTTGAAATTATGTAATTTTTTACATGTAAGTAAGTTTATATATATTTAATTTGAATGAAAAAGTTAATATCGACATAACAAGGATCGGTTGAGTAAGCCATAAATTTATATAATAACTCGATATTTAGTTTTTTTAAATTCTGTCCTTTTATTTTTATTTTCTTACATGCTGTCTTTGTGTTTTGTTTTTCTTAGTTATGTCCCCTAACATAAAACTTTATAATGAGCAGCTGGAAGATGTATGTAGGTAAAATAATGTATACTAGATGTGTTTCCATAAAACAAATATAATGTTAAAAGGATTCTTTGACGGATATATAGTCAACATAAATACAAAAAAATGTATTTCCTTATATCATTTTTGTATAAAGAATATTGTTAGTTGAATGATTTTAGGAGGTTTCTTCTGCAGGAAAGTTTTTATGCAGAAATCACGTCTTATCTTTTCTAGGCAGGATATTCTTTTAAACTGGAATCTCCTGGTTTATCCTTGGAGTAAATGCTGTACGTGTCGTAAACAATAATTGTTGTTTCCTGCACTGAAATTCCCCTGGGCGCGGGGATATGTTTATCTTGCGTCACCACGTACACTTTCGAACAACGTCCCGTTTTAATTTACACCAGTGAATTCCCTTTCGTTGACATTTATCCAACCGGGGCAAATTGATTTTCTCATACAAGACTGCGTGACGAGGCTTCGGTTTCGCAGGTGACGCAAATAGATTCTCATCTTCCGTCGGACAAATTGGCGCGAAGGGGTTCTGTTCAGCAAGTCGGCGATAAAGGACATTTTCACTGACGAGACGGTCAAAGGTTCGAAAGAAATATAACCGATCTTTAGCCAACTGCTCGTCCGACTTTTTAATGAATGATAAATCTTGTTGGCGTGGATCCATCCGTGCGAAATCCGGGTAGGAGCAGCTGTTTCACACCTGAACGAAGAAATTACCTCACCGTTTCTCCTAGCAACTTGAATAGTAAGAACCCCTTATTTTATAACTCTTGAATTAATAACTCTACTAAAAGAATACAAAAATCCAAAGGCGGCGTATCTATTGTTACATATTATTATAAAGCAGCTGGCGTGAAGTAAGTAATGTAATCACTAACATTACTCCTTAATCCACCAAATATTCCTGAATTTTGGTAAAACTCTTATTTAATATGACATAATGAATGATGAAATCATAACCTTATTATGATATTTTGGCTAAAAATCAACTATATCAGTTATCCTAGCCGATATTAAAATAGAAAAACCAGCTCATCATTATTGAACGCTGATTTGATAACTTGTTTTTTCGAAACCTCGTAATATAGAAAGATAGACAGTCAGATAGATGGATATTGGCTGATTAACGATTTATTTATACATGCAAAAGTTTGGGTAAACAAGTACACAGGTCTCTGGAGAGGCAGAATGTGTGAGTGTGAGAGAGACTCTAGTGATCCTTTGAACTGCTATTTGTATTAAGGAAAAGTACCAAGTATATATTATTTTCCCTAAATACACTTCCGCCTGGCCAAAATGTTTTATTCCCAAATGTATTACGCAAAAATAAAGAAAGCTTGTAATAATAAAAGGGCAGAATGTATTGAAACTAAAAATCGAGAGATCGTATGAACTCTCTTTCTCTCGCTCTTCCTTCCTTTCCCTCTTTCTCTTTCTCTCTCTCACGCACACGCACACACTTAATCACTCTGCACCTCTCATTTAATTTTTCTGTCTGTATATTCCTCTCTCATTTAAATTCTCTATATGTCTGTCTCTCTTTCTGTCTGTCCATCTGTCTGTCAGTCTCTCTCTCTCTCTCTCTCTCTCTCTCTCTCTCTCTCTCTCTCTCTCTATCTATCTATCTATCTATCTATCTCCCCTTCTCATTCCCCCTCTCTGTCTGTCACAAATATACTCCTTACTCCTTCACTTGTCTGTCTTTCTCTCTCACTGTCAAATAAAGACCAAATAAGACAAAGAAGAAATAAGAGAGAGAGAGAGAGAGAGAGAGAGAGAGAGAGAGAAAGAGAGAGAGAAACAAATTTATAACAAAAAAAAAAGAATCTGTAATATCAATATATTTTTATTTCTAATCTACATTGTTGTTATAAAGAATATAATATGGATATGTTTGTTCAGTAGGTTTGTCAAAGTGGAACGAGAAACGACTTTAGTTAAAAATTTATACATTTAAAATCAAGACGTGATGACTCACTTCCCCCTCCCTTTTACACGGTGATCAGAGCGGATGTGAATAATGTATAATAGCCGTTGATGATCAGTTAAGTATTAATAATTTTCTTGTTTCGCTTTTCGTTTCATTTTTTTTTTTTTAATTTTATTTAAACAACCCCTTGCAATTTTTTTCTATTAAAAACCATCTTATGCCAACTAAATTTTAATGATGGATTTGTTGTACGAATGAGCTGTAGTCTGTCAAAACAGCTCAAAGAATGAATTTGAAAGTCTGGGCTTAGATAGTTACTTAGTAATAAAACTACTTTAAGATATGCTTCAGGGTCCCAGGTTTTTTTCAAGAGAATTTCATGACACTGTCTAATAAATTCAACTAAGTATACACATAAGACATAAATGAGCAGATCTGATTTTTCATCAATTAATAAATTCTAACGTGAATTACGGAATTTCCGAAATTCTTATATCATATTGTCTAATTCGCTTCACTGGCTTTTGCTTCATGTTCGTGTTGATCGATTAGATAATAGAAAATATATTAATAACTGAATTCGAAGAGTCGGGCTTTCTAATGGCCCCTGCGAGCTTGAGCGTTAATTAAATCGAGAAAAATCGCCGGAGCGATAAAGGACGAAGATTATAATTGGTTTAAGCTCAATTTTAATTAAAGCAACGCTAAGTTGGAAACTTCGATCAAAGGTTTCCGTTAAAATTGAAGGAAGGTAAAAATAAAGAATATACGAGGAAATTTAATTTAATTTCAGCATCGTTAACGAAAAAAAGAGATTTTTCTGTTTTACGAGAACATTTAGTTTTAAATAAATAAAAAGGAACCAGTTTTTGATAGAATATACACCAGACCCTTTATAAAGTAACATGATTTGTCTTAAGGCGTGGTTAGTGATTGGGCTTCAGTCTCGTATTTGACAAACTAGCTGTTCGTAATTTGTTGTTTGTAATTAGCTGTAGTAATTTTATTTGAGGTCAAATTGAAAAAGTGTTGTAAAGTAGTTTGGACGAATCGTTCCGGCGGACCCCCTTCGACATTTGGATTCTAAGCGGACTCGTTTGTCAGAATTACTTCACTCTGACATTATCTGACTTAAATCTAATTTAAAAGGTAATTCTTTATCTAGGCCTATTAATTGATTTAATATATCAATATAATTCAAAAAAAGGAAATGTCACATTAATAAAAATTATAATCATAATTCAATTAATTAAGGTTTTTAGTTGAGATAAAAACGTCAGTTTCACGAGCGGGATTCGAACCCACAATTCGCGGCTATATACGCCGTTGCTGATCCACTGGGACACTAACCTCCTATCTCAACCCCACCTTTTGAATTTCCCTCCTGTTTGCCATTTTTTTTATCTCACCTAAAAACCTTATTAATTGAAATATATTAATTGGTCAAGCGGACCAGTAAAACTAGTGAAGATGATCGTAATTTTGTTAATTTGTATTAAATTTATTATCACGTATTACTATATCATAATTTACGGTATTATAATTTATTATATTTTATTTGTATTATTAAAAAATGTCAGTTCAGTTCTGTACGACACTCTGTCCCTTCTTCTTCACTTTCTCCCTCTCCATCCCTCCCTCCGCCGCCCTTTCACTCACCCCTTCTCCCTCTATCCATATCACTCAGACTCTCTCTCCCTCCATTTCTCTCATATCAATAAAATATAATATACTTTCCAGATATATATATACAAACGACAGATTAAAAAGTTTAAAAGCTGTAAATTAAATTCAGTAAATAAAAAATTAAATTTTCAAAAATGACTTCATATGAATATAAACATATATATTTCAACTTTAAAAATATTTTATTTTAATTATCTTTAAATTGGTTTTTGTATGTAAATTAAAATAATTGTTTACTTGTAAAATGTACCTCGAATTGCAATTTTTTGTTGTTGGAAGTATTTGAGTCTTGCTGGTCTTGCTCGCCTACACTTTTAAATGAATTTCTAAGTAAGAAAAAATTAACTTTTTTAAATTTTATTCATTTTTTGTCAAGTTAATTTTATATACATAGGTTTTAGTTATTAATAATGTATGATAAAGAAGTTGTTTTGTTAGGATTGAGCAGAGTAAAGTCAATGAAGTCTCACATTGAATTTCACTTGAGATGTAAGAGTGGTCTTGGAGTCCAAATCCAAATATCAAATAAGTAGGAAATAAATCAATCAGTCCATTTCTCTCTCTCTCTCTCTCTCTCTCTCTCTCTCTCTCTCTCTCTCTCT
>CM077108.1:16820484-16864794 GCA_039619505.1 Cimex hemipterus
CTCTCTCTCTCTCTCTCTCTCTCTCTCTCTCTCTCTCTCTCTCTCTCGCGTGATCATACTTTCCCTTTCTGTCAGTTACACTTTACACTCATTCTCTCACTACCTCCCTCTGTCGCCAGTATTCTTTTTTTATATGTTTATTCTGTAATTCATTTAATCGGTAACCGTATTCTTTTTGTTTAATGGTTTATTGAAAAATAGACTGAAGTAATTGTAAACATTTAATGTATGGTACGTTATCGCCATGATTTCTCTTTTTCAGTTCTGTCTTATCTTTAGTGCAATTCATTTTTCATGTTTAAAAAACAAACATTCATGACGGTTTCTTGCAGTTTCACAACAACGCCCGATTAACCGGTCCTTTCCAACCTTTTAACATGGAAAGAATCACGTTCAAGAAGAAAACACTACGCAAATAAACGCACTCCGACCTGAATTTTACTCACGCACTCACATCGACATATCATAAATAATAATTACAATCCGAGTATGGAATGTGAGATTCGTTGTTCAGGTCTGTGGTGCAATTGTCCTTAAAACATTTTTGATCGTGTCCGACCATCCTTGCGCATCTTCGCAAATATCAGGGATAGGCCAAGTTGAAAGTTCTCCCTTCCTTCAACAAGCTTTCGAGGAATGTATTGCATTGTTCGAGACTTTGAAACTCGAATGTTACTAATAATTTACAAGGTTAAATATGACATATGTGAATGTCATATTGAATTTTATGATTTGAAATATTTAAATGTTCAATGACAGTCTTCTTTTTCCTTATGCGTGATTGTGAATATACAATTATGCAGAATATATTAGAATATAGGCAGATGTTAAATATATGAAGGTTATTCCGTATTTTCCCTCACAAAATGACAGAATGTGGGGAATTGCCGAAACGAGTTCCACAGACCAAAACAGCACGGATGGGCACTTTCTGTGTATTCCTAAATGGCTAAACTAATAAATTGTTCAAATCTTCAAAAGGCGAATTTAACGTGGGCTGTTTTAGAAAATCCGGTTTGACGAAAAAAGAGATGAACACATTCGGCCGTTTCAACACAACAGTACATAATGATTTAGTCTTGTTAAAATTCAATTCAGTGAGGACAGAAAGTCTTTTGTCACGTTGGTGAGAAATTCGTGGTCTCTTCATAGAAAACTGTCTCCCTAAAAACAGTCATATTTACAGTTTTTAAACATAATTAGTTTATTTTAAAAATGTACCTATCACCATCTTTATCATTAATTAATTATTTTATTATATACAGAGCGTCCTGTGAGCTGACGTCAGTACTTCAGGAAGTTATCGTACATGTCAAATTCTCAAAGGCCCTATTGTATAGTCCGATTCTCAATGGTGGTATGAGATATCGATTTTTAATTAAACTAACATAAATTAAAACAGACTTTGGTGCAACATACATTAGAAGAATCAAACGGTTTTAAAAATTTAATTAAATATTCCAATTATCCATCTTCTTTCGAATTTTGAACATTTACTTGAATTTTTAGAAGCTTTTTGTGTTTGATGTTGTCAGTTATGGCTAATAATTGATTTTCAGGTGTGAAACTGCACGTTTAGAGGTGTGTAATTCGAAAAAAAACTGTAATGCTCATTGCACTCAAATGACAAAAGGAAAGGCGATCCGTTTCTTGTCCTTCAGGACTGCAAAGCTTTTTATACTTCGCTGCAGAATTACATTTTAAATGGGCAGTCGTTTTCAGATGACGATCGTGGGCGAGGCGCGTGAGCTCATCGAAAAATATGCACTTGCGCAAGATTTATGTCCGAATTGTTAATATTACTTTGTAATTCGAGATAATACATTTGCCAAAACAAGAGTTGAAAATAGTGTGTTAATTGTACTGAAAATAAACGACAATAATCCTCGTAATTTCGTAATTTATATAATGTCAACTTCAAAAGATGAATCTTTAAGCAGTGGAAGGTCGCATTGATCGCAATCAATTTTTGAATAAATTCAGATCGTCCATGAACTGTTCAATAATAGCTCCAAATTGTGCTCAAACGCTTTTTGCGGGTCTCTTTATAAAATGGAATTTCGCATTCTCTACCAATTTTGAACACGTAGAAAAATGGTCGAGCAAAACGGTCAAGGAAGGCTTACAGAAAATTCATTTCTCGGTTCAAGTTTAAGTCCAAATTGGAACGGGGATAGTGTATGCCTTTTTTGGCCGTAAGCCCAGATATAAAGGTTGTTGCCCCTGATTTTATATATAACTAGATCTAGTTTTATTGGTTTCATCACGTATTATACGGTTTAATTTTTATCGGTGCCTTGTAAACACTGTGTAAAACCAAACTCCAAAAAAGAAAAAATATGTATAATTAATGTTTCTATAACTAACCTCACCCGTGTCTCGTTCTTCTCTCAGTTTCTGATGCTACTTTCATCTCTCTCTCTCTCTCTCTCTCTCTCTCTCTCTCTCTCTCTTTCTCTCTATCTATCTATCTATCTATCTATCTATCTATCTATCTATCTATCTATCTGTCTCTATCTCTATCTATCTATCTATCTATCTATCACACAAACACACGAAACAACACATATTCACAGACACAAGGAAATCTAGTTTTAATTTTTTATATCTAATTATAACTCTAATTATAAGTATATATTGCTCTTAGGACATTTAAAGCATAAAAAGTATAGCAGCTGTTAAGTATTTTGTCAGATTTCCTTGTTTGTGGCCGGCGGGACAATGAACTTGTAGTTCAGTCTTTTCCTATCAGTTTGAGCTAACTATCCTCGCATTCTTCAGTGACGGGCCTGTTAGTTATTTTACAGTTTAATCACAACAAAAGGGACCAAAAATAGTACATTTTTGATACACAAAGTTACTAATTTAAGATGGGAAATATTTTTGTTTTATTTCTCAAAACCCAAGCATTCATTACCAATTTTATTTATAATAACATTTAAAAAGTTAACTTGCAATTAGTCTATGTTGGTTAGAAGTAGGTCGAAAAAATTTATTTAACGCCAATCGAATGAGAAACTCGAGGAAGAGTGTTTGCATGCCTTAACGGCTTTTAGCCTCATCATGTTTTAATGAGGAGACATCATTTTATAATAATTGAAACATTAGCTCATCGTACTTATTTATAGGATGTGGTCTTATTGAGGACGTGAGATGAGCGAAACACTTCAGCCCTAATAGGAGAACGCACGACGACGAGAAACACCAGCAGTTGTTGGCCTCTTAAATTGCCCTTTCCGACCTTCGTACGGTTTAGGCAATTTTTGTCCGTAAATTGGACTCGTTTAATCGGCCCGTACTTGTGGGAACACGCGATCCGATTAATTCCAGGGTTAGAAAGTGAAACCCCCTTTGGCACATGACGGGAGGGAAAAATAACTTTTCTTTTTGATAAGATTGGGCAAAAATCGTGTAGTCATAGTTCATTTTACTGTCCATAAGTGGAAACTTTACATGTACTTTGAACTATAAAAATATAGAGCGAGAAAGGGGGAGGTGGAGGAGGTAGAGGGAAAAGTATGTATGAGAGGAGAGGGAGAGCGAGAGCGAGAGAGAGAGAGAGAGGGGGGGAGAGAAGAGAGAGAGAGAGAGAGAGAGAGAGAGAGAGAGAGAGAGAGAGCGCATTGAACATTTCTGACCATTAAAAGATTACTTGTACAAAACATTTGTTGTTTTTCTTTAGTTTATTTTGATATTGTTTTCCATCATTGTTACTGTCGTTTTGTGTATGTAGTAATTGTTTTGGTTCCCTGTAGTTGTTATTATTCTGTCATGAACCAAAACTACAACATACTCTCTCCCATACACCCACAAAAAAATTGAACCTGCTCTGACACTTATTATATTTTATTAGAGAATTATAGGCTTACTACCACTAACAAAAGATCAATTTTGTCAATTTTGCAAATAGAGAAAGATGTATGTAATAAAGATAATACAAGAGACTGGATTATCTGAAAATGCCTCACTGTGTTGAAGTGTCACGTACTGTCAATTTAATAATTTAGCTCGTTTACCCATCGGTTTATCCAGCTTAATTGTACAATAATCTCATTAAATTTGATTATTTGTTATTACTTCGAGCGTATTTTGTAAGAACGGACTGAATAAATTATCATCATTTTTATAAGGTAGTGCCCTATACGCCTAATGGAGTGTTCGGATTGTTGGTACAATTTAACAATAAACGGGAAATGATCAGTATTGATCAAACTGCCAACGTCAGCACAAAGTCCCTGAGAGGGCTCCTATGGATAAAAATACGATCTTAAATGTTTACCAGTTTTACAAAATGTGAATTGTAAAAACAATATTATTTATACAAAGTTCAAAACTATCTATTTTGATTCGAGAATTTTCAAGGAATTTCTGCCATTTATAATTTTGTCAATATTGGAATTTCTTATTATTCGAAATCAGGTCAATTTGATCCGTCCAAATGCCTGAAATATTGCATTCGGGAAGGAACGTTGTATGTAGGGTGGTTGATTGGATCCTCTTCAAAATCAAATGGAAGCGGTAAATCAAGTCATGATTGGATAAAACGATAAACCTTTAAGTTTAAATTCTTCGAGGATGAATGGAGAAAATCAATTGGAAAAGCTATAGGCAATCGCGTTTTCTGAATGTTCCTCTGCCATAGGAAAATTAGTTAAAAAAAGGCAAAAAAATATGGAACGAGTATCTACTCTGCATGCAGATACATCTGTCCATGGATACGTCTTATGATGGCTATTTAAACACACTCGCAAATTATCAGGGAACGCTTATTTATTAATTTGAGTATCGTTTTTATTTGGAAGTTCATTACAACCGCGTCGCATCACAGACGGTCAATCGCGTCGCGTCATAAACGTCAATCACGTCGCGTCATAAGCGTCAATCACGTCTCGTTATAATAATCAATAGCGTCGCGTCAATCGCGTCATAAGAATCAATCGCGTCGCGTCATAAGAATCAATCGCTTCGCGACTTTAAAAACACCTTCCCACCAGTTCGTTCTCGCGTACCTTGGTAAACAGTGCACCGACGCACGGTCGTGGTAACACACACACACACGCACGGGCGTGGTAACAATTTCCGTGTTAAACTTTCGGTCTGACCTCCAGCCGTAGGACATATCCATGTCCATACTTGTAGCACTTGTTTTTATTCATGTTGAAATTTGTCAAAATATGTAAGACGCGTTTCGGCATTCGCTATAGTGTGTATTTTTGTTCCATCCTTGCCAGATCCAACAGAGGAGGGAATGGCAAAACAGTCTGACCGCCCAATCTACCAAAGATAGGGAGTTTTTTTTTTCTTGCCTTTCCACGATTTCCAAAACATCAAATATTTCAAAGAAGGATTCGGAAACCAGGATGATCTGTAACCATCGAATTTTAGGTTTATCACCCATCAGAAAAATCGCACTAATTATTTTTATTCCATAGATTTATTTGGGCCATCGCTTATCTTTACTAGATCTGCTAATCGTCAGTAAAATAGTACTGCTCCGGTTTATTCATATATTGGAAATAAGTATTCTATTGGGTATGATACTCGGGGTGCGCTAGAAGCTAAGAGTATTTTACCTATCTGATTCTACAATCGTATTTAATTGACATACACTGTCACGTCATCAGTGATTAAATTATTATCTTTGACAAGAAATTAACCTCGGACACTAGAAGTTAAATATTACTTGGCCACGAGATGACCCACCATCTAAGATAAATCAAGGGGACTAACAAAATATGGCATATTGATTACACTGCCAGAATCTCTTATGGCTCATTTATCTGGTCGACTAACTCTCAACAAAAATTAGAAAAAAATACTCTCAAGTCATCAGAGGCTCCTTCCTGTAAACTGGCTATTGCACTGTTGCAGGGATACTATAAGGAGTGAACACGAAATTCAGTGCGGACTTTCCTGTTCTTTCTCAAACTTTACTACCTGTGCGGATCTTTTGCTCTCATAAACCAGAAACCCATCCTTTATTCCGCAGCCTTCTGTAGTGCTATCGATTTATAGACATCGCTACCGCTCTCGCTGTAAAGCTCCGGTGTATTTCTAAATAATGAACAAGCCTTCGATCAAGTATGGTATTCGGGGCTACTCTTGAAGCGTAAGAAATTCCTCCCATTTTCTTAACCGACATATACTAGTCATCAGTAGTTCTCCGTCTAAACCTGGCTATCGCACACCTACAGGGTTACCCTAAGGGAGTATATTAGGTCCCATTCTCTGCAAAGTATAAACCGCGGATATTTCTACTCGTTATTTTCAAGCTAATGATTTGTATCACTAATCTGAGATCAATTTGGACATACAGCTTTAAATTACAGATTTCAACCAAATATTCCAACCTCAAACTTATTTGCCATTACAATCCAACATCCTCTCAACCATAGTTAATTCACCTATTATCTATCCACCTACCAGTTACAATCACATTAAAATCCAATCTGTCCTTCAAATCTAAAACAAGTTTCATAAATAATCCTGTCAGACAAACCCTCGTGACCACTACTGATACTGTATTTACTTCAGCGCAGGTGTAAATAAATAAATTAGAAAGTAAATATTTTATAATGTAAACAATATGTAAATGCAAGTATGGGGCACATATATGCGATCATCGATTTCAAATAAGGGGTAGGCATTCCAAGGTTTAATAACCGAGCTGTCCAGAAATATTGTAATGACCCTCCAGATAGCTCCGGTAAATATTAAGCATTCCTCGGCTGCGATCATTTCCCGCATTTGACAATTTTAAGACTGGCTTTACGGGGATATCATTAAGCATATCCGCCCGGCTTAATAGCACACCCCCGGCGCGAGAGGGTATATTAAAATAATTATTCCTCAATTGGTTCATTCACCCGTGACTTCCCAGGTGTTACATTCACATTTATCCGTCGTCATTAAGGACGTAAGGATAATTTCTTATGATTGATCTAACGGCCCCGACGAAGCTAATGTACGAGTAAGAAAAAATTGCAAATATATGAGCCGAAAAGCCACTCTGAGACTACTAGATTTGTGTTTATCCAAACCGTATGAATGTTAAGTTGAGAAATTTCCTTCATAAAATCCTAAGTCTAATTCAAACAAAACAGTCTATTCCCAATGCCAGATTTTGTTTTACAAGTCTATCAAGTCCTAAGTCAGTTTGAATGTCATAAGTCCATGCTACAAAATGGAAAATTTTAATTTTATGGCCAAAACAACTGTTGGGATCAATTTTTATTATTTTAGTAAGTAATTTATTTGTACTCTGACAGTGCTACTTCCAACGCTTGCCGTTTTTGCATATGCTTATTGATTTATTAGATGAGACGCGTTATCATTCCCATTATAAATCTTTATCTATAATAAAAGTAATCGTACTATTTAATTTTGTGACCACGATTAGAGTTTTTTAAACTTATCGGCACAAATTACTTTAGAGAGTCTCGTATTTTCATAGCTTTCGGCTTCACGCCATCTCCAGTGAGGAGGTGTGTGTCAAAAGACCAAAATTCGGCTTAATAAAATTATCAATATAGAACAGCCTAGAACAACTAACAAAAAAAATTGTTATAACTGCACATTATATTGCAGTTTTGGAATAACCTAGGAACTAATTCTGGCCGTTTTGCTTGGTTTGGCTGTGAAGAAAATGCAATAAACAATGAAACACTAAAAAAATTGACATAATTATCCAGAATAAACGTCCAGAATAAAAGAAGATTTTCCTTGTTTAACCATAAATTTGAAAGATGTTTGACATCAAAGTATTGACTTTTTATTGATTTTTCTATTTAATTTGGTCAGGCACTAGGGGAATTTGTTAGGACTACTTCCTAACCAACCTAACAGACGAAAAATAGTTTTTTTTGAATTCGCACAAGTTGCTTTCAATGCCGCTGTTGTTTTATATTTATTGTTTGTGCTGCCTCGTTTTATTTCATGGCACAGTGTACAGTTATTTTCTAGTGTTTAAAAGAAAGTATTATCTTTTAAGTTACTCGGTTTTTAAAGCATTATTGAACTGCCCCCCCCTTGAAGTTCACCCTTGACCATAAACCTCAAACCAGTATAACAGAGTCGAGTAAAGAATTGTTTTATACAATAACTACTTGTCTACAGTCTGATTATTATATTTTTCGGTTTTAAAAGATTGCCATTCAAACATCAATCTTCGACAAATCCAATATTGTTCATTTCCAGTGTCCAAAAGTAAATTAAAGCCGGTTAAAGCGGGAACTGGGTTGTCGCTTGTCAAAGGAAGTTGTTATGCCGAGATTGCCGGCTTAGGTCACGGCCGGGAAGCGTGAAAAGAAAGGGGAGAAAATTGGTAGAGGATGGGAAAGAGAAGAAATATCGTTCGGATGCCATTTCGTATCCACGGACAGAGATTTCTTTCAAAACATTTGTCTGGCGAGGCGGGATATTGTGCTGGATTGTGCTAATATGCTGAACGTGTTGGAAAGTTAAATGTTTCGAGATTCGTTATGAGAAACCTAAGAAAAAGACAAATTGTCGTGTTTTATACAAAAGATGTTTAAATATGAAGTATTGTTTCTTCTAATTACTGGCCGTTTGGGATTACTATTTTCTTCTCATTCTTGTCCTGAAACTTTAAAAACACAAGTTACACTGGGTATCTTGCATGTGGTAGACAAAGGTAAAAGATTTTTTCCAATTTTGAATCGACCGGTCTGCCTTTTATTCACAGATGATTGTCAATTTTAGCTCAATGGAGAAAAATTGTTCTAATGACATTTTATCCTGACGATTTCACTCGTTGCTCACCAGATCTTGGGCGAGTACAAAGAAGAAAGCTTGGCCCAGGAAATGCGTCATGGCCCATTCATGGCCAGGCAACGAAAAAAGAAAAAAAAAAGCTCATCGGCCTACTGGTCTTTCTTAGCTTCTTCAAATCCCTTTAAACACACTTACGAACTTATATTGTCAAAAGAAAATGTACCAATATACCGCAACAAATTCACAGGGTCATAGTTTTTTGCACCTTCAACATAAATGATAATTAAAACTGGATTTTTGTACAATGATGTTAAGAGAAAAAGGAATTAAACGGCTGTATACATAATTCTCATCGCCAACTGAGCTCCGAAAGGCATATCCAGTAATTAAAAATCAATTTGTTGAAGTAGTACCTACAAAACTGGTCTCAGGGTGCGGGAAAAATTCAACAAAAGGGACTCATAAATAAGACAAAAACGTTCAAATTTCGTCTTCACAGATACAATGTTTTTATTATGTGCTGAAGAAAATAAGGCAGAAAAATTTTATAATTCGTCAGACCCAATTTTCACATTTCGACTCAATTTACATATAGCATGTCGATTTTGTCAGTAGTTCCCAGCCAATCGTCCAGTTTTTATCTGTTTATATAACAGCAAATAAGTATATTTTGAGAAAAAGTTTAATGTGAATTTTTTAATTCAATGTTGTTATTATTGTATTATTTGCATGAGGATGTGAATGGTTTATTTATACATAACACGCAGTTCCGACGTTGTTACTCTTTTACAATCAGAGCAATTAACTGAAACAATGAAAGCTCATATGTATGCGCAAGTATCGTTTTAATGGGCAATTATAAGTTACAAGCTACTATTTCACAACGTGAAACTCATTCATGCTTTCCGGCATTTGTAACTGATTAATTAATTTAAATATTATCAAAAGCTGAATAGCCGAATTCCAAATATAGTCGAAAAAACAACTAAATTACGTACGGTTTATGCCTAATAGCAAGAGCTTAAAATGGATAGAGCGAATTGATTATAATGGAGACGTTAAGTTAGAAAAATTTCGTTGGAAGTAAAGCTATTAAAGTTTAATTTATGGAAGAAACATTAATGGTCAAGGTGTCATCGGTGGACTAACATTGCGCATTTTTGTCTATCATCCTTTAAAGAAACAATTCGTGACGGACGAGCCCCCACGGGATTCCACTTCCTATCACGTCCACGACGTATTCTGGGCTAATACGGGTTTAAATTCTTAATTAGAAGACGGATCACGTTCAGCTTCCGTTATATCCTCAGGCTGCTGAGTATTCCGAGCTATCAACCTTTAATCCGACAAGTCCGACAATCGTCAATAGAGAAAAGACACTGTCCTGATTGATAAATTGTACAATAAAGGTTTATATCGGTTTATTTCATTAATGTTTCGTACCGAAGAAGTACGGTAGAATTTCTACTATGCGTTTAGTAAGGATTTGCCTCAATTAGAAGTACGCGTAGAGAAATAAGTTGGCAATAAAGGATTTTTTGTAGATTGCGTTTTATCACGCTTCGAAATTATGATTATTGTTGGTTATTAATGCATTGGAAAAAATATATTAACCCTTCTATTTCTTTTTTATACTTTTTATACGGTAGTTTTACGACTTTTATGAGACGGTTGAGTGATTCCATTTTAGACTTAAAACCGGAAATTCCAACAATTCCTATATTTAATATAATCTTCTAAATGAAAAAAAAGCAACAAACCGTATAAAATTTTTTAAAAGTTTTAATATTGATTTGGGGCAAATTCAAAATCAAGTAGAAAAATAAAATAAAAGTTCCTTAAGTCCGCTTAATTTTCCTTGTTCTTTATATGGAGCATTTTATCTTATTAATCTCTTATAACGGAGTTTACGTTAAAGTAAATTTTATTCTATTTATTTTCCGTAAATAAACAATCCTTAAATAATAATAACCAATAAATAGAAAGATAATCGGATTTTTTTACAGTATACAAATGACCTCTTCACCTACCCCGAAGGTTAATTAATTGTTATGTGTGAATATAATAATTACCTTTTTTCCATTAATTACTGTTTATGAAAGGTATTGGTTCAGATAAAAAGGTATGCGTCACGAGCGGGATTAGAACCCACGACTTGCTGCTAAATACGCCTTGACTTCGATCCGCTCGGACACCACCAACTTTTCACCAATTCCTTTTTGTTATTTTTCAATTGTGTAATCTATTTGATTCTCGGCTACAAATAAAATGGCTGCAGAGAGCTTTCGTGATGGCATAATTTAGTGTAATTATTAGATCCATTATAGTTCGTTGTCCGATTAACATATATACTTTTTTAAATTAATTAATATTTATGAAAGGTATTTGTTGAGATAAAAAAAGGTAAGCGATACGGGCGAGATTCGAACACACGACCTTCGGCTAAATACGCCGCTGCTCTACCACTTGAGCTATCGTGGCTTCGATCCGCTCGGATACCAACTTCTCACTTCAACCTCACCTCCTCACTTTTCCCTCCTTTTTGCCATTTTTTTATGTCAACCAATAACGAATTTAAATAAAATAAAATCCAAGCTTCATAGAGGACAATTTCTTTGTGCGAGGATATTATTTACTATACATTTCATTGATTGCACCGTTTCTGAAATTATCATTAGGATCAAGCATCCCCATCCTTTCTTTTGACTGAAACTAACTGGGCCTTTTGAAATGCTCCGCGAAAATCTTTTCTGATATATTTTACCATTTAGGCTCTGCTGGTTTCGTAATTTCGTTGATTTATGTTGCTTGTGGCCAATGTTACTTTTCCTTGGCCCATTTGGTGATCCCTTTAGTCCGACTTTCTTTTTCCTACAGGTTTTATATCTTTATTCTACCTTTTAACGCTAAACTTTTCACTCGTTTACTGGGCTCTACTTGAACCCGAATGTGCTGTTAACTGTTTTTTGGAATGATCTTTCGTACTCATAATGAGAAAAATACGAACTTGAGAAGCTTCCAATGCCCTATTTTTAAAAATAAAAAACAATTAATCTTCTATTCAAGGCTTTTTAAGAGTGAGTGTGTGCGGTGCCATCGAAAGTAAACGTACAAATACTCATTGACTAATGATGGTTGTAATTTATATATCAACATTATATCTTTACTCTGAGGAAAATCAAATATACAGCGAAAGCTTGTTAATTGACAAATATCACTAAGCTGGCATAGTAATCCTACATAAAATTATATCGGCATTAATTGAATATCGATCTATTGTTAGATCTGATTGTCTAAATTCTAAGAAAGTGTTTTTCTTTTTTTTGCAGAAAGAGACTCCCTCCGACGTCAAATTACATTTGGCCGCTGTGAATGGCGATTTGAGATGCATCAGGAGACTCTTAGACAGCGGAAAAGTCCACGTCGACTGCTCGGATAGGGTAAGACAACACATTATTAAATGGGACAATGTAAACTAAAGGACTAAAATAAACCGAGTAACGTTCATTTATAGAATATTGAAGAGGCAATTTCCCAATGTTTCTCCCGGTATGGAACAACCGCTAACTGAGAGACATCACGTTTTTCTCTTAGTTAAACTCCACGGCACGCAATTCCGTTCTTCCGCGCTACTCTTTCCAATTCTCCTTCGGCCGCAGTTTGATGGGGGTTGTTTTTGTTCCACCTTATCGGCGTAATTCCGGCAACTTTGAGAAAGAATATTGACCATAGAACCTGTGGATGTGGGGCGGAATGAAGGGCCCGTTTCACGCCTGAATCACTCTGAGCCTGGTTCCACCATATTTCAGTAAACAAAAGCGTTCAACCCAGCGAACCTTGCTTACTTTTTGCTTATATTTTAAAAATAACCCCGTTTTTTAACCCCGTCCATGAAAAATCTTTCGAACTATGAAATAAAATCAATTTTAAAAGACTTTCACGGCATTTAGGTGACCCGATAACTGTATAATGCTCTGTATATGGGCTTTTTGTACACGCTTCTCTTCAAAGAGGACGTGACCTGGGCTATCAACGACCAGATCACTATCCAGTACAATTGGGCGGCTATTCTACACGTTTTTCATCGCGTCTTCTTTAAAAAAATTAAAAAATAGTTTTCTGATAGATAGCACCAAAACAAAACAACATTTATTTCCTTGTAAGCAATCTACAATATGTGCAATTAAACTGCCTAAAATATTTTTTTAATAAACAAGATAACTTTATTTTATTTTTTATTTTTTGTTTGAAAATGTACCAAGTTGAGCTTACAATAACGATATGTAATAGGTATCTGATTGCGACTTGATTTTCATATTTGCGCTTGCGTTCAAACCAATAGCTGCTCCCTACTAGAATTATACACTTATATTGTATATACATACTATATTTACATGTGCGTATTTATTTATACATATTTTTTTTACAAAAGAGGCCATATCGACCCTCGAGGTGCCGATGTTTTTGAATAAAAAGCCCATTTGTAAATGAGTCGGATTCAAATGCAGGGCCCCTGGATTCTAACCCGGGACCTTCACCCGGGTCAACGCCTAAACCACTGACGAACGTCCCTTAGTGGAAGAATTGAAATATACGGATGTAGTTTTTGACAAAAAGCTAATGTGAAATTAATTCTGTGTAATGTACAGTAAAACAGGTGAACTTGTTCATAAGTATATCTTCCAAAATCTATGGGGCTTAGAAAGCAAATCTCAAGACCTAAGCTGCAAAGGTGCAATTATTCTTATATTAATATTTGCAGAACCTATGTAGCATAGAACTTAAAAATCACGAAAAGTAAATTCAAAGGTTAATAAGGAAATTAAAGGGATTTAAAACTGTGTAATTCCAAGCAGTTTCCGTCGTTCAAATCACATACCAATATACCAATACATTTTAAAATCAGAATAATAAAAAAATATCATTATCAGGAGTAAACCCGGCTATAGATCAACCAGAACCACCGCATTTTTGTCTGCATATGTCAAGACTATTTATTTATTTTTACTTGATTTTCAAAAATAAAAAATTATAAATTAACGTATTTTAAAATTAATTACGCCATCAAAACATTTTTGAAATGTTTAAAATAATGTTTCGAGAGTATTTTAAACCCGTAATATTAGAATGCTACCTGTTTTTTACATGAATTTCTATTTGAACAAGTGTTTACGTGTTTATGCTGAGGTGGTTCAGCTTTTTATATTCCCGCCGGTGTCTTATTCTCAGTCGTTATTTTCATCTCTGTCCATATCGAACAAATTGGACGCTAACAGGCGAAATCGCAGCCCTTTGAGCACGACAAGAAGGGTACCTAATGATATTTGAACCCTTTACAAACTCCTTTCGGGCCCTTTATAAGCGAGGAACGCTATGGAAAATCAAATCAGACGAACACAGAGCAAAAGGAAAGGGATATACGCGAGTGTTTCTGAAATAATAACTTCAATAACGTCCTTATTATGCTCAGTTTCTGAACAATTATGCCTCTATAAAGAACCTACGGTCAAAAGGAAATTCCAAAGGCTATCAAAGGAAATATTGAGTGAATAATGTTTTAGACATTTTTTCTTTACAAGAAGAAGAAACACCAAAAATATTGGCTAAAATTGTATTACAAGAAATTTGATAAACTAACACTTTATGTATATAAGAGCGATTGAAAAAGAGAGACCGAAAATGTAGTCAAAATAGAATTAACTTAAATTTTATCAAACGATTGCCATCAAAGTATTTCTAACATATTTAACAGGACAAGGTTGCTGCATACCCTGAATACATACCAAAATGTCTGACTTTACTGAGAACAACGTGTGGAGATGTTTTTGGCGAAATCACTCAGCCTGCCAGACTTGTTTTTCAATCAATATCCTTAGGCATTTGTACAGGGGTTGAAAACAAACTAGCAAACAGATCGGCTGGCAAAAACCAAGCTAAGCTAACGACCAAAGCTGACAATCAGATCTGTTGCTATTCTTTTTAAACACCAAAACTCAACTTTTTTTCTTTTGTTGATGATCTGATGTTTCAGTTCAATAGGCTTTTTTGTTACGCTTTGTCAGGCAAATTTTGTGGCTGGATGCAGAAATGCATTAATTTTTGCTGCTTCACCGGCTTAAAAAAATTGCTGCCTTGTCATATAGAAAAACCAACTTCATTGGCATAATCTAATATTGCATTTATAAAAGTTTGTAAATCTGAAAATGCATTGTCCAGTGAATTACAGAATTTTCGGCTGCCTCACCTACTAACGACATCTTGCGTTCTCATGGAAAAAACATAAATTTTCGTAGCTTATATACTTAGAAATCGTTGGGATAAGAATTGAATGAAGGATATATAATAAATTAAGTCAGTGAGTAGGACATACGTAGTTTTTCCGAATCACCAAATTTGACATAACGCCCTAGTAGTAGATTCCCGGTATTCTCTCATGACCATCGGACAGCAGTATTTTTGTTTTGCGTTTTGCAGTAATTTGTGACAATCAGTTATAGTGTCATTGAAAACACAAGTACAATTATATTCCTTGGCAATAATTCTTCTGGCAAAATTTTTACATAATTCTCAAAATTCAAGATGATTTGATCAAAACCAATGTGTGGTCCAAAGTAGGAAAAAATATCTGAATTTTTTATCTTATTTTATACTGGCTTCTACTTTTCTTTAATTCAGTGTTTTAATTTGGTAATTATCTAATTTATTATTGTTTTTGTAGGACGGCACTACACCTTTGATCCTCACTGCGGCTAATGGTCACATAGAATGTGTAATAGAATTGCTTGAGCAAGGTGCTGATCCGACAGCAAGGCGACACGTGAGTGAGACTTTTAAATTGACTATTACCAAATAAAAATGATCCAACGCCCTTTGTTGAAACATGATGCGTCTACCTCCCTCCTAATTTAGTTTATCAGAAATGTAAATAGTCATATTGTTCTTCCTTCGTAAGCTGGACGAAAGGCCCTCTTTAGAGATTCAACTGGTGCTAAGTGTACGTTTCTTGAGCATCGACCGGCTGCAATTTTCATGCAAGCCGCTAGGACAAACAGACTGGGTTCTTTATTGCTAAATGCATTTTTAATTTTTACCCATGGAAGTACTATTTGCAAGGGAAAAGGACAGGACGATTGTTTCATATTTAATTTAAAATTAAATAATAGATAATCTACTTAAAATACACTCCTGGCGAACTCGAAATTATGTAATTAGATGCCAATTTTTGGTATGTACGATTTTTCAGGCTATTTGATTGCCGTTAAGTTGTCGAACAGTTTTGCCGCGACTCCAGTTTATTTTAGGTAGTTAGTAAGGCCATGGAGAAAAAAAATCGTTTCTATCAGTCATTTGTTAAAAAAATCGTAAGTTAATTGTTATTTTTTGTTAACCATTAATTGGAGAAAGTAGAAAACTATCTACCATAAATTACATTTAAAATTTTTTTCGTTGGCCAATGGTAAGAGCCGACACAATTTTTTTGTAAAGAGATTTATATAATTATTTAAAATATGGCTTTCTGAATTGGTTGTACATGTAATTGCAAGGTTATTCTATAATAATACATATATGTATATGTAGCGGTAATAATCGACCATTATTTATTTCAAATAATTATTCTTTTTATCTAAGGTGTTGATTGAGATGAAAATAATAATTAATTGAAGTTATTGTATAATGAGTGGTGATTAGTGACCGTTAGTGGATGATTACTCGGAAATCGTGAGAGCGGTCTGGTGTGATGTAGGTTTCAGAAAAACAGTTTATTTATCGCGCCAAGATTCCGATCTTTATTGAGATCATCTTCAGATCTCAAATTGTTTGTTGTTTCCGTGATTGTGCCATTCTTGCGTGTTGTGGGGGCACTCTCAACACGACACGCTAGAATGGCACAATTACGCAGAAAAGAAACACTTTGAGCCTTGGAGATGATCTCAATAAAGATCGAAACGTTGGCGAAAATGTTTTTCTGAAACCTACTTCACACCAGAGCGCATCGCACGATTTCCGAATAATCATTATTGTATAATATATTATCAATCTTTTTGTGTGTTTTTAAATCTAGGGAAGGAAATATTATTTAAGATCGTATTAAATTATTCATCTTTGTGAACTTGCAAGTTTAAAACTTGTTTTTCCGAGTAATATTCTGGTACATCCGTTCGCAATCAACCTTCACCCATTAGCATTTACTATAATGCGGGCTAAAGTTTCCCTCCGTTTTATATCTCCTTAATTATATTAAATTTAATTAAAATATTTAATAATATTAATGCAATAGTTTTTCCATTGATTATATAACCTTGACATTTGTATTTAAAATAGTATTCAGGAAAAGTTTTTTTATTTAGACCATACTAATAAGTGGTTAACTACAAAGTTGCTTTATTTATCTTGTATACTTATAGTTTTCCTAGTTGCTCTTGGTCTTTCAGATAAAATTTCTATTTATGAAACGTAGAAAAACTATTTCTAGTCGACCTCATTCACTATGATGATTGTTCTACAAAATCGGCATTTTTTTTAAATAACGAAATAAACATTAAAAGTATTATAAATCCATTTCCCTTCAATTTAATAATGAATCAAAGCCAACTGTTTACAAATAGGATGAAATTATTTACGAACGACTATAAATAAAAAATAATCAAAAGATAATTAGTAATACGTAACAAATACAGTTTAATAGTTTATTGTTCTAAAATTTCTGTAAGGAAAATTCTTCTCTTATAATAAATTTTAGCTTAAAAATGTACAGGATGCACATATTCCGACTTCCGTTTTCTCACACGGGCAACAAAATCACACGATGTTGTTATACAATAAAATCCTCGTTTTCGAAAGGCGAAGGAAAAGAATTTCTCGGCATTTTTTTAAAGCTTGCTGTTTTGTCCCGATAATCTACAGTAGGAAACCCTGGACCGATTTTGCACACATTAATCATCGCCGAAGGTCAATGGACATGATACGCGATCGCGGGCTAGTCCTTCACAAGGAACAATGGCATAATAACATTTTTAAAATGGCACAATTATAATAGACAGTTCAGTTTAATTAGTATTTAAAAATATCACCTATGCATTTTTAAAAACGGATACATGTGTAAGGGTGATTCTACACGAGCGTTTAAAACGCGGCGTTTGAACAGCGTTTGAAAGGGCGTTGTTAACGCACGCAATACCTAGCTCATTAGATAGCTAGAAAAACGCGCTGCCAATTCTACACGAGCGTTAGAAACGTCCTCGAGAGAGGCGTTAGCTCGCCGTTTGCGCTTCGAACGCAGAAGGATGCGTTGGTGACGCCAGCGCTCGCAACGTTGTCCAATCTACACAGAGCCGTTGAAACGCTCTTCATTTAGTATAGTTTTGTTGCACCTCAAATATCAGCATGTTCGACACGGAAAAATTTATTTCGGTGATAGAAAAACGTCTTCCACTATACGACACTTCTATTAAGTATTTTTTCGTTGGTAAGCAGTTCCTCAGCAAATATGTGTAAGAGAGATGCAGCACAACCTATTTGCACTGGATTCATATTGCTACTGAGCTAGAAAACGCGGCGTTTGTATCGCTGTGAATAGGAACAACAAAAACGGCAGTACTTCCAAGCTGTTCAAACGCCGCGTTTTAAACGCTCGTGTAGAATCACCCTAAGAAGTTATACGTTCTTCAACACTTAAACCGCCTCGAATTGACTTTTTTTTTATGAACGTTTTGAACCAAATTTATCTTAAGTTGACCGTTTTAAAGTGACTATCTGAAGGTCTTCGGCAGATACGTGAAGATGGCAAGCTTGGATTTCCTCAGCACACATTACTCTTTATAGGTTTTATTTGTAATTTTGAAACGCAACTTTACAATGTTTGAGTGAATTTTCGTCTGTAATTTATTCATTGGCTACCGGTCATGGTTAGAATTTTCCCATGCGTTAGGCCGGCTTTTATTTCATTCGCTTTTCTAAGGGCTGTACCAAATTTAGTTTACATTAGAGATGTTTTACTAGATCGCCGATACGCATATTTGCTGCAACATGCTATCGGGTCAATATCTGATTTTTGCTTTTAGCAATTTTGTTTTTAACTATTTAATAAGAATTGTTTATTGTTTGTTTATATAGACGGGTACGACAGCGTTATTTTTCGCAGCACAATCTGGCTACACAGACATCGCTTGCATTCTCCTCAGGAGTGGCACTCCCGTGGACATACCCAGCGTTGTAAGATTTTATATTTTCAATACGTTTTTAACAATTATTCTATTTAGTTATTTAGTCCTCTATTTAGAACCTGCGTCGCCTTGTAACTCTATAGGGGAAGGCAAATGGCCCAATTAACCCTTGCAAGTGGCTTCACCTGATTTTCCTCTCCAATTTTGGACGGGAGGAAAACGGATTATTTTCCCGATTCAATTAACGTCGAACTTAGACTACCTTGTCTCCTTTGGGATGAAAATTGTACACTGGCTAAGTCACATACAACAGAATTGGGAGTAAACTGAAATTTTAAATTCTCGTTTACCCATAAATAATACAAGCTTTAAAAAAATTATTAGTTTACAATATTCAAAAAATTAAGTTTTTTAGTTGAGATAAAAAAGTCAGTGGCATGTCAATGGCATGCCATTTCATTCGAACCCACGATCCACTCGGACACTTCCCATCACAACCTTTTTGAATTTTCCCTCCTTTTTGCCATTTATTATTATTTTTAGATTCATTAGATTCATAAAACACTGAAGGCCTTTGACTTTTTTATCTCTACTAAAAACCTTAATTGTAATATACTAATTGGTCAAGCGGACCCTGAAATTATAGTGAATTTAATGAATTAAAATGAAGTTTACTTCACTAAAGCTTTCCAAGGCCATTTCATTTGTCGCTGAGAATCCAACCCAATTACACGATATTTGAAAAATGCACAAAAAGGAGTGAAACTCAAAAGCTGGGGTTGAGATGGGAAATTAGTGTCCGAGTGCATCGAGGTAGCTCAAGCTTGGAAGATTGTTCGGACAAGTCCTCTCCCACAACACTAAACAGGTTATTTATTACATTATTGTCCTTATTAGCCCTCCTATATTACTACTACCACCATAGGATCTTATGATTTTGATGGCCAAGTGTGTTTTCCCCTCAAATCATAACAA
Organism: Cimex hemipterus; assembly: GCA_039619505.1. Lineage (NCBI taxonomy): Eukaryota > Metazoa > Arthropoda > Insecta > Hemiptera > Cimicidae > Cimex > Cimex hemipterus. Next base: position 16,840,356 of record CM077108.1, read on the forward strand.
TTGATCATAATATTAAGTATTGTGAAATAGTTTGATCTCTTGTCTACAACACCCAAGGGGTTATGCCTTACTGGGCCTACTGTATAACAAAATTTAATTTACTGTTACTACTACTACTACTATTGCAAAATGTCAGCACTTTTACCAAATATGCTATCTAATATCTTTTTTTCAGGATGGAGGAACACCACTTTTTGTTGCCTGTCAGTATGCACATCTTGACATGATTCAACTGCTCATCAAGCATGGTGCTCGGGTGAATCAGCAGATGAAGGTAGGTCATTTACAAATTCTTTTTTCTCGGATTTTCTCACTTCTTAATTTACAGGATGGTGCAACACCACTTTTCATTGCTGCACAGAACGGCCACTGCAGTGTGGTGGAGCTTCTGCTCTCTCATGGTGCCAGAGTGTCCATGTCACGACTTGACTCGGCAACTCCACTCTGGATTGCATCACAGATGAATCACAGTGATGTCTGCAAAATGCTGCTTAAGGCCGGCCATCCAGTTGATACTTTGCGAAAAGTAATTTGTATTTTTTTAAAAATAATTTTTGTTCTAAATTGTTTTCTTTATTTTCTCAGAATGGGGCCACCCCTCTATTTAAAGCTTGTCACAAAGGGTACATTGACGTCGTACATGAGCTTCTTAAATACAAACCAAACCTTGGAATTTTACCTGTAAGTGTTTTGATCTTTTTGCTGAAACAATTTGTTTCTTCATAATAACTTTTGTTCCTAATAACCTTTCTAATAATTTACAGAATGGTGAAAGCGCCCTACATGCTGCTTGCCTATTTGGTCATTTGCCTGTCATTAAGATGTTAATCCGTGCTGGAGCGGATCCAAAGCTCGCTAACCAGGAAGGTGCTACTCCTTGTGAGCTGGCCAAGAAAGCACACCACAGCCATGTCGTTCATTATTTAACTCAATGGCAGCTTTATGTCCATTAACTCAAAACCTTATTATAACCTAATTCATCTATTTATATAATAGCATTCGTCAATAGTCAAACGTTAAGTTTTTAAATATATATGTGTGCATAAGAATTTATTAACATAAAAAATATATACGATTATGATATTAGTGTTATAACTAGTTTCTAAGGTTCCTTTAAAATAATCTCAAATCTTTTCAAGTAAGTCTGCGTAAATTGGGTCCAAAAAACTTTGTTTACAAAAAAAGTAAATTAGAGATAGAAACAACCCAATTGCAGGTTTTTTGAAAATTTGCAACTCAGGAAAAGCCAGATTTAGAATAATCCTATATATATTATATATTTAATAAAAGTTATTTATGTACAAAATTATATTGTGTATTGTGAATATACATTAGATTTAATTGTTCTAGTATAGTTGTTCTAGTAATATTTGTGAGTACTATAAGGGAACCTCACCTTGGTGACAACACCAAAAATTAATTGCCTGTGCGCACATGAAAGTGTGATGCGCACAAGTATGTAGCATTTTTTCAGATGTTTTGTATTTTTGATTTTTGCTTTTAGCCATTTACTTAGTTTTTAATTTTGCTTTGAATTTACAGTTAGGCAAATGGTATTTAAAAAAAGGTCCGATGAGCTTAAGAGAAATTACTGTGCCAAAGGTAATTTTCAATCAAACTGCAAGTGTCATTTAACGAGTTGAATTTCTCTTGTAGACATCAACCGAAAATATAATAGATCTGACATAGTCAGTGCTTATTAAGTTTTTAATTATTGAAATTATTATAACAATGTTAAATGTTTAAGAAACTTTATAAAGCATAAAATAAATTATTGAGTATATTTAATAATCCAAATGTGATATTGTATTGGGATGAGTCAATAAAAATGACCGTTTTCAATTTTTCAATTTCCCATTCATTTTTAAAATCATCATATGTATTTCCTATGTTATTTTTATTGGAATTGAGAAATTCTCATTATATCAGACACTTACTGGGAATAGAACAATTGCTGAAGCTAAATTTGAAAATGAGAAAACTGAATAATACACTTTAATGAGGTGATTTACGATTCAAAAAGTGGGTCATCATAAGATATCAAACACGAAAAAGAATAATTTAAACAGTCTTTATTTTCAATACCGAGAACTGAAAAGGAAAACTTACTGGAGCTTATGATACCATGTTAAAAGACATTTACAATGGCAAAACCACGACCATGGGCACTTTTTGAACTGAACAGTGCAGAATAGTCTGACCTCTCAAGAATGGAAGGAATGATTTTGTTGGCCATTATTATCACAGAGCTTGTAGAATCATTTTATCTTATATAAAAAGTAAATACTGGAGGGAAACAGATTCTCATTAGTTTCTAATTGTTTGCCTTATAGTTACAGTTAAAATTTTGTATCTTCTCTAAAGTTGGTATTGATAAGATTTAAGAATTATACCTAGCTTTTAAAAATTTACTTCTCAATGTCAATTTTTAGAATGAAAATATTGTGCAATTAATATGCAATTAACTAAACTTTTTGGACTGAGCATATGACAAGAAAATATGGATGCATTAAGAAAGTAATAGTATTTAGTTCACGTATGGTCTTCAAGAAAACAGGAAATTCAGTTCCTGCCATGATCTCAATCTTTTTTAAAGGTCATCGTCAAGGCAAAACAATCATACAGATGGACATATTTAAGTCAATCATAGATTTTCTTGACTTGTTGACTTGACTTCTTGACTCAGTCCTGACACTACCAAGGACTGTAACAGGTGTTCGAGGAAATTTGAGATCACATGTACAAAACTAAAATATATCATCCTTTAAACATATTTAAGATTATTTTGCCCTTATGGTGACCTTACAAAAGGTAAAAAGCTTAGCAGTAACAAGTGGATTTTCTTTTTCCTTCAAAATCATACCTTGATGTGTTTGTGTGTGATATTCCAATTCTACCTTGAAAATATTTAATTCCGAGTGGAGGATCTGAACTAGTACACAAACTGAAAAAGGTGAATTATTGTCCTAGTCCAATGGCTCACATAGAGGTTGAGGTACTTAACTATTAACTATTAACATTAACATACTTCTAACTACGATATAATAGCTCTTACAGGGTTCATTGTAATACATCTAAGTACTGCTTTGAAATGGGCTTTTAACAAGAAAGGATGAGGGTACGACTAGGAAAGAGTATAGGTTGGGGTCGAGGAAATGAAACACAAAGGAATTGGCTACTTTATGACCTTTATCTCTCTCTCTCTCTCTCTCTCTCTCTCTCTCTGTGTGTGTGTGTGTGTGTGTGTGTGTGTGTGTGTGTGTGTGTGTGTTATACGGTGAGTCCTAATTCATCAAGAATACTGGAGGGAGAGAGAGAGAGCCTACATAAGCCTTTGCACAAAGGATAGATTCCTCTTTTTTCCCTTCTTCCTGGTAACCTGCTACCAAAATGGTAAGTAAATATGACCAAATTGTAGGTTCATCACAGGAAGAAATTTTGCATGCCAATATTGTCTAACTAGTCGCAAATAATATTAGTAATAGGCATTTTAATTATGTTGCCATATGTGCATTGGTGAAGAAAAGTATGTCAAGGTATGAGTATTGTGAGTAACTTTTCTGATTAGGAAAGGTTGGGAACCACTGTCCTATACCAACATTATATGGTTATGAGAATAAGGCTAAAAGGCCTCTTAAGACTTTGCGCACCACATCCAATATTGTCGTTTGAGGTAATTTTACTGATGTTTGAGTAGAGTTTTCAACTTGAAGAGTGACATAGGCTTGTTTGCAGCCTGTAATGTTGGTTTATTACTGCACGCCTAGTCATATAAGGTTAGGTTTAGGGTTAAAAGCAGTACTTTACCAGCTCTTTACAACCTTGCGCACCGTGATCAATAGTGGTTTAATTTTTGTAAAATATGGTTGTACTTACAAATTTGTTGTTCACAGCTATCGGATTTCAAGCTTAAAGCTCATCGTGAGGTCGAAAGAGTTACAAGCACGTCTTCGGAAGTCTCGACACTAACTGTTAGAAAGAACCCGCCAATCCCCGCCAACGTCACAATGAGTGCCAATGACAATCTGGCTTTTATTGGCGCTCAACTTTGAACGTACAAAAAACCGTTAAATACAACAACTAAATATTATTTCAATAAATCCTATAAGAATAAAGAATTAAAGATTAGAGATTAATTTGTAGGTCAAATATTATTTAGGTACACGTTTAAAATAGAAGGTAGATCAAAATCTATTATATTATTTATGAATTTTTTCTCCACCTTTTCAAATCGATCTAATTCCCGCCCTTTGTTGAAACTATAACACAGTTGTCCTTAATTTTAAATTTTAATTTTATTTTGTTTTATTTCGATGGTCCTTAAATTCAGAAAATGTGTTTGATTTTAATATTAAGTGTTAATATTAATTCTTTAACTCTCGTTTTAATTTCTCTGCCCTATATAATTATTATTGCAATGATTCCAAGTAAGTTGGTAAACCCTATGGGGATTGGCGGGATCACTCTTACAATTCACGTCGAGACTTCAAGTGGCTTTCAATGATGAGTTATAAGCTTGAAAACCGGATAGAACATCAAATTGGTAAGTACAATCATCTTTCACAAAAAGTTAATCTACATATACTTACTTATCTAATATTGATTTATGTTATAATTTTACTGGCATTTGTGGGAAGAGTTTTTAGTAGATTGAGGCTTTGATTTTGGTTTGGCTGGTATAAAGGGTATAGGTTAAAAGGAGTCGGTTTTGTAATGACTCGTAGCTGTACTTAACTCTTTGTTAAACTTGTCTTTTGATGGATCATGTATGTAATCTTTAGCCCTGGCTTTTCCTTGTCCAGAAGTAAGAATCGGCCCTCACCCCAACGGAGGACATGTTTCTCTGTTTCTTATATTTCCTTCTGCTGCTCTGTGTCTGTAAAACTAGCACATACTTGTAGATAAAATTGTGCAACTCTTGTCTTTAGACTGATTGCGATTTCTATAGACAAATCAATCACAAACAATCTATATTCAACCAGTGTGGATGGAAAATTTGAGACATGTTGTGCAACATCAATAATAGAGGGGCTGGAATGTTTGCTCTGAATCTTGTTTCTTGCTTTCACATTTTAATTCCAACCATAAGTAGCAAATTTTCAAATTCCATGGCAGTTAGCCGATGAAATTTTTGACACTGAACTATCTTTTAATTTTTCCAGAAGAATCAATCTAAATGTGAGACTGCCTGCTAAAACGTCCTTTATTCACCAATATTTATAATTAATTTTCTTATTTTGATAAAAAATTAAAACTGAACAAACAGCAAACCTACAAGGCTCTAGCTCACTTGTCATGTTATGCAGAAACTAGTTTAATTGAGCTGTACAGGTGTGGACGCTTGACAACTTTACTAAATCATCGTTTCACAGCAGTCTACGACAAGATTGGCAATCTGCAGTGTTCCCGATTGGTCGTACTTTAATTCTAGTCCTAATGGTAGGTTTAGTTCTTAGGTGATGGTTCTTTGATAAACTTTTATCCATACCTCTGCCCTGGAATACAGTCCTGTTGTATTCTTAATCCATTGTTTGATGGATCTCAGTTGTTCACAAAAGACTTAAGGGGCCAAGGTGTCCTCATCGAACTTTCCTCGACCAATTTATCTGTCTCGTCATTGCTTTTCTGTGAGTCCTGGTACCCAAATAAAGGTAATTTTGTCCCCAATGTCTGAGAAGTCTTATGCGATCCTACCCAAATGGCTTAGGACGTTACTACCAATGGGTTAGTGCCTTTAGTGACTATTTGAGTAATTTTTGTTGGCTCCTTTTTATCTCCTGGCCACAGTGTTCAGCCTGGCTCACAGGTAATCAGCACTTAGAAAAAATATAATACATAGAGCCTGCCAAAGGTGTCGCAGGCTTTGAATAAATAGGATTTTTGTAGAGAATAAAACTCCCAATTATGTTACACGTTCACTTTAATTTATACATAGTTGTTTTTGTCATCTTAAGTTCTGAGTACACTGAACTGGCATTAACATCAAAATTTTACAATTTTTCAAAGCTGACATATAACCAGTGATGAAAATACTGGATACAACTTTTTTTCACAATGTACAATACTTAAAATTTTGTTTTCGCTTGATCAATATGGAACAAAAACAAAACAATAAAAGGGAATAAAATCCAGGTGACACTCCAGACAATTACAAACCCTGACCCGATAATGATGTATAGAGATTAAGTTGAATTTGAGTTAAAAAATCCACATTGATTGTGGCTGGCTAAAGAGCTTTTAATTACAATTCCAATTCAAAAAGACTAAAATTATTTATATATGAAGAAATATTCAAAAATTTAATTGATCAAATAAAACAATTTTCCACTATTATTTAAAAGTGTAAATTTTTTGTACTATAATATATACATTTTTTATTATACTAATTCTACAAATGGACATCTAAAATTAACTGCTTTATTTACTCAATGTTTCTCTATATATTTTTTTAAGTTTTAAGTCTGGAAGGTCACCTTATTTATAATAATTAAACAGATATACCATGTTTTTTAAATACATCTATCTAGAAGGCCTCAAAGTACACAACCAGTCACTAATTAATCAATAGCTAGCTATACTATTTCATATCTTTTTCCCTTTTATGTTAATTAATATGAAAGAGGTACTTGATACAAACGACACATCTAGAATAAAAAATAAAACAAGCACACCTTTTTCATTTTTATTTTAGTAATTTATTTATTAATGCTTAAGTAGGTTGCAATCACTTCTTAACTTTTCTATTTGTCTTCTTAACAACTAATTCACCATTTTCTGTTTTGCTGTAAAAAGCGTGGTTGTAATTAAACTATTTACAAGGTTGAGCATGTTCAAATCAACAGACTCTGATGTAATAATAAAAAAAATAGAGAAAAACATTAATGTAAAAATGTTTATTACAAGAGAGAGAGAAAGAGAGAAAAGTTTTTTGTTTTATCACATGGCTTTGAAGTTGCAATCAATACAGGACCCCTATAATAAGTGTGTTCGTTGTTAAAAGTTTAATTGGTTTAAATTTAATTTTTTTTTGTTTTGAAGTTAGGTGTATTTCGATATCGACGGGAGGATTTTGGTAATAAAACAGTTTTGAACGTTGCAACCCTTTGCGGTATCTTTTAAGATTCACTCAATACACATCTTTTTTTTTTTTTACTAGACACCAAGTATGTGCAATCTAATCTATTACACACTATGTCCTATCGCCTATAAACATGAATTGTGTTTACTATAAAAAAGATAAAACATTAATTTATAAAAAAAAATAAATAAATAAAAAAAAATCTGAAAACAAATAACACACTGCCAAAAGTTGAATCCTATAATTGACAGTTTATCGACAGTAGTGAATCGCAAAAGATACATTTCATTTATTTCAAAAAACACGTTTGCCATAAAAGCTACAACATGATACTATTGAAGACATTTCAAATAGACATTTATAATTTTTGAAATATTAGTGCTATTTATTATTATTTTATTTTTTAAATTTACATAAATGGTGTTTTTTAAGTTTTTTTAAATTTTTAAAAGTTAACATTTATCTTTCAAAAGTAAATGACAAGAAGACACAATGAATACGGGCTGAAATACAATCACAAATCTTATTCTATGAGGCCAGGGAAGGATATATTAATAATAATATATTTTTATTTAATTCATTTATCTAAACATCACAATAGCGAGTGGTCTACTATTTTGAAAATCCTCTTTATCCCTAAATGCATTTTTTTAAATATAGTTAAATTCCTTCCAAATATTTATAATTACATAGAAGAAAATATACTATTTCGTTAATACAATTGTGGACAATTAGTCGGCCGTTGTACAAATTAAATTGGATGCCTACTATATAAATATCCTAATCCCAAAAAAATCAAAATACACCGATAAAACGAACAAACACCCACATTTATTATATCGATAATGTGTTTTTATCACTTTTTTTTTGTGTGTAAAGTTTCAAGTTTAATAGAAATTTATAATTCACAGACTGTCAGCAAAATAGCTAAAGGCTAAACTAGCTACACTATAATTAAATCTTTCCATTGTTTAGTATCAAACCTATGGGATAATATATACAACACTGTCTATATATACAATAACTATGTGCTTAACAGTATAAAGTCTATCATTTTATCCTTTGCCATTCATGTGAATAAGGACATCAGTAAAGCAATAATTAGTAAATATTTACAAATAAACTAAAATGAAATTGTGATTTAAAAAAATAGTAAAGGACAAAAAAAATTAAAGAAATGTATTTTGTCAAGTAAGAGGGGAAATGTTAAAAATAGTGCAGGGTACAAAAAAATGCTTACAATTAAAGGCATAACACAAATACCAATGACATATACCAATGACCCTTAACACTAAATACCCTCGAATTGGAATATGTACAAAAAATCACTTCTCTATTTACAAAAATCATCGCTTCGTCCAGCTAGAGGATACATCGGGCGAAACGAGGTCATGCCGAAAAAGGGCAAAATTCAAGGACTGCTCTACGGCGCAGAGGTGAATCGGTGTATGTTGTGAGCAAACAAAATGTAAATTGATAAAAAAAAAAAATAATAAACTGAATGAGCTTATTAACAAGGAATGCAAATAAAGAGCCTTAATATGGCAGTGTGTAAATTCAGTCAATATAAATTGCAAAAAGAAACAAAATGTTAGAACCACAATACAATGCCCTTACAAATCTCTATTCAATCACAATAATTTAAGCGAAACATCAAGAACATTAACCCTGAAATTCTTTCTTTGCTAACGCTTATGTTTTTACATTTAAACTTTTTTTTTTAACTTATACTTTATTTCTTTTTTTAGACTTTTTTTCTGGTTTGAAAAAAGGGTTTATGCTGTTTGCTTAATCTAATAATCTTATTTTTTTTTTTTTTTTTTGCTATAACACCAAAGAACACATACAATTACCCAATTAACCTAACACCTTATAAAAATAATACTCAGAATTTTTATTTTATTTTTATTTTTTATTACATCTTTTTGGAGAAAAAGAAATATACTAAATGAGATAATTCATTACGCACAAATAATTAAGTTGCAATCATTCCTCCTATGGCTTACCAACTTAAAAGAAAGACTTAAAAAAAAAAAAAAGAAAAATAGAGGAAATGATTAAAAATTATGAGATCTTTGGAAATTTTCTCTATACAGAAACATTTTACTTTTTCTTATCTTTTTAATCTGAAAATCCTGAATATTGTTATAAATCGCCCCAGAGAAGAAGCATTTAAAAAGTCTAAAAAAAGTGATTTTCAAAAAGAAAATCTTTAAATTTTGTTTAAATCTAAAGTGAAAATTATATTTCTGATATAGTTATTTAAAATGTTTACTATGTTTTATCAATGAGGGAATTTATAACAATTGCAAATATTGAAAACTTTTTGATTTGAGATCAAAAAAATTATATATAAAAAAGAGTGCATTCAGAAAATTACTGAATTAAAAAAAAACTTACATGCTATTCATAAACATATTTCCCCTAAGAAACTCAATTAGGCCACAAAAATCAACACCATGTTCTAGTTACTTGAGAAAAAATTGCGCAATAATGATACATCATTTTGTATATACATCAAAAAGAAAGAAATAACTAAAGATGCTAAAGAGGCTAACTCTCAAGGAATCTTAAACTAAACTAAATAATAAAAGTTAAATGAAAACCCCTAAAAATGATGGGTAAGTCTTGTCTCAACATTAGTCTAATATCTACATTATGCATTTTTTCTTTTTATGATTTCGATTTAAATACAATTTTTTTAAAAATTTTATTTGGCGGAGAAGTTTTTTCTTTTCAATATGCTCAAAAATTGATATTTACACACAATTTTCTCCATTTTTTATTTGATAAAATGTGATAATCGCAATACATTGAAAATCGCATTACAAACACTAAATATCCAATTTTTTTCTCATTTTAAACATTTATCAATACTTGGTCATCTTATTTTGTGAAGTGTTTTGGCATAATCTATTTAACAAATAAACAATTAGAGGAAAAAAGTTTACCTAAGAGAAAACGAGTGAACTACACTGAAAGCCTCACATTTAAATTTAATATTTGATTTTTTTCACTAATACTGGCTCTCAAAATCGTAAGTTTTGAAAGATCTGATTTAATAGTCTCAGTCCAGCGGTTCTATCTTAAAGCGTACCCTTGTGAAAAAACATACAAAAAAATATACTACACGACGAAACACTAATCAATTTTATGTATGGACAGCTAAGTTCTTTGTTGGGCTATTTATTTTTCTTTTAAATAAACTAGGTATGTCCTTTCCTTGAATGTTTCTTTTCAATTTAGTTTTTGCCTGTAATTCAATGGAAGAGTAACCTAGGCTGATGTAGATGTCACTCCCATTGGTGTGGTGACGGTGGTAGCTCTGATGGATGCGCTATCGTCGAACTGTAACACAATCACATAATATTTATAATTTAATTTTTGGATAAAAAATAATTTCAATTACAAAAATCGATAAGATAAAGGACTATTTGCGCTGTTTTTACTTATGACATATCTTGAATAGTTGGTTTTAAAAAATATTCTGATACACTAAACTAGGGAGACTATAGAGATAGAGTCATGAATTTTAGTAAAACCATTTTTGGTGATACAAAGTTGAAAAATATTAAATATGTGACTAACTGATCTTGCCACCGGGCCCCAGGAGAAAAAACAAGACATAAACCTTGGCCCCCATAAATTAATTACAACTGTAAATATAAAATGCAATGTTTGTTTGAGCACTTTTATTATATTTCATCTATATTTTGCTCATCTTGATGTCTGATATCATCAAAATGATGTTGACATAGACTGAAAGAAGATATATTCTCCTTCCCAAATGTTACGTATCTGTCCAAAATTTGAATAAAATTGAGAGGAGATGAATTCTAAAGTAGGACATAAATACAACAGAGAAAAAAATTGCCCCTGGTTCATCCAGTTCAAAAATGTCTGCTTGTTTTTATTTTTATGAAAATTCATATTTAATAAATCCAATGATTTTCATTCAAAAACAATATTCTTTGTGATATTTTACTGGAAGAATTTTTTTTTTCTGTAACCTTTTATATTTAAAAAGGGGGGGGGGAACATATTTGAATTACTAATATTTTCGGCTAGAATGCTTGGGCATGTGTCTGATATTTTCGTTCTAGTATCATAAAAGAAAGTTTACTTAAAATCCAAGAACCCACTAGTATATTATCCCTTGAATGCTAGGAAAAAATGTCCAAAAGAGCAACAAACGAACGGTTAAATCTGAAATAAAATGTTTTCAATTGCATGTATGTAGAAACTACTTTGGTAGTTTGTTTATTCGTAATTATTATGACATAGAAAGTTTATTGTGTTAATTTTAATTCAATAGAACTTTTTAATTAGAATCCAAAATCTGATAGATCCAAATTCTGCACAAAAGAAGACATGAAAAATATTAAAAGAAAATATTAAAGGTAGTAGAACTATTAACTAGTACTATGAAGTAATAACCAAAAAACTATTTGTATTCAGTCTAAAAACTTGATTTAGAAAAGCTAAGAAACATGCTATGCTTAAAAACTCATTAAAACAAAAATTTTGTATCATGCACTGTTAAAGACAGCCGTAATGTAAAAATTATTGTTATTTAACTTCATCGTTACGTTTTTTTTTAACAAAGGATTAACTATTGGTAGTGGATTTATACGGTAAAATAACTAACACAAAAACAGCGCAAAACTATATATATATGTATGTATCCCTAGATGTTTACAAAGAGATACACTAACACAAACAAAGACAAATAAAAAAGGCATCTCACACCACCTTACCACAGGCAAAATTCAGTACAAAAAAATATATAAAAAAAATAAAAAGATTAATTTAAGCAACCAAAATTCTACAAGGGCAAAGTAGCTAACACTACTTAAAAGGGTAATGTGTCAGACTAAACAATGTTGAGCCCGCAACACGACACAAACAAGTTAAAAGGGATGTTTTAAGGGTATTTTGCTCTTTTTTTCTATTTTGTTGTAACAAAGAAAAAGAACCAGCACAGAAAGTTTTGAGCCTGGGGCGGTATTAAACAAGTGGTAAGGCCAGCGAAAGATAACCACGATACGTATCTGCTCTTCCGGAACTCTCAATGTTCACTTATTTCTTTTTAGTTCATGCAAAGTTTATTTATTTATTTTGGACAATACAACAACTCACTGTGCTGTTTTTAGCGACTGTGCTTGGAATTATTGTATTTTTATTTTATTTTTTTAATTGAACCCGCATGTGAAAGTGACAAGTGAGCGGGCCATTGAGCAGACATACATAAAGTGGGTGGCAGCAGGTTGCGGGGTGAAGTGGGGGCTCAATACCATTGGTGGAGAGGCGGTGAAGGCGAACGGTTGACTCGGCTACCTCTTGCCTTACCTGGCAAAGCTCTTGAAGGCAGCCGACAGCGGGTTTATGCAAAGAGGAACCCGGTTCGACTTCAGCTGCTCCATTATGAACTTGTACATCTCCTCTGTAACACAAGAAAAAATTATTCTTTAATAACAAAAAATCTTAGTAATGAAAAAATATACACAAAGAGAATATATTAACATAAAACAATCATGAGATTTCCTCCTGTGGTCCTGATGAACCTGCTATTTGATGATAGATACATTGATCATTTTGGCCTACTTATCCATGCTGGTTAGTCTGTCAGACTGTTACGCCATCTTCAGTGTGCCTGGTGTCTGGCCAAAATGATAAGTAATGACCAAATTATAGGTTCATCACCACACGAAGAAATCACACATGCAAATGATGTCTAACAAGTGGCAAATAATATCAGTAATACAATCTTTATGTAAGGTATTGGTTCAAATGAAAAAGCTAGTGTCATGAGCGGGATTCAAACCCACGACTGTGAAGGTCATGGGTTCTAATCCTGTTTGTGACACTAGCTTTTTCATTTCAACCAATACCTTACATAAAGATTAATTAATTGAAAGAAGTTGTTATGGTCAATTGGTTATTATGGTTATATTATGGTCAATCAGACTACAAAATATAAAGGATTAGTAATATAGCACTTCAGTTATGTTGCCATATGTGCATATGATGAAAAATGGTATGATGAGGTATGAGTATTATGGGCAAAGTTCCTGAGAGCCACTGTCCTAGACCAACACTACATGAAGGTTAAGGTTAAAAGGACGGTCTCTTTAGGATTGCACACCAGGACTAGTATTGACTTTTTAACAAATTTTACTGTGTTTAAGCATGGTTTTTAATTTTACTGTTGTTTGTGGAGAAGACTTTTCTTGCAGCCATTGAAGTTGGTTTTATTACTGCTGGGTTGTATATATGGTAAGGGTTTATGTTAAAAGGTGTCCTTGTTAAAGGCATTGTAAACAATGACAATCTGTTGTGCAATATCCATTATTACCTAGATCTTTTTGTTAAGCTTAAGTTTTTTTTCATTGGATTCTGGGTGTAATTTTTAGCCCTGGCTTTTCCACTTCCAGAAGTATGAATTTCAGCCTGCGTAGGCCTTCACTCCAACAGAGAACATGTTTTGCTGTTTCTTCTTCTTCAAGGCAAGCTGTTGCTCTGAGTATGTACATATGCATCCAAGGTTTAGTAGTTCTGTCTTAAGTTTCTTTGATGGTTCATCAATTATGTTTTTGAGTTATTAAATTATTCTTAACCCACTGCCTGATGGGTTTACAATTCTTCTACTATCACAAAAGGATTTAGTGGGTTCTCATCAAACACACTGTATTTAGCAAACTGGATTAGACCGAGGTCTTGTTTGTTGTGCCCTTCAAAATTAGGTCTTAGGGATTTTAACAAGTCCAAGAGGTATGCAATAATATACTCCCATGATAATTTAATATAAAAATTTTGCTAAGTATTTAACACAATATACATACTAGAACTAAAGACTATACATAGAAAAAATATACATAGAAGAGTAAGTTTCTTCCAAATATAGCAACAATATACTCAAAGAGTGACACTAAGTCAGACTCTTCAAACCGTTTACATATCAGATACATACAGGGTTTGGTCCAAAGTTTAACTGAACCAAATACATATGGCCTTATGGAGAGAGTAATGCATAATTCAGAACTTCTGATGTTCACTTTATAATGTAGAAGAATAACAGATAAAACAGAGTAACTTTTGTATACATGGAAATGTAATGCACAAAACACTTTTTCAAACATTTTGTACGTATGTCCACCATCGCCTCTTAGAAAAACGACCAAATTTGGTATTTATTCTCCATCCGGGTCGATTGCCCAAGAAAATTTTATTCTCCCAAATAGGGCGGCTTTTTGAAAAAGTTCTCTTCCGTTATTAACCCCTTGAACAAATATCCGGCTGCGTTTCCTGAACCGAATATAGTATTAATGCCCGAATATGAAGGGGCCGATGTAAACGGCCCACGTGTAGGGGTAGGAACAGGAAAGGAATTCTTGATTGCACCCCGAAATATGAGATTATGAGATTACCAAGGAGATGAATTTAAACGGACCAAAGGGAATTTCATTTCGCCGATACACCGAGTTTGAAAATAACAAGAGGGCAAACACAAATCTAGAAAGGAGAAATCAAATCAAATAAAGAGATTTGAAAGAAAGACGACGTATATTATCGTTAGCTTGCCGAAAGCAGAAAAAAGAAAACAATATAAAATTCTTCCTATTATATAAATATTATCCGAAAGTGAAAAATTAAATTCGCGAACAAATAAGAAATCATGACTTTTAAAAAAATTTCAGCAAGCCCTTCACCGAGTCGAACGCAACAAAAAATCATAGTTGTGAAAGAATACACCGGATGTTATGAATCACACACCATGTTGATTGTGTGAGACAGGGTAGACAATAACAAAGGGACGAGGTGAATCCAATCGTAAGCTTTTAAACTTATTAATACAAATGTTAAAAGAGTAAAATGTGCAGTAGAATTGAAACCCTTATAGAACCGAGTCATTAAAAGGAAAAAATGAAGGAACTAATGCTTTTTTCCTATGGGACGTCGAAAAATCTCTCGCCTTGTATAAAATAGACATGTATAACTTTATGATTATGTGTATGTGTCCTAGAACTGCAAAGTACAATAACGAACGCGAAATGCACCTGACAGGTCACAAAAGGGAGGATAGAAAGGCCGGCCAAAATGATTTCTAGTTTTAAACATATGTGAGCACGATTTTTCAAGCACGTGTAAACAAATGTGTCTAGAATACTTTGATAACAACAATCTTTTAAATTTTTGTCAAATTAACTCTTTTTAATGCGAAATTTTGCGAAAAAAACTCATTTTCGTATCAAATTAACCCTTTTTTTTAAATTTAATAATTAAGTTTTTAACTTCAATTTAACCATATTTAATTTAAAATTAGCTATTTTTAATACCAAATTCACCCTTTCTTTAAAACATCAAACAAACTAGAAATGGTATAATGAAATGTTTACATTTTCTATCATTCATCAGGTTTTGTCATATTTTAAAGGGAGGGTATTCGGTTAATCGGAAATTGTCAATTCGAAGTTAAAAAAAAGTTTATTTGAGGTTACAAATATTTAATTTGAAGTTTTAAAGCATTAAAAAATTTTGGCATGGTGTAAAATGTATGTTGTTGATTTTATATTTGGTTAAGTAAATTTATATTTGATACTTGATTTTTAAAAATATATAAAATAATTAGTCCTTAAAAAACCATGATTTCTTACAATTCTCAAATTAAAAGAAGTATTCCTTATTATTTTATTTTATGTCATTTTAATTTTAAAACTATTGTATTAAGCCCACTTATTTTGTATTAAAATAAAACTAATAAAAAGTAGGAAATTTACTAAAAAACCTTATGTTTTGTATCATTCGTCACTTTATATGTTTTAATGGAAGAGATAATTTGAAATTAAAATTGTTAATTTGAAGTTAAAAAAGATTAAGTGGAAGTTACAGATGGTTAATTGGAAATTAAAAAAGTTATTCTGAAGTTATAAAAAGATATTTTGACGGGAAAAGGGTTAAGTTTTAATTTTAAATTTGCGTTTAAATTCTTTTAAACTGGAAAGCATTAAAAAATTATGATCGGTATACTTTTTTTAAGTTTTATGTTATTGTTTTGTAATCAAAAGATTGGCATATTGACAACTTGTAATCAATAAAAAACGTGGCAGCAATCTGTCAGACCACGGACATCAGGGAAGGAGCGCTTGGATTGGTGTGGGAGAATAGCTTAAGAGTGTAATTTATGGAATCGTGTCGTCACGAATGGGATGTCTATGGTTGGTTTATGCGCCACCAAATGCCCCTGTCGATGATGAGTTCTCGGTGGTATTGGGAAAGGATTACGGTGTCAATTGTGCAGAACAGAGCTTCCTTAGGGGTTTGTTTAGTCAGGAAATTGCAGTTATGAAGCATAAGTTTCTATTGGATGGGGAATGGTATGGTATGGTATGGTGGTAAGGGTACTAGGAAGCTTCTGGCTTATTGGCTGTCTCCTCCTCCTCATTACATAGTCTGCAAATGGGATCACTATTATATATGCCCATGTTATGTAGATGTTTTCTCAGATGCCAGTGGCCGGTTAGTACTCCTACCACTCCTCTGAGATTTGCCCTCTCCAATTGTAGCAGTGTTTTGCCAGTATTGATGAGGGTTGTTTTATCATGAGTTTACTGTGTTTAGCACTGCTAGAGTTTATCCATGTTTCTCTTTGTTTTATTTGGATCCATTCTGCGATGGAGGATTCTATGTTTGTTTTTGATATCCCAAGGATAGGCTCGGGGCCTATGTATGGTCTTGCGGATCCTCCTCTGGCCAGCCTGTCTGCTTCTTCATTAGCCAAAATTCCCCTGTGTCCTGGCACCCAGGATACCGTTACCTTGTTGTGTTTTCCCAGGTTTTGGAGATTTTGGATTCATTCACTGACTAATTTTGATGTAATCCTTGTATATGCCAGTGCTTTGATAGCTGCTTGGCTGTCTGATCGTATGAGGATTTTTTTGTCAGTGTAACCTCTTTTAAGATTTTCCAGGGCACAAGCGTTGATAGCATGTATTTCTGCTTGAATGACCGAGGTGTACTTCCCTAATTAGTTTGATTGCTCATATTTTGGGCTTGTGAAGAAAACACCTGATCCGGTTCCTTCATTTGTTTTGGAGCCATCCGTATACCATATCACTGTATCCGATGTTCTCCTGTGTTCTTCCTCTCCTTTGTAGTCTGTTGAGATTTTGTAGGAGGTCGTGAAGATTGTTTCCGGGACCATGTAGTCAGTCCCCATTTCTAGTAGTGAGTGTCTGATTTTGTTAATTATGGTTGTGTGCCCGAATTGTTTGATTCCTTTTGGATGGGGAAAGGTGTTGTACAGATTATGGAATTGAAAATGATTGTGGTATATACAAAATAAAATATACGTACTGGAGTCTTCTTTGAGAAATTGTGGTTTTTAAGAACCGAAGTATTTTATTATTAAATCAAATTAAAAGAAGAAGAATTTATTATTATTACTAATAAAAATTTACTATTGTTTTGAAGCAAATTTTTGAACGTGATTCGGAAGTATAAAATAGCTTGAAGAAAGTATGAATAATAAGTACGTGAAAAAAGTATTGGTATCATGCATGAACTTGACGGCGGGATTTTTATTATTGTTGCAAGAAAGTTTGAAGACGTAAATCATGACCCACCTTTAACTTGCCGTACAGTAGTGAGCTTTTTCTCCCATAGGTCGTCAAACGTCTGTTGTGAAAAAGGCTCGAAATCGACCGTGTACTGCCTCATCGCGTTGCTCGTCGTGTAGCAACACTTGCACATGCAGGAATGATACCTCAGACGACCTTCGTCGAGGTACGGGTGGGCCAAGGCGTTGAGGACAGATATCCTCTTATCCTGGAACAAAACGGCCCTTTAGAGTAAAGACCTATAAGATTGTTACGCGACTCCTTACCGGGTCGAAGACGAGCATCTGGCATAAGAGGTGTACTGCTTCGTGGGTCGCCAGCGGAGAGAGGGTATAAAGAGCACTCAACGCCTGTGGTTTTGTCCTGTATCTCAGCATATGGTTTTTCGCTCCTTCGCAAGCATGCCGCATATCCTCTAACGTCGGTGTCCCGAGAAGATCCGTAATCAGTTCGAGCTGAAAAAAAAAAACCATGATTATATGATAAGCGCGAGGGTTTTCAGGATGTGAACCTTGGTTTGGCAGCGCATTCATTAAGACAAAATATTCACTGGACGATGAACCTTTTCGGATGGGATTAAGGCTTTTGTTTCACTTTTATCTTTCCGGTCCCTATGAATTAATTTTTTTAAAAAGACTCCGTCGCTGAGATGCCAAACTGAATCGTTGAAGGGAGAAGGGAATAATGGAAAATCTCTCTTATCTTACCAGTGACAGTCGCTTCCTCTGTTCCCCCGGTATTCCATGAATGAAATACGCTGAAAATTAAATCTACCCTCTAAATAGCAGGGGTTTCAGCGAGAACCCGAGTAGAAATGCTTTCAACTAATGTTCATCCATTTTAACAAGAGATCCTAACCAAATCCAAAAAATATCAGAGGTTCGAAATAAAATAAGATTCTAAAATGAACAATTTAACAAGCAGAGAACAAACTTTTACAATGAATAATCCATAAAAATCTGGGGGTAACATAACGATTTAATAGCAAATTCTTTTCAAAATTATATTCTTACACATAAGAAATTCAAACGGGCCAGATAATCATTAAAAACTATCGTAATTGGCATAAGCATACCATCAATAATTTGAGCTGAAGGTGTTTGTTTTCTCGAATTCCTTTAACATGTTTATTCCACTGTTGATTAATAAACAAAATCTAATGTAACATATGTCCTTCTGATATTTGTAAAGATCAGGAGCAAGACGAATTTGAAAGAATAAACGTAGAAAGGACGGGTGATAAATCTCTTTCACACTATTAAACAAAAATCATAAATTTACTATGGTCGCAGCCATAAATTCAAATATTGTACGTAGAGCCTTAAGTAAGTCCTGATGAAGGGATATATAGCTCTATATCTTGACCAAAGAACAGAGCGCTTTTCTTTCTTTCAAATTCATCTCATCTCTAATCCTTTATATTATAGTTGCAATTGCAAAATTTTGTTGGTCTCATACTTCCGAGGTTCAAATTTCATTGAGCATATGTTTGCATATTTGAAGAATATTCCTAATTTGAATTTTTTTATTGCTTACATAAATAGAAATAAGGTAAATAATTGAGAAAATGAGCGGAAAAAGACAAGAACCTAAAATTTGATTCGTTTTTGTTAACTTTCCAGGAACAAAAACCTAATCAAATTGATACATTTGACTCCTCTCGAAATAATCGGCCTCTTATTCAAGGCCCCTCATTTTCAAAACTTTTCGGTGCCGTTTGTTTGCCTTTCATAAAAAATTAATTTTCCTAAATTAGTCGTTTTTTGTAAGGAAATAGAGCCCTTATTTGAAACAGAAAGCCAGTGTTAGTTCTATTTCCAATTATATGATGGATGTTTTGTGTGACTGAAATTTTTCTGTTCTATTTCCTTTCAAAGAGAATATCTACTAGATATTTTTTGTCCTTTTACAACGGTATTTATTTAGTACACTACAAATAAAATAGTTATTTACTAGTCCTGAAAACAAAGACAGAACTGTCTATATTAAAAAGAAATAAGATTTATATTTTGATAGAGAGAAGATTTATATTTTGTTTGATTAGCGATACCACACAAATAAAATAATTCTAATGCGGGTTTCTATGCTCTTTTCATTGGTGTAATTAAATTTATTACACGAGAGACTTTATGGAGTAATGTTGTGAAAGCTTGAAGAACATGAAATGTGAAATATCTCAAATACAACCGCAGACTTTGTTGACGGGACACCCTGCATATGCACTTTTTATTAACGCATTATATGAAAATAAACGGACAGCACAACAATCAATATGAACCCAACATCAACAATTATAACTGATAATTGATAATAAACTGCGATACTTTCTACCAAATAGTCCTGCGAACTAGAAGACGAGACATAGAATGACGATGAAAACATATTCCATGTTAATAAATCGTAAGAAATTACTAAAATCCTTTTTTGTATTTTCTAATAAATAGCAAATCCAAACATATTATCATTTATTTAACTGAGGACTTGTTTGTTTACATGTTCAGTTATTTGTTGATTTGTGAGGGCGGGTTATATTCTGTTCGACTGTACATGGATGGTGTGTATGTGTGTTACATCTGCTTGCTTTTAGTAGGCGAATGAATTTCTGTGGTCATATTATTATTAGTCTTTACCTTCCTAACTACAATAATAATCTAAAAATGAATTTGTATTTAATATGAAAAGGCTCACCTGCTGAACAGGACTCTGTGCTTGGAAGAGTATCCGCCTTCCGAGGAGCTCGCCGAAAATGCAGCCGACTGACCAGATGTCGACGGCGGCTGTGTAGTGTTTGGCACCCATTAGGATCTCCGGAGCTCTGTAGTACTGGGTCACCACTTCCTGAGTCATGTACTTGCTCGTGTCCGGCTCCTCGACCCTGGCCAGGCCGAAATCGCAAATCTGCACAGTTAAAAATCAATGAGGTTTTGTCGTTATTCGGAGGGGTCCTGCAGAGCCGTAGCAGCTGCAGACTCCGTTTATCGATCCGGGGGAAGAGCCGGATCCTAACGCCCTTTGTTTATTAATTGGACGGCGTAGGATGTGATACACATACTTTTTTTCCCCTCACCTCTATCCTACACTACTTTAGGTTGGGGCTGTGAAATTCTCGCGGGGATGAATAAATTTGCCCATTAGCCAAATTACCCCTTCACCCTTAGGTCTTTTTCTTCTCCGACGAACCAATCCATTTGGCCCACGTGGAAAAAGGGTGAACCTAATTTCCTATGATTCTGGGACGACACGTGATCCCCGGTTTGCTGTCTGGACAGCAGTTTTTATTACCCTCTTTACTTTATCTTCCTCGAAAACACAACCACACACAAAAACACAAAGAGAGTGTAACAAACATGTTTTACTAATAGATTTATAAGTGAAAGCTCACATATGTATATATCAACATTGACCACTCAAAAATGTAAGGATAATGTTTCTCCCAAGCACCTCTTTTCTTGTCGCAAAATCCCCTTTTTAAACAATACTGGTTTCGAAACCAGGTACGAGTCAGTGGCAAATAATAATAATTTAAATATAAATACAGCCTTGTCTCAAGTCCCGCATGACAAAAACAGTCTGTGAAACTAAAATTCTAGTTTTACCGATGGAATTAGCAAACAAACTATACTGGATGATTGTTATGGAATTTTGAAGTGAGGAAAGAAACAATACACCAAATAAAAACGATAAAGGTGGAATGACTGTGCTATGTAACTATTATAAAAGGTAGTCACAACAATCCGGATTTCGAGCATTCAGCGTTCATCGTCGGGTTGAAGGGAGTAAGAAACACGTGTCGACATGAATTGACACGAACCCGCTGAATAGAGGCGTAAGCCATTAAAAACCAACTTCTCGTTGGAACGTCGCGTTGGCGGTGGATCGGCGGGTTCACTCTTACAATTCGTGTCGAGAGACTTAACTCCTTCAACCTGATGTTGATGAGCGTTTAAGGCTTGTTGAAAAGAACAAATTGTGAATAAGAACTATCTTTTAAAGTAGTTCAAACAATACAACTTATTTGACTGGGAAGTAGTAAAAAAATGCGAATTATAAGCTAAAAAACTACGTATTTTTAGTCAAGTTGTGTTTTAAGAAAGGAGAATGTTTTAATAAAATGTAAAGTAATTCCTGCTATAGAAGAGGGCTTAAAGTCTAACTACCCATTGTTTACCATACTTTCGTAAAAGTATTTCATCTAAAAAGCCATAGACTGTGCCGGGATCACTAGGTCAGCTAGTCATCTATCTTCGCAAATTCAGATGACTTATCCACTCCTACCGCCCCCCCCCTAGCCTAGAACTACTATGATCGCCAAATGCTAAATCAGAATACTTTCAATAATAAAATTTGGAAAATATTCAACGGATGTAATTACAGGTTGAAAGAAAACTAGATACCCTAGATTATTTGTGTCATGCCATAAGAACCTCTCATCCTGATTTATATCGATTTGTTGAATAGCCTATATCTAAAATGTAACTAAACCATATTCAAAAGTCCATTTGCAAGTGAAAAATATGCATCTATGCCATTAATTAAGTATTAGGATTAGGACTCATTATATTCGGCAAGAAGCAGTACTGAATGAATAAGCAAGCGTTCGTGTAAGACAAGTCATGGTACAAATGCAAGAAAGGAAAGTAGAAAAGAAATATGGCTCATTATGTCGCTGTACATCCAAGCACCAACCTCGGTTTTTTTCCTGCGCTTCCTGACTAAGTAACTATCATCTTTGGTAGGACATATACTTGCGTATATACTAGTCCCAGGTGCCAATAACATATATATATATATATATATATATATATAATAAGATTACATTATACATACAAATGTAATCTTTTTATTTAAAACACGGGAACTAATAGGGGTGATATAAAATCGAAGTTAAAATACCCACGAAAAAAATAATCAAGGATCATTATTTCTGCATGCCCTGACACGCAGACTCCTTTTGGTGAAAATATACTCAGCCTTCGAATATATGCCCAGTGATAACAGAAATTTATCGTAATAATTATTATGACAGCTTTTCATCTTTTTGAAAGCTCGAAAATATATATAAACTAATGAAACTGCAAAACTTCTATAATAAGGAGATTTAATTACGCAATTTCACCGGTTTAGATTATATCCTAACTACTCAACTACGTTGTTTATCCACTCTTCTCGGCAATTTTAAATAAAATTCATGTTTTTCGTACATAGAAGCATTTAACATGAGAACAATAATAAATATAAGTACCGTCCTTACCTTGTCCCCGGTCCCGCATGACAAAAACTGTCGACTAAACAAGGCTCATTACGCATTCTACCAGGCACCACCCCTGGAGTTTTTCTGCGTGCCCTGACACGCAAACGATCGCTATTGTGAAAAATTTATCTTGGTTTGTAGTATATACCTAGGTATGATAGCCATCACTTTTGTTAGAGGATGATGCCATTTTTTAACAATGGAGTCTGACGAGAAATTTATCACAGTAATTATGTTAAAATGCTTTTATCCGATTATCTTTAAAGCTCTAAAAACCCACTTCACTCAGATTATGCATTTCGTCCACATTATTTCTTCATTGCCTGTTTGTCAGAAGGAGAGTTTGTTGACGATTTCTCTTCCATTTATAAAAGAATATTTCTTTATTAGAAGGGAAAAGGAGGGAAGATCGTAAATCTCCAGCTTTTCAAAAGCGTGCAGTTCCGTTCAAGTCCTCATTAGGTTCCCCCCGTTCCCGGGCCGAGCGAAGATAAACTGGGGCATAAACTCTCAAAATGTACGTCTCGCCGGCCCCTTCTCAGATTTGGCCCAGGCTCCTGTACAAATTATTCCCCGCAGTTTCTTTTCTTCCACGCTTTCATAGAGCGCGAAAGAAAATAACAAGGGTGGAATTAAAAGCTTCCCTTTTTCGCCAGGGTCCCAATCGAATAAAAAAGCCATGCTTTAATCTGAATTCCCATTGGATGAGGGCTGATCTCAACCCTTGCACGACCGAAAGCTTTCTGCAAATTGATGAATTACATGGACAGTCTTTCCAATTAGTTCCAGCTCGCCTATGTCGTCCGACACGGATCTGTTAAAACAAAGTCAAAATGACAATCCGGACAAGGTTTTTGTTTCAATTTTCCTAATTTACTCTCTGAATAGAAAATTGGCGCATTTTTCCTCTCAAATCAACGTTTTGTTCATTAAGTAAGGAAAACAGGAGCCTTTTTGTTTTCGTGTTTCTTTCCGGTTCATTAAAATTAGATAAAAATATATTACTGCTTTTTTAGTCCCTACCTCATGCCCATCTAATCATTTCTTCCTATTCCTCTCGCTAGCATTCTTTAAATCTTATTTTACACGCTTTCTGCTTAGTCTTGTCCTTTCAATCCTCTTGGATCTAGTTTATACTGAATTCTCGTCTTTCGGGGCATCTTTACCTTGCCACTTGTCTTGTACTAATTACTTTCCCACCTCATTCTTTTAATATTTTCTCATTGCCGCTTACATATTAAATACCTTGTTTACGTTTTGTCCTAACATCTCACATTGTTTACTATGTTCGGGGAATGGGCGTCTGTGTTCTTTTCGTGAGAATAGTTGTAATCAAACTAATTAGCAATCACGAAGAAATCACTCCCCCTCTCGCCAATTTCTCTCTCTCTCTCTCTCTCTCTCTCTTTCTCTCTCATTCTCTTTCTTTATCTCTCACTCACTTACTCACACACACACACACACACACACACACACACACACACACACACACAC
>CM077108.1:16864804-16876774 GCA_039619505.1 Cimex hemipterus
CACACACACACACACACACACACACACACACACACACACACACACACACACTCTATCTATCTGCCTACCTACCTACCTATGTACTTATTACTCTTTCTAACTGTCTATCTACCTAGCTGTCTTCTTCTCTCTTCTTGTCGTTGTATCTAAGCTTTTTAAAGCTGATTTTTATTTGATTCTTCTAAATAAATCTTCCAAATAAATATCACCTATGTAGATATGATTTTTGTAACAAAACCAGAGTTCAGACAAATCATTATAAATAATAATTCTAAAACAAAATAACAAAATGTGACCTGTTATTAAGACAGAATATAATTTTTGTGGGAGGGAAATATTTCCATGTGACGAAGCCATTGACCGATTAAAGGTTTAATAATCTCTTTGTGCCATCTCCGACAAAAAAATACAATATATAATGTTTGTGGAAGTTTGTAACGCATCGGAATTCTATGAAACACCAACGGTGAAAACAAAATCCACACAGGACAAGAGAAATTAAATTTATCACTGCAATAATTCATGTAAATAATTTATTTCGTTATATACCTTTTTTTAAATAATTCAAGAACGTATTTTATCACCGGGCATAAATAAAATCGATTATTGCTGGAAAATTACCTTAAGGACACAGTTGCTGTTAACGAGTAGGTTGCCCGGCTTTATATCCCGATGGAGAATCCTTGCCGAGTGCAGGTACTTCAGCCCTGAAACAGAAAGAAAATACGTGAAACTGTTGATACAATTCAATGATTTTACTTAAATTGGACTTCAAGTTGTTATATAAAAATTTCTTCTCTCATTGCTTTTGTTTGTTCCATAAAAAACGTATTTTATTGTAGTACATATA
Organism: Cimex hemipterus; assembly: GCA_039619505.1. Taxonomy (NCBI): domain Eukaryota; kingdom Metazoa; phylum Arthropoda; class Insecta; order Hemiptera; family Cimicidae; genus Cimex; species Cimex hemipterus. Next base: position 16,865,655 of record CM077108.1, read on the forward strand.
TGTTTTATTATGAAGACCTTGGAGGGAAACGAGCTTGATGAGACGGCCGACCATGTCAATTCCATCGGCCTTGTTTGGGTAAATGGCAAATAAATAACCCGAAAATATGTGTTTTGACGGCGGTTAGAAGGAAAATAATATGAATGAAATTCGGATTTAAGGTGTAATGTTGGATTCAGGCCGTGGCTTCATTTGGACAACAATTCATCTGTGGGAGCATGAAAAAATAAAAAAAGGAAACACAATGGCGATTTGGAACCAGTGTCTATTGGAAGAGGGCGAGAGCGTGTCCTATATGGATCATTAATCAAAAGCCCAACATTTGTCTCAAGCTCGAGGGTCTTTTAATTACTTCAGCCACGAACTAACACGTCCAGAAAAGTTCATTAGGTCCGGATGACAAGAAATTGATTCGTAACTCCCTTTCCTTAAGTGGTGGGGATGAATTCGATTTTTCCTGCGTGGGTGGAAATCATCGAAAAATTCACAGGGTTTTCATTTATTAGGGAAAACGTCGGGCGAATTTCATCGACCCTTCGCAAATGAATTTCTCCCCCATCTCTGAATTTCCTTTGAAATTGAGCTACTTTTTCCTCCCCGACAACGGGAAAACGGGGATAATAGAAATAAGGTGGGTTCGGTTTCCCCGTTGAATTTCCCTTGTACAAGTCTCAGATGAAAAGTCTGATGAAAAAATTAGAAATAGGGCAGTCGGACCACATTGACCAAGTATGTATTTAATAGAAAAGGTTTTCTCTCGCCTTTTACGATTTTCCATCATAATGCAATTACTCTTCAAAGGAATTATTTAAACATCAAGCGTTTTGCATTTAAAAAGACCGATTTCATTGTGAAAAATGCTTTTGTCATGAGTCGTAGAAGTAGTTGTATTTGTTATCTATTCTTTTGGGGGTTGTTAGCAGTTCTCACGTTAGTGGATTTTATTTTACTTTTTATTATTATTATTGTTTTTTATTTCGGGTGAGCCACCTGCCAGAGCTATTGCCATGTTCTCATGTTTTGTCTATCTCGTATTTTTTTTTTTAATTATCTCCATCGATTAATAAGTCCTAAGTAATTTAAAACACCCAGTCATACTATTACAACGATTGATTAATCTAGGTTCGGCGATATAATGCTGCGTCCCACCCCTGCAACTACCCTAAAATTCATTCACGCTTATAAATACATTCATACAGAGCAAAAATCATTCAGTCTCCAGAGTCTTTGTTTTAGGAGCTCTTAGGGGCAGTTGTAGAAGTTAAGTTAGGGTGTAATCTCTAAGCTGTTTTTATTTTGTATGGGGTTGGCAGCAGCAGAGGACATATCAACCTCTTCAGGCCACGGGCGCGACCCCTCTTCAACCCTTGTGGCTGTTATCAAGTATTTACTATTGTGACAACTAGAGAGAACGTTGTTTCGATAGTTATATTATTTTAGTTATGAATTGCTTAGTTATTAGTATATAATAGTGACACAGGAGTTCTTATCTGAAAAGTTGTTAATTATACTGATTTGATTTTTTTTAATCCACTTTTTTTGGGATTGTATCTACGGTAAAGTTGTGACGAGCAGTTATAGTTTTCATTCACAGGATTTATCGCTATCTATTGTTCCATGAAAGTGGTTAAGTGTAGTCGTACTGTTCACGTTTTTTAATTTTTTGGGAAAGTCGTCAAAAATTTCAGGAGGGAAGGTGGGGGGAATCGAACCCTCGACCTCGGGGTAATCTCGACGAGAGTCTGACGTACTAACCACTCGGCTAACGCGATCTCCCTCTGGAGTTGTTGGGGGTAGTTTAAGTGGCCTATCTGTCAGTGGATTTTTATGCATTCGAGGGGGAGAAATAAGCAGTAGTAGTATTTGCATATTTCAACGGAACATAGAAAATACTGAAGGGTGGAAATGTCTCGTCGATAGGAATCGTTTTATTATATTCAATTTCGATAATAGGGGTAGGTTTAATTTGATTTATTGGAATAAACAAAAATAATTCTAATCCGACAAGAAAAAAACCATGTAAGGATAAGATTATTTTCTTAAGACAACTAAGAAAAAACTAGCAACCCTTATTACAAATTACGTAGGCGTTAACAAAATTCGGAAAGAACACTGAGAGGCAAAAAAACATCTTTAATATTTTTAATCAACTCTTAGGCAATCCTCTGCTGATAATCGCACAACTGAAAAGATCCATTTGTATGTACATCTGGGTTTTGTAAATTAATCTTTGAGTAGTCAATCTCTTCTTTGTTGGTTTTTCTATAAAGCTTCTTTCTAACGTGTGATTGTTTTAAGTAATACCATTTTGAAATTTCAAATTTGTTTGAGTAATGGTTTTTCAACTGATACATATTTGGCTAAATTCATAACACTGTTAGAACGAATCAAGCGTACGTGGCCACTATGCTTAATATTCCCAGAACAACTGCCCCTTCTTCCATCACTACCAAGATACTGGAGGTTACGCAAGAAAGTGCGGATCAGATTGCCATCGTGTCAAATCTCAGAGAGAGATGATTGTTTTTTTTTTTTTTTTCGAATGTACTCCGTAATCTATGTCCTACCGCTGTTGAGATCGACCAATGACTTCAACATGTTAGAAATGTTTATGTAACATACCACTGGTGCAGAACATCTGACAAGGCACAAAACTCGGATAAGTTTCCCAAGAAATCCTAAGCTGGTTTGAGAAAGATTGGACTAAAATCTTGCCTTCGGACGTATCAAGATTCGTTTAAGGTCTTTTGGTAGCCTGAGGGGCCTTGAGGGCTTGGAGAAGAACAGGAGATATATCCATTCAACATTTTCACTACGGAGAAGGTTTGGTGTGGTAGTGTTATGGTTTGAGCAGGCATTTTTATGGAAGGTCGCAATAACTTGATCTCCCTCTAATGTTCCCTAAAAGCTGCGCGATACATTGAAGGCGTGTTATCAGAAGAAATTGTCCCTCATATGCTACTAATTGATGACGGTTTTATTCTTGTGCATGACAGTGCAAGGCACCGTACAGCTAGGACCGTTGGTGATAACTTGGAACATGATTCAATACATTGTTTTGAGTGGCCAGCATGTAATCCCGACTTAAACCTTATCGAACCTTTGGAATGAATTGTAAAAGAGGTAAAAATCGCCCAGCGATGCAACTACAAGTATAGAACATCATTCCAAACGTATATCATTGCCTCCATTAATATTAGAAGTGGATAAATGAAGTACATCGTTGTTGTTTAGGCCCCAAAGTCTTATAATACACCGGACCAAATTATTGAGGGTTTATTTTATGAAAAATCACCAGGTAACAGGTGGCATACGTTACAAGAGCGCTAGTTAAGCTTGTAAAACAGATCGTCACGAGAAAAGCTTCTTTACAACTCCCGTGTGGAGAAATTTCAGAACAAAAGCGACCCTCGTTTCTGTATACGGCAATTAGCCTTTTCTCCGCTTGTTTTCCACTCTCATATTTTCTTAAATGCAAATGTCTCAATTCTTCATTCCCCCCCTCCTCAACGCGTATTTAAAGGATGAACAAAGCGCGGTGACGCTCACCATTTTGGGAAAACGTGCTTGCCATGGATAATTCAGAAAATCCTTCTTGTATCGTAAATAAGAGTTGTTAAACAAACTCAAGAAACTATAAAAGTAAAGTGTTATCTTTAAAGGGTGGACCTAAAAAAGAAATCTGCGGAAGAAACCAACCACAAGATAAGCGTCTTTTTCCTTCATATTGTAACTTCTTTTTAATTCTTATGGTTTTATTCTTATATATGATTTTTGAAGCGCAGTTAAGCTCGATATGTATTCTTTTTGTAAATGCTCTTTTAATAATCGACAGTAACTGGTTGTTGAGAATTTTAAATTGAATTTAGCACGTGTTGTTTAACATTATATCTTAGGGAAATAAGTATTGATGGTTTTATTTGTGATTTTTGACGAGTCATTGTTTGCGGGAAAGTATACGCATTTCTAATCCGATATATAAGTAAGGCTGGCTTCTAGTATGGTAAGTAGATTTTAATTAAGCTTGAACATGGTTTCTCGTGGAACAGTTGATTTTAATGGCGTTTGAAGCTGCTTCAAGTCTGTCTAGTGGTTTCATCGGTGCTGGAGGATGTTTTGAGATCGGCGGGTAGCTCTAATGGATTTTTTCACGATTCATTCAGTTTTATTGATGTTTGGAGCTGATTTGTTTAATGGTATTCTGCGCTAGAGGCTGGATTCTCGGAAGTTAGTCGGATTTGTGGCGGCTTCTTTTCCAGTTGAAAGAATCGAGTTAAAATCTGAGAGAGGTTTCATTGGCGTTTGAGATATTTATCAAAGGTTTTCTGGGCCTGAATATTTAGTTTATACAGTTTGAGGAATTAGTGGGTGTAATTTGTGCTTGATGTTGCTTTTTAGGCTAATAAGTTGATTTTACTTAATCGGTGAGGTCGGTAATCCTTCAAGTGTTTTTTGCATTGTACTCGAAGCTGATTTCTCGTAAAAGTAATGTTTGTGTTCGCGTGTGCTTATTATGGATTTTAGCATCTTTATGTAATATCTATTCATGGAAGAATGGATATTACTGGTGCTTGAGAGAGTTTAGGCACAGGGGAGTTACTTGAGGGTAGTTTTTAGCCAGAAGGATTGGTTCTAAAGGTGCTTGAGACCAGACCAGTTTAGCTGATTTTACTGGTTAATTGATTGGTTATTGGATGATCTCTGTATGAAGAGTATTCTAGTGCATGAGGTTAGTTAATAGTTTTTAGGAGCTCATTCGATTAGGGTTTGGGGCTAGTATATAAGGTTATGGTTATGGTTAAAAGCTTTTATCTACAGCTCAGCGCTGCAGATCGCAAAGCTTTTATCTACAGCTCAGCGCTGCAGATCGCAAAGCTTTGTTAATAGCTCACACGTATATCCTTTAGTTCTTGGCGTTTCTCTTCCCAGAGCAAAGTAACATGTAACAGACGACATGTTCTGCCATTTCTTCTTTTCATGAAATCTTCTGTACCAGCTTATTTCTTGTGCTCAACTCTATACCATATACCTACGGAGTTTGCAGTGGGCGGTTAGGAGACTTGGTATCATTCTAATCCTAATTACCTAGGTTTAGTAGTTTTGCCGTTAGTTTCTGCAATGATCCTTGACCATGCGCCTCCATCCTGGGTTATACTGCCATTTAACCGTGTATTTATTTTTAACGCATTGTAAGATCGATCTACTTTTTGGCTAATTTATATTCTGAAATGTTCATTTTTTTGAGTTTGAACAGTGATTTAAACATGGAAATTGATTTGGTAATTTGAAGATAGGGATTTATTGGCTTAGGCATGTTAATAGGCTACGGATGTGGCTTTATTTGATGTCAGGCCCTACTTTGATATTTATACATTTTTATCTCAACTGAAAACTTTAATTAATTGGACAAGCGGACCACGAAAACTAGGGAGTTGATACATTTTGTTAATCGTATCTCAGGTTGACTTTATACAAAGGGTGAATTCCGTGACCTCTGGAAATTAGGATCCCAGTAACAATACTATTTCTTAGACAATGGAAAAATTATTATTAAATCCTTGCTGAATGTTCAGCCTTCGTTAATTTATTCAATTTCGCTCACGTATATCTGATTACCCATCCGAAAGGAGGCCTTAAAATTTCAATTGAATCCGAAATTCGCCTTAAGGCTGCACCCAGAATCTCCTCGTACAATGAGATTCCAGCTGTTCTTGAGTGGGCGGGGGAGGATTATGCGTAGTCACGGGGCGAGTGATCCCTCACAATCCGGCTGGATGCCCCGGAGCCCGGCATTGTGGGGCCTGGAGTCGGATGAAAAATGGAGAGGCCCATTCTTCCAGTGGAGTCTATGCAATATTCATACGAAGCCGAGCGACCCCAGGCTCATGACGCTTGCGTTAACACTTGTACTACAAAAAACCTCTTGAAATATATTCCTCACACATGCCGGGCAGAGGAAAACGCATTTCATTTGTCAACGTTAAGGAAAACATGTTTCCTCAATAACTACACTTTTAAGGTAGATTAGAATAGAACGTGCTGCCTTGAACGATGCTTATTCTTGTCGGAAGTTGAAGGTGGGCTTTTACTTTCACCATTAGCGCAGAATTGGCTATCGGCAAAAATGAGATTACATATAGAAAACTTTAAATCGGAATGAAGAGATAAAACCATCTAGGATTGGTTAAACGCCGCCCAACTAATCTCACGGATCTGTCTACGCAAAGTAAATGAAGTGCAGGTCCAAGTAAGATGGCCAGGAATCGGAGCGATAAGAAAGTGCCGGATCGACACACGTGCTAATTTCATCTTGGCCAGCATATCTTTTCTTTCAGGTGGGGTCGCCGCAGCGTTGACCGCAACAATAGCACATGCGTGACTGCCTTCCTAGTTATGAAATTTGCAAAAGAAATCGGTTATTTTTCTCCCTATACATATTGAGTTGAAGCAACAGAAATCGGCATCGGGGACAAAGGGTTTTCTCCAACTTTCCTCAACCCTCCGGCATAAAATCTTTGAAATTCAGACATGGGGGATGGGAACAAGCCCTTCTTTCCCGGCTTAAAATGCCATTCTCAACCCCTACCCGTCAAAAATCAAACTCGTCTACTTCGGGATTAAGGGCCCTCGTTTTATTTACAAAGTTTCTCTCAGAGGAACTTTTAATTAAAATAAAAAAAAGTTATAAAAAACCATAACCTTTTTAGTTCCAAGGTCTGACATAACGGGACCTAAAATTTTAATAGCCGAAGGATTTTTCGCCCGTCGATTCTCGGGTAATGATCGAGGGTGGTAGAAGGGCGAAGGCCCTGGGTAAGAAATAGCAAGTCCTTTACAATAAAAATGAGAATCCCCCCGCACTTTTATTCTGTCGTATTTAATGCTTAAAACATTATTATTGTATTCAATTCCCGCTCGTGACATTGACTTTTTTTATCTCAACTAAAAACCTGAATTAAGTGTAATGGTCATTGTATAATACTGGTTAAAATTTTGATGAAGTTCAAAGTTTGAAGTTTTATGTTCAAAGCAATCGATTTGTTGTTATCAACTCGATAATGTTATCTAAGGAGTGGTTAGGGGTAGTAGTATCGGATGTTTTCATTCATTTGCAAGGGATAAAAAACTTTTTGTTCTGAGTACGAGGGTGATTTCAAAGCCCAGAAAATATCAGGGGTAGTTTTGATTCCATTCTCTACATCTATTAATAAACCAACACACCTCCAACTGACCTTGTGAAAAGAAACAAACACGAAAATAAAGGTAACAATAACTTCTTACTTATTAAGGTATCTCCCCCCTCTCTCACACACACACTCTCTCTCTCTTTCTCTCGCTATCTCGTCTGTCTATCATTCTGTCATTCTGTTAGATCTATATCTCAATCTATACCTATTTGTATTACTTCAATGTAATATTTCTTGAGGTTCAATAGACATTCAGTTGTATTTTCTCTTCTCTATTTTTCAATTGTCTTTTTACCATAAATCTCCTATATACTAATATGTACGTCTGTCCGTTGGCCAACGGGCTCTCTCTTTTTCTCTCTCTCTTTCTGCGTCCATTTTTCCTTCTCTTTTCATCCCAATGTTTCCATTTTATCATATCCTTCTTTGACTTTCCTATTTATTATATAGTAATGACTTCTTTTTTTTTAGTAATTTCTTCTTTTCTTTCACTTCTTTCCAATTTTTCTTGCATTTTATTATACAATTTTTTATTTTTCCCCCTCTCCTTTTCCCCTTATTTTATCATTCCATTGTTGAACATATAAGCTTTTCCTTCACTCTCACTTACGAGTCTTTCTGTTACCATGTTTTTTCACTTTCTTACCGCCAGTTTGTTCGCCATTTAATTTCTGATTTTAAAGTGCTTATAACTGGGATGTGGATATTTGTGAATCATCTCACTTCCTTTAATCGAGAATAATAGTCTACATAAATATGCTAGATCGATTGTCTAAGTAATTATTGCAAGGTCTAAGGAAAAAACGATAAAGAGCATTTTGAAAGGTAATGACAGAAACCAGAGTGATAAAAAATGACTTTTCAAGATGGCAGGGGGGTGTCAATTTATTACACAATAGTGTTTATGGTATTTTTTATGGGTCTAGATGCCGCGTTGGTATTTTTCATTATGTTCCATCCCAGTGAGGCCTTTTGTAAGAGAGAAATGTCAGTATCGAATTGTCTGTTGAACACAATGTCAGCGCCAGACCCATTATAACTCAATCGGTCACAGAATTATATAATTCTGAGTCATCTTTTTCTCGTTCGAAGCGGATTGTCTGGTTGGGAAGAATATTCTATTTTCTCGCGACCATAAAAAAAAAGAAAAATTGAGTGTTCAGACAATTCATCAGGTTTTCACTTTAAGTTACAATTGTAACGATTTTACCAGTGGATAGGAACAACCGAACTATTTTCCCATAATAGCACGTCCTGTAGTAACGAGATTTTTTCTCCCTAAGCTCTGGTAATCGACGGGCTGATTGCTTACGTCAGCTGATGACCGCACGGAGGAAATTGCACTTCTGAAGCAATCAGCTCATCGATCGCTCGGACCCTTCGATATCCTCTGCATCCTGATTGAATCCCGTCAAGCAACGATGAATTCAGAAAGACCTACTTACCAGCAGATAATGTTGTACATATATATATTCACACTGGCATATCTCCTGACAGTTTACAGACCTTCCTCCTTCCTCAAAAACGTAGTACATGCGATTTCGTAAATATAGAAAAAAATTTCATACTCCTATTTACATTCAAAATTTTGACTTTTTATGTTAGCTAACTTGAATGAACGAGAGAATAGGAGGATGTTTACGAGTGTAGATCACGGAAAAATTAGATTTGTCTTGCAATCTGGGGAACGGTCCGGCTAGTCTCGACAACCGCAAAACTCCCATGCTTAGGGCGCAGAAAGGGCTTTAAACCTGGATCCGGCAGGACAAAATTTCCCCCAGGGTTTATTGCAGGGTTGTAAAAGGCCCTCCTAAAATAGTTTTCTAATCTGGAACTGGAAAGTTGAGCCGCTAACATTTCCGGACGGGCGAGCATGCTTGTAAAAGTGAAACATGGCCGTGCGTATGTACTATATTTTTATTTTTTACGTAGATGATAGTTCTGCTCACAGATTTGTTGTTTACAACGAACCATATTTCGAGCCTTAAACGGTCATCATCAGTTTCAAGGAGTTGCAAACATCTCTACATGAATTGTAAGAGTTGAGACCCATCTATCCACGGACAACGCGACCTGTCAATGAGAAGTTGGATTAATATCGTACTCAACGCGCAATTTTGACCGTACGAAAAATGTACATATAAATAATCTACGAAAATAATCATAAATGAGCGATTAATTTATATGTCAAATATTATTTGAGGTTACATATATGAAATAGGAATTAGCAAAATCTGCTTTTTTATGCATTTATCTCTATGTTTAATTTTACTTTTCGTACATCTAGTTCTCTCCCTTTATTGAAATTGAAAACGCTGTTGTATTTAAATTGAAATTGAGTTCTGTTTCGTTTTGATGTTCCTTAAATTCAAAAAACTTGCTTGATTTAGGCCAGTGTTCTATGACTTTCGGTTTAATTTGTCTGTCGCTTTGCCGTGCGTATTTAATTTTTGACACATTGTCAACCTTGTCTTTAGGTTCAGGAGAGGATGTTCCTAAACAAACACGGACCTTTAAAACCTACTCTAAAAACCTTCTCGTTTAAGAATACTTCTTCTGATAGTTCACCAATGAATGAAACAAAATCATAAAAATTCATTTTTGGTGGGGTGGCTGAGTACGTTGTCGCTCCTATTAAAATTTTTTAAATATTATTTGTACTAACAACCTGTCGGTAAATATCTCTTGAAATCCATGTTTTTAGGTAAGATTTTAATTTTGTAATGCTTTTATGGTGTTAATGGGAGTTCCTGAATCCTGTAGATTTTTAGATTCTTGGGTGAGAAGTATCTGCTGGAGTCATGGCGTCTGTGGGTTTCTAAATAACGTCCATTTCAATTAGAATAATATTTTTTGTTATGGAGGATAATATTTGCTATGGAAAGTTTTAAGTATGAAAAGTTTAAACAATTTTAAAGGGTGTTAATTTGACACATGTACCTAAATTATATTTGACACACAAATTAATGAAAATGTGATTTGAATTGAAAAAATTGAAAGGTCACGTTGTCGGTGGATCGGTGGGTCTGCGTGTCATGCAGAGACATGTTTGTAACTCCTTGAAACTGATGATGTGCGTTTAAAGTTCGAAATAAGGTTCGTTGTAAACAACAAATCCGTGAGTAGAACCATCATGTTCAAACAGTGAATTTACAAACTCATCTCACCTTGGTCATTTCACTACATATTGTCGTGTGGAACCCTTCCGCGAAAAAGTTGTAACTTTTTTACCCACCGTGGTGGCGTGCAAGGGGAGAAAAGGGAAGGAAGTTCATTAAAAGCCCATGAACTGACTACAGACCTAACACATAACAAGATTATTATGTACGTCAAACAATCCCTCCACAGTCATAATAAATATATTTTCCATGTCTTTCATTATAAAAATAATAGTATTGATATTTCACTTTCTTCTAATCCATTTGGAAGCTTAAATAGAACAGCCATTTTTACGCTTACGAAATGGTCCTCAGAACGGGCATTTTTATCTAGATCAATTTTATGAGTAATTTTGTTTTACGGGATGTCTTACCGTCAGAAATTACTTTTAAATTAAACGAGCCAGGCCTACCATCATAGAAAGACAGATACACTTTCTTCAATGGGTTGTGGTATTAGTTTACAGTCAGTATTCTTTAACAAAAAGGACTTCTTAGAAGAAACATCTACACTTCACTACTAGTATAAAAACAATTTATTGAAAACAGATTAATGAGCAGTAGGTTAAACGATTAAAGACGGAAAACTAAAAGGATAATCGACAAAAGAGGAAAATGAATTAACACTATCAATCTCAAAGGGTGAACGGTAAGCAAACGGTGGTGCTTAAGGGCAAAAACCTCACCATAGAAAAAAACGAAAATTCACGAGCTGAGAAAAAAACAAAAACTAGAAAAATACAGGAGAAGAAGAAAAGGAGAGAAATTGACATAC
>CM077108.1:16886774-16898822 GCA_039619505.1 Cimex hemipterus
GAGAGAGAGAGAGAGAGAGAGAGAGAGAGAGAGAGAGAGAGATTTATAACGAGATATAAGAAGACAATATTTCAAAAACCATTTCAAACATTAAGCTCAAGGTTAATTAAGCCGTTTGCTAGACTCTTGAGTGTTAATAGAATTAGAGGATATCATCTAATTAATTGTCTTTTGCCCCGGGCCGAAATGGGGCGCGAAGAATTTAGGGCCGATTACCCAAGCGGCCTTTCTCCGAGGGTTAATTAATTAATTTATAAAAGTTAAGTAACGGCTTTCCGTGTTGATTCGGCGTCGCTTTGGAGACATCTTCCAGGGATTTATCGCGGTGTAGTTTTGCCAGGGGTAGATAAATCGGAGATAAACAATGGTGACAGTGAGGGAGGGCAACGAGAATATGAAGCAGTTCATTTGCATATCTCCGTGAGCATTACCCTCCAGGAGCACAGGCACAAGTTTTCTGAGTAATCGCCATGGGGAGGGAAATATTTAAATTATTCCAAGCATGAGGCGGACCCCGTCTTGAGAGAAATCCTATTGCTAATTGTTACTAAATTAACTCATTACCACCCCTTTACTCTGCTGTGTCAATTATCATAAGGAACAAGACAGAGGGGTAATTGAAAAATGACAATAAATAAGTTCGGTCGTTTTTCACAAACCTGGTAATGGCGAGAGGCTAGGCAGAAATAGCGAAGATAGGTAGAAGGATTAAACTTATCACTCAATAGACAAACGAGAAATATCGCACTTTATTTAGTCATTTACGGGCTTTGTGATGTAAGCATAAATTGTAGACAATGACCAGCTGTTTTTACGGGTTAAGATAGTTATCCGACTGGTGTCAGCGGAAACTTTACCATCGCGTAAATCGCTCGTGTTTGCTTTGTCCCGACAATTGTATGCAAATCGCCCGTTCTTCCAATCCTCGCGAGACGACGCGGGCCCAATTTCCAGCCGGAGGACTCGGACGCCGCCGTGACAACGTTTAATTTCCAGAGCCGAGCGACATCTCCGTATTCGGTTTAATCCCTGTTCCCCTGATGGCTGGCCAATTTAATTTACAAACGTTTCCCGGTCGCGTGATTGCGCTCGCGGGATTAGATTTATCTTGGCCGGCACTGCAATCGAACACCACCGACGCCTACGAGCCGGAAAAGAGGGGTTGAAAAATCATGTTATTGTCGTTTTAACCAAATTACAAAACCAAATTTATACGAAACTTTGAAATTTCCTCGCACTTAAAGCAGCTCAACATGCTGAAAGGCTAAAGTATTATAAAATAATCCTTCAATTTTCAACTATTTTATTTTATCCCTCCTATGTTTGCAGCAATACTTTATTTCCACGCTGTGAAAAATGATTAGTGAAATCTGATTCGCCAGTTTTGTTCAAGATACAAAATTCATTCATTTTGTTTAGATTTTATGGTGTTTTAATTACCACAAAGGAAAAATCGTAGTTCGAACTACTAGGAAAATTTGTGATGGTACGGTGATGACTTTTAGGATGAAGTTCTGTCCTTAAGTGGTTTATCAGTTAAAACCGAAAACTTTGTTTTGGATGAGGGTCTTGCCATCTTGGACCATTTGATGAAGACCAAACTCTAGTCACAAAAAAAAAAAAACTTTACAGAACAACAGGGGGCGTCGGTGGCCGCAAGGTTCCGTCTTTGACGCAGCGCTCATCACTGTAAGGTGAAGGTCCCGGGTTCGAATCCAGTGGCCCTGCATTCAAACCCGACATACTTACAAATGGGCTTTTTTTCAAAAACGCCGGCACCCTGAGGGTTTATATGACCTCTGCTGTTGAGAACCCTCGTAAAAAAAACAAAAAAAAAAAAAAACACGAGACATCGTAGAAACACTACACCTATCCCTTACCTATTTATATTCAGCGATAGAACTGCATTTTGGTAGAGTCTTATATGAATCAGTAGCCGCGTTTGTCTAGTTAGCGAGGTTTAAATTTGGTTGGATAGGTAAAACCATAATTAATTTCAATTTTCGTGTCAACTAATTGATTGAAAAATGGCTAAAAGGAAAGAAAATTCAAAAGGTGGGGTTGAGGTGGGAGCTGGTATCTGAGTTTATCGAGGTCATGACGGCCCAAGACGCAGAGCAGCGGCGTATTTAGCCGAAGATCGTGGGTTCGAATCCCGCTCGTGACATTGACTTTTTTATATAAACTAAAAACCTTAATTAATTGAAAGATACTAATTGGTCGAGCGGAAAATTAGTTAATTTAAAAGAATTATGTACATATGAAACAAATATCTCTTAAACAGTGAAAAGCAATATAAATTGAAAAGAATCATAGACTAGACACAGCAAAACGACAGAATGTTAAAATCTTTAGAATCTTTAGCTAACACCCTATTACGAATAGGAAACTTCAATTAATCAAATTGGTGATGACGTGGAAATCCAAACAGATCAAATATCAGGGTATTATTTGGATTGAATTGGTTCTAAATCAACTATTAAATCAATAGGCCCTGTATAACATTTCCTTACAAATCTAATTAACCAAATAACCAACATATATATAACAACCAATTTATCTAAAGTGAGATTGGTTGAAAAAACGTCATAAACGCATAAAATCGTAAATCAAAGCGTGCATTTCCTTTAAACGAAAAGGCCGTCAAATCTCTGGGCTTTGTCGCTTGATTAATTGTTAATCTTCGAATGGAACGTGACCAAAAGCTGACCCGGCCAAATTCCGTTAAGTACATGGAAACGCCCCCGAGATATCAGGAAGCAATCAAGAGATTAGAATTTGTCAAAACAGAGCCGACATCTCTCAATCCTTATCAAAAGTATAATAACACTGATTTTTCTTTTTTTTTCCAGAAATTTAAATCGTATTGCTCTTTACTTTAACGTGGCCAGTAGACTAAATTCCAGAAGGGATTTCACCCTTGTAGGATACAAGAAAATCCTTGAAATGTTTGTCGTTCTAACTTAAACCCCTTTCTACGGAATCGAATAGACTTCCAAAAGAATGCATTAGAATTATTTTACTTTATTAAAAAATTATATTGGTTAATAAAAAAAGGCTGATCATACCATTTACAATTCATACATGTATATTCAGAGGCGATTAGAGATGATTTAGCCAAGTTTGGTAACATTATTTCTAAAAACGAAAGGTGCCAGGGCTAATGAAACAGGCTCCTTCTAAATGTTGTTTAATTTTCACGCACATTGTATAACGTTATGTTAGTAGGAGCAATTTTTTACCTTTTAGTTTCCGATTCTAAAAAGTTTATCAATCTGGCGTCTTACAAGGGGCATTTTTGAACCTATTCTTTACTCGACTGTCAACACCTGATCCTGTCATCGCATAAACAATCAATCCTCTACATTTTTGCTGACACGGTAGTCCTGACATAGCGAAAAGATACCGTCACAGAAATCAGAAGGTATTAACTTTCTCACGACAGTGTTCGTTCAACTTTGAAATTGATCAACTAATCAAAAGTCGATTCGTGAGAACACGCCTTAAGACGGATTACACTGCCACGCATTTACTTTAACGGAATTTTACTATCCTCTGTCGAACATGTACGTGACTTGGGGCTGACCTGGACCAACGATTTACTTGGGACTCCACACACAAGACTAAAACTGAAAATCAAAATTACAAAAAATGAAATACTCCACGATTCTCAAACCGAAGTGGTTTTTTAGGGTCGATTCCTATAGATTCTAATATGCACCATGATTCTGAAACTTTGTGGATTTATGGTAAAGGACGGTTGGAGCTACCCGAATCCCATCTCACAAAGTTTCCAATGTACACCATGCTTTTCCAAAGCTATGTGGATTTATGGTAATGTATGTTTGGAGCTAACCGAACCCCATCTCCCAAGGTTGCCCTTATACACCATGATTCTCCAACTTTGTGGATTTATGGTAATGGACGGTTGGAGCTACCCGAATCCCATCTCACAAAGTTTGTAATATACTCCATGATTCTCAAATTATGAGGATTTATGGTAATGGACGGTTGTACCTACCCGAATCCCATCTCCCAAAGTTTCCCATATACACCAAGATTCTTAAACTTTGTGGATTTATAGTAATGTATATTTGGAGGTAACCGAACCCCATCTTCCAAAGTTTCCATATACATCATGTTTCTCCAACGCTAGATGGTCTTATGGTACCAAGCATTTAGGATTAAGCAAACCCCAACTGTCAAAGATTCCAACATACCATGATTCTAAAATGTTTGAGGATTTACAGCACCTAATATTTGGTCAACTATGTCCCAGCTCCCAAAGATTACAACATACACTATTCTGTGTAGATTTATAAAAATTCTTGGATAAAAATTTTAAAAGCAAAAACCAAGTACGGTACTCTTAAAAATAAAACTAAAAATACTCATAAAGACCAAACAACTCCAATTTAATTTTACCTAAGGGTTATGAACTTAACATAGTAGTAAATAAAGAAGAAAACAATTATTAAATAAAGGCTTAAAATTTGTACACCGTGACATTCCTTTTGTTCCGGAAGTGTAGCGAAAGCCAATTATGAAAAATTGCATCAATCCATCTCCGCACATCCCACTGGCCTGATCAGTCAACTCCATTACCATCCTAGATAATTCTTCCGTTGATGGCTTTATCAAAAGTTAACCGTAAAATAAAATATGCAGCTTTTCTTTATAAACTTCATGTTTAAGTTTGTTTTGTTCTTTATGCTTTTTTTTACAATTATAACTGTTTTACCAATTATTAGGATTAATTTAGTTTTCAACTTGACGTCTAGCCATTGATGGGACTGTAAACAAGACCAGAATATTATTAAATATTACGTATACTTAATAATAATCTAATAAAAAAATTATTGACTATCATATCATGAAGATCATACTTTTTCGCCTTTTTTTCACTCTGAGAAGTTCCAAAATCGCTGTTTAATCTGTCTCACGTTCCTTCGAACAATCTATAAAATAATTCAACAAAAGCAAGACTTCACGACCCCAATTACACTACTTGTGAAGTTAAATTATCCGTCAAGTAACAACCGGTTGACACGGGGTCTGAGCCTTGTTAATATTCATAGCGGAGGTTGGAGAATCAGTATCAATCGGCCCTGACTAATTGGGCAGATAGTCCCCCC
The DNA here is from genome assembly GCA_039619505.1 of Cimex hemipterus. NCBI lineage: Eukaryota > Metazoa > Arthropoda > Insecta > Hemiptera > Cimicidae > Cimex > Cimex hemipterus. The sequence goes on from CM077108.1 coordinate 16,891,910, forward strand.
TAAATTATACCTCTTCTAATTCTTTATCTGACAAACAACACCTTTCGGGAGAAATTAATCTGCTGAGGGGGGAAAACGCGGGTAGTACCTGTGGTCAATGCCACCATCAAGGATAGCCGGGTTACCACCTGGGCATCGCACATGCCGCATCCTCCGGGTTTCACAACGCCCAGCAAATGTCAGTTTCTGCCAATAACCACTATTACAGATGAAACACGCGATTGCTTTTGTACGGTCAAACGATTCTGAGATATAATTTTTCTAAACTGCGTCCGGGGCAATTTAAGAACTCTTAGAAATGAATTTTCTTTTCGTTTCTTCCGGACCATTTCGTTATCTCCTGGAAGGAGCCTGGGATAAATTAAACGTTTCCAGTTTCGCCTAATTAATCTGTTAATAACTTTCCTAGGTAGTATCAAGGCGGTTAAGCCTATCGGTTTTAATTTTCATTAACGATCTCGCCGTGACTAAAATCTAAGGACATTAGCGACCTCAGAAGATTTTATATTTACTTTTTCCCCCAAAAGATTATTTTTTATATTCGCAGATCATTCGGCCTAATTCATATTTCTCACTTCGTACCATTAGATTTACTGTAGAGTAGGTAGAAATGAAAATTTGATTAAAAGTTAAAAATCAAGAATTGTTGTTGAAATACGAGATGCCTCGGTGTCTAGTATTGATTTCTAAAAAAAAATCTTTTAACTACCTTTTTAGAAGAGACGGCTTTATATAAATTTATATATTTCGTACAATTTTCGGGAACATTTTTATCTTTTTATCGTAAAACCTATTTTCCGTTAATCTTTCTGTACGATGAAGAATTAATTTACTAACAGTTAAAATGAAAAATAAATAAATTGGTCCTTGATTGAAGAAGTTTGAGGGGATTTCCATTTTTCCGAACAAACGATGTTGGTAAAAGGTTGTTTGAGAATTTCAGAATAATTGTGCCAAATTAAAAAGCGTTATGCTGATGTGGAATTGAGCGTAAAACCCTTTAAAAAACATACGCGCTGATGGGTTCCTTGACATATGAAACAGTTCAGCTCCTATTCATATCATGCAATCCTGGAGAGTTAAATCAAAACTTATGACTCATGAGGAACTAGACAAAAATTGAAATGCTGAAGAATCTGCCTTGGGTTTTTCCACTATTTTTATCTTTTTAAATAGGTGTTAAGAAAAGAAGTTAAAATCACTCTGTATATAAGTCAGTGATTTCCTTTTCATTATATAGAAGTTTAGTTATTAATTATTTACTTGGCTCTTGAAAATAATCTTGAAAACAACTTATTCGATGGGAAGTGTGATTTTTTTCCCCTGTTATCCTATTATTCTAGTTTTTCGTATATAGAATTTACATACATTTTTCTGTTTTTCGTGTTCAGACTAATTTTGTTGTATAATCAAAAAGTAAGTTTGATTACCATCATGACTTTTTTCGGTATTTATTACTTCGTTCCCTTAATATGAGTCTTAAGGGGAGGGGGCAACATGATAGGATTAGTGATCAATTTTTGTTATCATTGGTTATTTTAACTTAAGTTTTATTTGTAAGTGGTTTTGTCGTGGATATTCAGGCTGGAAGATTGTTCCTGAGGCAGACAACCTCAGCGGGACCGGTTTCCAAGGGGTAACAATAGCGAACCGGTTAAACAGAGGCGGAATGAGCCAGATATAAGACGGGGGCAACGTATATCACTATAATCCGCCCAAGGCTTCACCCTTTGTGCACCGACAAGTTCAAAGGTTCCGTGGTAAAAAATTGCCTTTTTAGTGCCAGGCCTTCCGCCGATATCCAGTTATTCTGGAAGCGTTAAACCCGCCGGGGTTTAATCAAGCCGGGCGGGCTGAGAGAACAAGACGCTCCGTCGTGAATAATTAATAAGCATTATCAAATTGTGCACAGAATTAGAATTGGATTGCAGGCGGGCTCGGTTCACCGTTTAATTAAATTCCATTTTAGCAGGGATCCTTCTTCTAAGTTGGACGTGGGGGTGAAAGCAGCTTAGACAGGTACGGATTAGGGAGAGGTAAAATACATACGTAAAAAGATTTTCAAATTATAACAATCCAATACCTCCACTTAAGCAAAAGGAAAGTTCAAATAAATGTAAAAATGTGTACAAATCCAATTAATCTTCTTTTATCTAAGGTTTATCGTTGGGTTGAAAAATCAGTGCCACGACCGGGATTCTAACCCACGACCTTCGGCTCAATACGCCCTAGTTCTATACACTGGAGCTATCGTGACTTCGTTCCCCTCGGACACCAACTTCCCATTTAAACCTACGACTCAAGAAATCTCAACTTATAAAGTGGTCATGGGGTGTCCCGTTAAAATAAAATTTTAACAGCATGATTATGTGCGTTTTTTAGTGACTGTATGTTCAAAAATTTGTTGAAGTCGTAAGGCACGGACAGGAATAAAGTATTTTAGAAAAATGGACAACAATTTCTGACGAAACAAATATAACACTACAAAAAAAATACCACTCTTTATGCCCTGACGATGACCCGAATAAAGATCGAAACGTCGACAAAAAAAAAATGAAAAAGGTGTTTTTCTAAAATACTTTATTCATAACCGCTCCTCACGACTTCAACAAAATGATTATGATGGATGAACATTCAGTGGAATGCGTAATATTTAATAACCGTTAATTAATGATTTTTGGAGATCGTGAAATGCGATGTCATGTAAGTTTTGAACAACATTTTCTTTGCCGTGCCAACGTTTTCTATCTTTATTGAGATCATCTTCAGAGCCTGGGAGTTCTATCTTAATATGCATTTGTATAAATTAAACAATGTTTATAATTTCCAGGCCCTGAAGATGATTTCAAGAAAGGTCGAAACGTAGCATGAAAAAAATTGTTTTTCTAAACCTACATCACACCAGACAGCATCTCACGATCTCTAAATAATCATTCATTTGAAGTGATTCATTTTTATTTCACTTGTAATTTTAAATTTATAGGCATGGTAGCAAGGTCTTTTAGGGCAATTCTCAGGAAGGAACAAACGTATAGGCCCTGGCATACCATTACTAACAAATAATTACGACAAAATTTGGATAATGAATTACTCAATGATTGTGTTAAGTCCGAAGAACAAAATTAGACTGAGAATTAATTATTATTGCTACTAACAATGATGGGGGGGGGGTTGGCAAAACAATACACCTTTAGAAATTGGCGTCGAATTCTCAAAAAATAAATAGATACATCGAAAATCTTTATCGGTATAAATTAGGGTAGAAACGTGGCGACAACTAAGTTACATTTTATCAGTTTGTGTTTATTAATTTGCTTGGTTTTAATGGTAATGTCATTGGGAGTGACAACTTACAAAGCATTTAATGTTTTGACCCTGGTTCGGATTATTAAGTACCAATTATAACCATGTTTTGGTCATTGACCAAACGAAGAAATAATACACTACAATTTCTTTAATTTTAATTAATGGCAATTTGATTCGAGGAGGGGACACTGCAAAAGGAAATAAATTTGAAGGATAGGAGACAAATTTTACGGCTGATTGTAACCATATGTAGTTTATAAAATACAGTACAAATATTCAAAAATGTCGACCTAATTAATAGTAATTACTTAGGAAGATATTAATGGCCAAGTCTTTTAGGGACGAGGCTTTCAAAGAACAAACGTCTAGGATTCCAACAACCAACTGCAAATAAATTTTGACCATGAATTATTATCCAATATGACGCACAATAATCATATTATTTTATTGTGATAATTAATTATTTACTAATGCAAAAGAAATTTTTTGGTGGGTGGACAAAACAATAAATTTTTAGGACTTGACGTCGAATTCTCATCATTAGGCATAAATTTGGGTAGAATTGTATAAATTTGATCAATTTCCGTTCATTAACATGCACGGTATAAATGATAATATAATTGGAAGTGACAAATTACAAAGGATTTAACGTTTCGAAGATAGCTTCGGATTATTTAGAGTCAATTAAAGCCAAATTTTATTTACAAATGTGAGCGCATATGTAAAATAACTGTTCGCAAAAATGAAATAACTTATAATTTTTCACTTATTTATTAGGGAGACAGTATTTTCGCGAATAAGGGGAGCACCTCAACAAACCAATACAACTTTTATTCCCTGGTCTCTTCTTCCGAACAATCAGTTATAAATTAATTTTAATTATAAATTAAAGTACAAATGGGAACGAATTGTGACATCTTTTACATCTTTAGTTCATTAATAGCATAAAGGAAAAGGGAAGTTATAAAAGGAATTGTGTGGTGACGAACTAATAAACAACCCTAAACGTTTCCCCCTGACGTCATATTCCTTAATGCCAATTAAAATAACATTTGGTTTATAAACTAGAGCCATGATGTAATACTAATTACCTTTGGTGAAGTTGAATCAATTTAATTTGATTAATTAGTAAAATATCAATCAAACTTACAAATTAAGAAGGTGTTCCGCTTGAAACAAAATTTTGTTTGAAGGTTTTGTCCGTTGAAATAAAATTTTGTTTATAAATTAAACCATAAATTTTCGATAATTATTATTTATATTTTTTAGTTGAGCCCACGCCTATACGTTATTATGAAGACACTAGTTTCCTGATCCGTTTGACTAATTATTATATTACAATTAATTAAGGTTCTTGGTTGAAATAAAAAGTCAATGGCACGAGCGGGATTCGAACACACGATCTTCGGCTAGATATCTACCAATTAATATACTGGACAAATGGGAATGGGAAAATTCAAAAGGTGTGGTTGAGATGGGAAGTCCGAGTGGATAAAGGGTTCGAATCCCTCACGTGGCATTGACGTTTTTATCTCAACTAAAAACAGTAATTAATTGTGATTATTATGAATTTTTTTTCCTAAAAAGGAAGATGGGCAGTCCAAAGGACACGTGGTCTTTGTACAGATTAATTTATTGCTCATTTTTTCGTCTAGGTTTAGGGCAATTTTTCATTTTATGCCCATCATCAGGAAGCCCGAACAATTTCGCCTACCATTGCGCTTTTTCTGTAAGGAATTTATCCAATTGTCTCTCCTCAAACGGCATTATGCAAAGAGTGAAGGAACTTTGGTCTTTTGGCCGGGACAAAGGCATCTTGAGTTTTCACTTTCATTTTCTTTGTATAATTCCCTTTGAGGAGAGACAATTGGATAGCTTCCTTACAGAAAAAACGCGAAGGGATGACAGGCGAGACTGCTAGGATTTCCCCATGATTGACATAAAAAGAAAAACTGCCCTAAACCTTGATGAAAAAATTTGGAATACATTAATCTCTATAAAAACCACATATATATATTGGACTAATCCTATTTTAACAAAAATCCTTTTTAGAAAAATGTTCATGATAATTATTATGTCCAGTTTTAGCAAGAAATTAATGGTAAGCTTATGTCAATCCTTACAACGATCCTTATGTAATAACGATCTAATCCTTTCAACTTATTATTAAAAAAATATTATTTGTAAATTATGGTACAATTGTATATTAATTGTGTCAGGGTTTATCAAGTTTTGTTACTTAATTATAAAAATTTAATGAAAATATTTCATTTGGAGCTGAGCTTTATCTAGCAACCAATGTTTAATAACCAATTACATCTAAATTTTGATTATAAATTAAAGAAGAATTATTCAATCGTCGTGTAAAGTTTAATTAATAGTATTGTTTTAATTTTAAGTTAATGATTTTGATACTAATGCTTTACACATTCTGAAGTTTTGGCCCCAGCGGTTCCGTACGATTATTAGCAAATATTGATTATAAATTAAAGTAAATATGTACAATAAAACGTAAATTTAAATAACTACCGTTCATTAATTTTATTGAATTTAATAAAAATAACTTATTCGTTGGATCCGTCGTGTTCGGGAGTGTAAACCAGTTTCGAAGGTATTAGACTCGCTAGATCCACCCAAGCGTGAAGTTCGAAGTATCCACGGGATAATAATAAGCCATGGCAGTTTACATTTTCGGTTTGAGGAATTTATTGCAACTCGAACAGAATTTCCCCTGCATAGTGCGTGCCGTTCAATGCATTATCGATTCGCCCAGACAAAAGGGCCAATAAACCTGGCGACACGTGACATTAAAATTTCACCTGTAATCGTACATCTCCGACTGTTTGTTTGCGATATCTTCAGAGGCAGTAAAAACGGGCCTGTCTTTATCGCGTGTCGCACCGGTACGCAAAAAGTCGAGGCCTATAATTTTCCACGGGATTGAAGTCGATAAGGAGAAGAGCCCCGGGGGACGGAGGTTCATCGCGCTGTTTGAAAAGTGTTTATCGCTGATAGCATCCTGTTTGCCCAATCGGGGCGCGGTTTTCCTCAAATATTTGCACGAGCCGCGTCCGAATCGACGTTTGTTGTTTTTGGTTTTACTGTTTTCAGCGCATCCCCGTTTCGTCGGGGAATGCAATCGTCCCCCTCGCAGCTGTGAGAGCGGCTCAGCCTGCTATACATTAGTTACGGAGAGTTAAACTGCAAAGTGGCCATGTTTCAACCGGGGGAGATATACCATTATATCAACTAATATCTTCCCGCAACAACTTTCCCTCGCAAACTCAACACAGGGAGAAGCTTAAGATGATTTTTTGATATAAGGAAGAGTTAGAATTTAATTTACACAGCAACTTTCATAACGCTTTTCGACAAAAACTATATCATAAACTGTGGTATAATAGGAATCATTAAAGGATGAAAGGGAGAGGGTGGGAGGAAGTGAGACAGAGAGAGTATAGACGTCAAATTTAACGGGATATCCTATGAGTGTAAAAAAAACACAGAAAAAGAGAAAGAGGCAGACCCACAGATTTACGAAACAAAATGACAGAAAACATGGGAAAGAGAGAGTAAAAACAAGAAAGAAGGTTTTAAAACAAAAATG
>CM077108.1:16899222-16913961 GCA_039619505.1 Cimex hemipterus
GGGAGGGAGAGGGAGTGAGGGGGGAGAGAGAGGGAGAGGGAGAGGGAGAGAGAGAGAGAATGGAGGCTTTAAAATAATATTGAAATAAAAACAAGAAAGACAGAACGAGCAAACAGAAGAGGTGTGGAACTAATGGGATAACATGACAGTCATCCGGAAAAAAAATAGTGAAAGAGGCAGACAGCTAGTCAGACATACAGAAATCTCTCTCTCTCTCTCTCTCTCTCTCTCTCTCTCTCTCTCTCTCTCTCTGCATCTGTCTATTTTTCTATCTCTCTCTTGAGAAATACTGCAATCGCCAAAATGTATTAACACTCGATTATGTAGATGTTTTTACTCCAGAATGCCTGAATGATCGTAGCCTTTTTGTATAATTAGTTTCAGCTTTTTTAATCGGCCATTATTAACCTTGAATGGATTTTTGAAATATTAATTATATAACGACATTGTATATAATTGCTTTTATTAATAAAAACCGACATTTTCTAGGTAAAATATAACTTGTATTTAAAAAAAGAGCCTTTTGGTAACCAATTGATTCAAAAAATCTCATTTTCCACCCTCGACCTCACACAATACTCTCGCTTTTAAACCTTAATCTACCGCTTTTGTTAAATTAAACAACACAATAAATCCCAGGATTTATATTAAAAAGGCGACTTTTTCGAAACTCCTATTGCAAATATCAGATTTAAATCTTTTTCCGGGTTTCATTTTATTTAAGATGGGCAAACCTTTGATTATAATCTTGCAATATTGGGGGGGGATTGGTTGAAATCTGCTTTAACCCCCTCCCCACCAAAAATCATAATATAACAAATATTTTAATGGGTAAAAGCAAAACATAATTACAACAAAACAACATTTTCAAACAAGCAAAGAAACATTTCCCGTCTTGATTCTAACAGAGTCTGGTTGCTTTAAACAAAATTAAGAACGAAACTAGTTCAAGAACAGTAAAACCAACTACAACAAGAAGCTTTTTACTAATTGAAGTCACTACATAAAAACTGAAATGTAGTTTAAAAGTAATTGAAAAAGGAAAAACTACGAACTCGGAGAAAATCGAACATGGAGGCACTAAGGTTGAAAGAAAACCGCATCATGGCTAAATTAAAGCCTCCTTAATCGATTTCAGACGCGCGTGAATCAAACAAAATCGTCAAAATCAATTATGAAGTGCTTTTAACTTCATTAAAATGTCTGGAATCTATGAGGAAAAAGTTAGAAAGTAAGGCTAGGTACTCGATCTACGCTGAGAGGCAAAATAGGCGGCCACCTGTTTTTTAGTAGTTACGTGCAATAGTTATAATTTTTGTTTGTTTGTATACTGGATAATTAACAAAATAAACAGGGACGTCCAGCATAAATCCGAAAAGAATTGGGCTATAGCACGTCCTAAATAATGCAATGTAAAATGCAACGAACCGATCCGGTCGGCAGTTATGAATTTTTACGTGTTTTTTCGGAAAATGCTAACCTAATGCCATAAATTTCAATTAAATAAGGTTTTTAGTTGAGATAAAAAGTCAATATCACGAGCGGGATTCGAACCCACGACCTTCGGCTCTTCGGCTAGATACACCACTACTATACCACTTGACCCTATCGGACACCTCCTATCTCGACCCCACCTTTGAATTTTCCCTCCTTTTTTGCAGAGAATAAAATAGATTCCAAGATATAAAAAATGGACAAAAGGAGGGAAAATTCAAGGTGGGGTTGAGATGGGAGGTTAGTGTCCGAGTGAGTCGAAGTCACGATAGCTCAAGTGTGTTCACTATTTTCTCAACTGAAAACCTTAATTAATTGAAAGATATTAATTAGTCAAACCGACCACAAAACAAAATCTAAATCCGTAAATTGTTTTTTTGAGCATCTGTGTCTGAACAGTTCTGGTTCATTTTACTCTATTTACGAAGTACCCATTTTTGGGGTTTATGCTGGACCACTCCGTATAATATAGCTAAATAAAAATGGAACTGTGTTAAACAATTTTTACGAAAAATTTGGGTATGGAAACAATGGAGAAAATATTCATTTCAATATAGATTATTTCCTCTTCTTGCATAGATCATTGCTTGCATTCGACGTAGCATCGATTTTTTGGTGTTTTTAATGTAGTGTTGTGGAATATTTTCGTACTCTTCCAACAGCGCCATATTGAATTCTTGCGAATTCTCTGACATCGTTGGGCGACATTTTACCTCTTTGTCAACTCGTTTCAAAGGTGTTCGATAGGGTTTAAGTCAGGATTACACCCTGGACACCCAAAACATTGAATTGAAGCACGTTCCAAGTTGCCACTAACGATAGCTGTGTGATGCCTTGCACTGTTATGCATAAGAATAAAACCGTCATCAATTAGTGGCATACAAGAACTTTCTTCTGACATCTTCAGTGTATCGCGCAGATGTTAAGGAACCCTCGGTGAAGATCATCTTTGGAGACCTTCCCTAGAAATGCCTGCTGAAAGCAAACATCACCACATCCAGAGTGAGAATATTGCGATGATATATTCTCTCCTGTTCTTCACTAAACCATCAGAAGACCAATGGTAGGATTTCCTGAGCAACTTAACCGAGCTTTTCTGTATCTCGTCAGAAATTCGGGTCTAGTGGCAGGCTTTTCGCACGTAATCCAGCTTCGCCCTGAAGTGCATAAGCAGATACATTTCTAACTGGGTGAAGTCGTTGCTTGATCTCAACAATGGTAAAATGGTGGAATGTCACATTCAGAGTAAAGCAGATGTGATACGATGGCGATCTGATCCATGCACTATTGATCAACGTCCGGTATTTGGTAGCGATGGGAGACCCTTCGTACTCTGGGAATGTTAAACACTTAAGCTTGATTTCCAACAAAGCTATGATTCTAAGTATCAATTAAACTATTAAAAATTGTACAACTTAAAACCATCAAACCAACGGAACGTTAGAAAGAGGCAAACAACCAACGCGAAGTGACTATTTGACACATAGGCAAAATCCTTTAAAATGGACGTTGTACGACAATAATAGAAGGATTGTCTAAGAGATAATGAAAACTATTAAGCGCGGCCACTTTTTGTCTCTCAATGTAGATGGAACACCTTAAACGACTATAGAGAGAAAACACCTGTCAAAACACTCTATTTCCAATAATCCTTTTACTTCTATTATTACAAACAGGATTTGAATCGATTTTCCCCACTTGTCTCGGCTCGCTTTGTGATGGAAAAAAGGCGCTAGCCCTTCGCAAAGGATCCTTCTTCCTTTTCAATGGACAAGACGGTACTGAAAATACGACCCTAAGACATTCGAACTTTATTAACAACCCGGGGCCTGTACTTTTAAAACGGCTTTCCAATCCTCATAAAAAACGATTTAGTTGTGTTTATAATATTCAAGATATTTATGAAACATGATAAGAAGCGAGTTTGATGCCTAGCGAAGATTGACGGACCAAAATAATAACGAGCAAACTTCAGGTATATTATCTATAGTTCGGAAATCTCACTGGTTCTAAAATAGTTATAAATGTAAATAATGTTTGGTAATATTCAATCTACAATACGATTTTGGCTATCAGAGTAATCGAAAACGAGCCAGATTTTCTATTGAAGAAGGTGCCAAAATTTCTTCAGCATGAAATCAAGTGAGGAAACGGACACCTAAAGAAATTGTTTCACATGCCCCATTTGCTTTGGGCCGCAGTTGCTAAATCCGAGGTTTAATCTTGTGATGTAAGTGGATTACATCGATGTGAAGGGTTTATCAGATTAGCCTTGAATTGGAAATCCGAATCATAGGATTGAGAGGATATGTTGAAAAGTGAACTATTCGGAATGACATCACGCATAATGATAACCATGGCTTCTATTTTTATTTAAAAAAGGTATTGAAACATTGTGCAAACAACAATGGATTAGAAAAAAACCTTAGCTAAGACATTTGAAATAGTAATTCTCTCAATGATATCCTTGGGATTAGCTTCAGAATTAATGAAGTCCTATTTGTTTTTATTTATTTATTTCTTCACTCATTGAATAAAGTTGTTAAGCGTTAAATCGCTTTGATCTTTTGAAAAAGCTCAGCCAAATCAGTTTGAACTAGACAGTATCAATCTTCGACCGCATAAAAGTTGTAAATATTAGGCCGTTTCTATATAACGAGGTTGTTTTTGCGGATGGGTGGTGGAAAAGGAATAACAGAGGGGAAAAGGGGGCCGAGCAAATAAAATTAATCCTGCGGTTATTTACAAAGTTCCAAAGGCACGAACGGTCGAATACAAAAAAAAAAAAAGAAAAAAGAGGACTCGTTTCTGGAGTTGGGTAGCGAGGATCCCACAGGACCCTTGAGGGGGATCCAATTACGGGAGGGAGTCTCTCGGCGAGCACCGAGTGTCCATCCCCTTTCGCATCGGGGGTGGATTTGTCCAAGGGAAAATCATGAAAAATTAGTAAGCGCTTTGTACCCTTTGTAAACCCGTCCAACCCGACTTTAAAGCCAAGGTCGCAAAGGATAAACTCATCGTTTAATTAACTGTTAAATCATTCATTCGATAAGGTTTAACACAAAAAACAAAGACAGATGGACGACTGCATCATTCAAGCACAGGTTCACTTATCACTTACGCGGTTTCCTTAAACACAAAGTGAACAGTTAGTTGTTAAATTTTTTCTTTTGCTGTTTTCTTTTCTTTTTATGTTTGAAATCATGACGTACACACGTATTCCTTATTTTTCAATATAACATACTAAAAAAAGTCTAGCTCACTTAAATTTCACGAGAAATAGAGAAAAGAAAGGTTTTGTCTTTAGAAAGCAAGTATAAGGAGGGAGGGGGAGTGAGAGAGAGAGAGAGAGAGAGAGAGAGAGAGAGAGAGAGAGAGTGTGTGTGTGTGTAAGTAAATTAAGTAAAAAAAGGTCGAGAAAGGAGGTGATATACAAGAAAGATGTAGGAAGGACGACAGTTACTGGGGGTGTGAGATGGAAGGAAAAGAGGTCAGAAAAGATAAATAAAAGTAACCTAAAGGATGGACTGCCCTATTAGAGTCAGCGAGAAATAAAACCAAAATAAGAAGGGAAGATGAAAAAGGATGGGCAAAGAGGGTAATTAGAAAATAAGTTAAAAAAAATAAAGAAGAAATAAATTCAGGTTGAAGACCCAGGCATAGACAGAAAGACTGAGAGGGGTGATAGGCACATAGATATCGATAGATAAAGAATACTCGTGAGAGTGACTGATTGAGATACGTGATATATGTATATGTATACACACTGGTGCGAGAAGGAAAATAGGCGTCAATAAACATAAATGAAAGCACCCCAAAGAATAGACTACCCTAGAAGAGCCAGCGAATAAAACCAAATAAGAAGGGGAGGTAGAAAAAGTATAGGCAAAGTGACAGAGAGTAAGTAAATTAGAAAAAAAAAGAAAATAAGTTGGAAAATAAAGAAAAAATTGAGATCAGAGACAGAGAAAGAAAGCGTGAAAGAGAGAGGGAGAGTGAGTGCGAGAGAGAGAGAGAGAGAGAGAGAGAGAGAGAGAGAGAGAGAAGTCTAGGTCAAAAAAGCAGAACTATAAAATATAGAGGGATAAATAAATAGATCATAGTTGGACACATAGAGTGAGATAGGATGATTACAAAATAAACTCATACCCCTAGATAGATACGTAGTGTGTTTGTGTGTGTTCTGTTAGTGTGGCGGGTTTACTGTCTTAATAATTATTTGAACCATTTTCAATCTGAATATCACGTGTTAATGTGCTACAACGCATGATTATTACCTCAGGACACTGTGAACTATTATTACTGAGTTTGTTAATTGTTACGAGATGTTTTAATTGTGGGCTTAAATTCAAATCGCCTTGTTTTTTATCTCGTGGATTGAAATGGGAGTCCGATGTAGTATGGAAAGTATGCATGAAAAAGGCGATTGAATAAAAATGGCTCGGCGGGGGGGGGGCGTTAAAGCGATACAAAACGGTGTTGATATGTAATTGAGGGTGGTTCTCATTAGGTAATGTCACCTAGTGGATTGTATAAATTAAGTGGGACGCGAGGGCTGGTTGTACATTATCATATGATTGGGCGGGGCTGGTTGCCATGGCGGCCCCTCGGTCGATCCTCCAACCACCCCCGAGGAAGAAGGTGTGTCTCACCCTCTTGGCCCACCCCGGCCGCGCGCCACCCCCGCCTCGAGGGATGCCCTCAGAGTTGCCAGCTATACATCATATTGTTTACTAATTTCGCCCTCTATTCTCGCCTAGGCTACAACTCGCACTCTCTTTTTCCAGGGGCTTCTTTGAGGGTGGGAAAAATATCCATTCTTACTACGTTTCTGCCCTTTGTTTGAAGGTCGCGCCCTTGAAAATCCCTTTCCTTTTCATCTCGCGGCAGTTTCTCTCGACTCTTTTGTACAAACATTGTATACATAGTATTCAATTTTAAATGCCTTCTGGCCTGGTGAATTTTCAATTTAGGCTGAATTCTCTAGTGCAAAACGGTATCTTGAAATGTTTATGATTATTATCTTTTATTTGACATAATTTGGCGGACAATTTTATTACTATAAAATAAGATCTGAGAGTAAACAAGATTAGAGGTGGGATTCTACCTCTTATTATCACTCTATCTTTACTTACTATCTCTCTCTCACTCTCTCTCTCTCTTTCCCTCTATATTTTCTCTTTCTGTCTGTCTTTAACCTCAATTTATTTTCTAACTTATTGTCTTTTGTATAAATTACTTACCTCTGTCACTCTGCCCATAATTTTTTGACCTCCCCTTTTTATTTCTGTTTTATTTCTCGCCGACTTTAACTTAACCTTATTGACCCCTGTTGTTCTTTTCATCTCACATATAAATTTGTCATCATTATACTGTTTTTCTTTTTGAGTATTTCGTTTTCAATTTGGGTTTCTCTTTTTGCGTTTAAACTTTGGATCGCTCACTAACTCTCTTTAACTTCAATTTATTCTTTAATTTCTAAATTATTTTCTTTTATATACGTTTTAATTGCCTCTGTCACTTTGACCATCATTTTGTCTTAATTATCTCTTTTTCTCTCTTATTGAATTTTTTTACATATAAATACTTAATTTCCTCGCTTCCTCACATTTCTTATTTCCTTAGTATCACTTGTCTGCTCGTCCATTTTCATCAGCCTGTGCGTCTCCCTCCATCTCTTTCTCTCTCCCCTTATTATTGTCACTTTCTAAAAACACCGTCTCATTAATTGTAAGAAAGGTCGTTCGTGCCCTTAATTTGCGAGATTTTGTAAACCAAATGATATTCATTCATTCAATCATCTTCAACTTCCATCTCTCCCTTCTTTTTCCACCTATTTATGTATCTGTTTTACATATCTCTACGAAGGAATAAACATACACACATCTATCTAGATTACTTCCTTTGTTCTTCTTGTCTTTCTGCATCTATTTATCTATCTTCCTTTCATAAACGATAAATCTTAATAACTTTTTATGTTCTTTGTGGCTGTTACTCATTTTAATAATTAAGCGCATTAATTTCCCAGCGTAAAATCAACAATTGCGATAATATACAATTTAAAAAATACACCCCTCAGAGGATTCACGTTTTCCTCTTATTTGCGGAAATTTCTGTAATAAAGCTTCTACGGTATACTCTATGTTTGAAGGGCGAAACATCGCAAGGGTGAAATAGGCAGGGGTGGGTTCTCAGTAACGAGCCCTTTTCATCCGGAGGTGTTTCCGAGATATTAAGCTTTCCCCAGAAAACAGCCCCTCCTCCCTGAAGTATATATCTGTATGTAATTTAACTAGTAGGATTTCATAAATGTATACACTGTGTACACATCGAAATGTATCACATGGGAATTTCGACGGTTCATAAGAAGGGCGAATAAAGATTACAGAGGTCTATTTACGACCCTTAAACTTGGATTTTTATAAAAACGGTAGCAAAACAGACTCGTGGACAAAAGAGAATCAATTTATCAAATACTTGGTTTAAACAGAAGAAACTTCTTCTCGGGGATAATCCTCGTAAAGCCGATTTTTTGAAGAAACGCACCAAGTACAACAAGGACAAAAGAGCCCTGGCAGTTTGGAGCTTCAGGCTGTAAACGAATGGGAACCGCAATCGAAATCTTGCAAAATTGCCATCCGATCCAATTATTATACCGATATACGTTGGAATCTGGGGTTAGAAAAATTGCAAGACGTCCTTTACGGATTCAAGCCCCGTAGGGCTTTTCCCTACCCTCGTGAATTGTCGGCTGGTGAGGGCGAAGGCCGTTTTTGCTTACGACTTATATAAACCCCTTATTTTCAATCCTGAGATGATAGTTTTCATCCATTGGTCACATGTAGTGCCAACTTTAATATTGTTCTTGGGAATTCACATTAATTTCTTGCGCTTGAACACTATAATTGTTAGGGACAAATGTGGATTTTGTCATAAACGGGCCGATTATAAAATTAACTGGGGACGTTTTGGAGACAAAACTAAGACTATCATTTTTAATCTGTAATTTTATTGATGATGGAGTGTGTATGAGTTGTTACTCAATGCTTTTAGTATGTCCGAGGTTTTCTATTTCTATTTTCAATCAGGAAAGAAGCTATTTTAGCAAGAGAGAAAAGAAGGAGGTTTTTTGTTATTTGTTAATTATTTACACGTGTGGAAAGTTTAATTTCATTCCACACAGTCGAGCATTGAAGGAAGGAAAGTATCCAGGAAAAGCCCATTGTTCCTGCGACTTTCACATTCCGGAAGGACGCGCCTTAACGTCATTCCAATATTTATACAGTACGCAGCGAGGTATCAAGGAGGCCTTGGTAATAGTCGGAACGAAAATTAAACCTCCCCCCTTTAAGAAAAGAGCCGGGCCGGGCATCTAAAAGGGCAACGGCCAGACAATTAAGCTCAAACTAACTCTTCCTTATTAAATCCAATCAATGCCGTTTAGCCGAAACGGGACGCGTCGGTGTAAAACAACCCGGGGGCGGGGTGGATGGACTTTAGTCAATATTGATTTTTATAAGACTTAGGGAGAAGATGTCAAACATTTTTTACAGCCCCTTTCTGACGTAAATTTCTTCTTGAACTTCTGGTAAAAGGCTGAAGAATAAAAAACAAAACAGCCCAGAAAAAGACATAGCCATCAATATTAATAAACAAATTTGTCATTCTCGAGGCCGAAGGTGGTGGGTTCTAATCTTGCTCGTGACACTCACTTTTTCATCTCAAACAAGACCTTGCATAAAAAATTTCATTCAGATATCGCGAGATGCGGATGATGTAAGTTTCAGAAAAACATTTTCTTTGTCGTGCCAACGTTTCGATCTTTATTGAGATCATCTTCAGGGCTCAAAGAGTTTGTCTTTTATGTAATTGTGCCATTCTTGCGTGTCATGTTGAGAATGCAGTTTTCTTTTATTTCATGATCAAACCTTTTTTTTTCGTTTACGTTGGGCAATCGGCTCAGAGAAAATCAGTTTCCTTTTCTGACCAAATTTTAAGTCCGTAGCCCTTAACCAAACTTGCATTGTATAATTCGAAATGTTTAATTGCAGTACAAATTTATGATTAAACGGCTTGATCAGCTTTCCAATTCTGTCCAGCTTGTCAACATCTTTCTTCTCGTTCTTTCGTTATTATACTTTTACATATCATTATGAGATGTTCCACATCTCCCTTCTCTTGGCATACTAAACAGAGGTCACTCTGTCTTTGACCTATTTCTTCAAATATGTTCCGCTTACTCCGTGGTTAGGCCTGATTCTATTTATTAAAGTGCACTATTTTTTAGACATTGGAGAGTCCCCCCCCCCCGACGGTACATTCGACTTGTCATTCTCATGGCGTCTGACTAAGTTCCATAATGTTGGACATCAGAACCACAGATGTCCCGATTACACATACTCCTTGCAGCATTGCCGATGATTCAGTTGTACTATCCCCCGATCCTGCGGTAGCTTCGGAAGATCTGCAAAACATATCTCATGTTATCGATAGTGGATAATGGAGTTCAATTAAACGAATTTACACTCAGCAGCAAATTTTCTCTCACGATCTTCCTATCGACCAAATCTGAGTGTGTTTGTTACCTTAGGTACTCAACCTTACCATGGTATAGCGTAATCGACTACAAACCGAAAACAGAACGGTCCGGACTAAAGGCCAAACCATGCTACCGATGAAAACAAACACCACTAAAACTATTTTGGTCGTACGTACGGTAGAGAACTGTGGACACCACCAATCCTTTAAGTCAACAGTCCTTGTGATCAATGCCTACAGTACTGGCAACCTAAAGCCAACCTAAAAATTACATTTATCCAAAAATCAATTCCTCAAAAGGTTCTACAGTAAACTACCCCATTGACCCCATAGTCTTGTCCCTAAATCCAACAGGCGTTTTAAGCAGAAATGGTCCCACGACCTACTTCCTGAGAAAATTAGAAATTGTAATTGTAGCTTGATTAGATTTTTTCTATTTCCAACCATATAATTAATAAAAGTTGGAATGACCTAGAAGGTGAAATAATATTATTTGTAAACGTAATGACCTGAAGCCATGAAACTATGTACATTAATTTATCAGGGTAAAGGTCAATTGCGGCCACAGGACCTGAACCGGTTCTGCATATAAAACCCGGAGTAAATCTTCTAAAGCAGTGTTCTCAACCTTTTCCAGACCGGGATCCTGGAAGCGTATCCTGGACCTATAATACCCGTCATACCTCGCCCTTTCCCACCGCTGTCTGAAGTAGGAAGGTGCGTAATAATAAATAACCTGCTCCATTTTTCCAAATGAACATCTCTCGTAAATTGCGGATAAAGTTATATAAATAACAAACAAAAATACACGTAAAGCAGAAACAAGATAGAAAATGATCGTCTGGTTAGCACTCACACTATTATGAGTAATACATAAGCATTCTTAATCAGTAGTACTATGTTTAAGTTTTTATTTCTATCAAGGGTGAATGATTAAAGTTAATTACGTTCTTGGTGGGTATAATTTCACTTGATAGCTTTATTAACGCGATTGTTTAAAAAAATGATACGATTAAATTCACTAGTTTTCGTGGTCCACGTGACAAATTAATATCTTTCAATTAATTAAGGTTTTCAGTTGAGATAAAAAAGTGTGTCACGGGCTGGATTCGAACCCACAACTCAGCTCAATACGTCGCTGCACTAACCACTTGAGCTATCCTGGCTTCGATACACTCGGACACCAACTTCCTACCTTTTGAATTTTCCCTCCTTTTTGCCATTTACAGGGCGGAGTATTTAGCCGAAGGTCGTGGGTTCGCATCCCGCCCGTGACACTGACTTTTTATCTCAACTTAAAACCTTAATTAATTTACTGATACGATTGTAGTCGTAAATGCGTAATAAGTTATATCATTTATATAAAAGTCAATTATATATTACTTAAATCATGAGTTTGCGTTCATGATCAGCGTTCATCATGAGTGAGATATTTGTTTACAAAAGAAGAATGTAGAACAAGGGGTGATTCAGATCATTACACGAGTTTGCGGAATGAAACCGGCGAACTAACGCCCATGCAGATCCGGCGCATTAATAAAATCATTCCAAAGTTCGGCGTGGTGCCGGTCATAAATTTTCCCCATCTGGGAAATCAATCATTTCTATTGTCCCTAAATCCATCAAGTATCTCAACGTTGTTTGCACAATGGCCAAGATACAACAGGCCAAATTTCGTTCCGCGACAACAATCGGGTTTTCCGTTTTTTCAAAGTATCCCGTTTTCCTAGAGCTCACCTGTCCCGGGAAAGTTTTCTTTCTCACAACCCCTCCAAGGGCCCTGGAGACAATCAATGCCTGGATATGACAGTATCAGCCGTCCGTCCACCCTCAGACGTAACGATTTACCCGGCGAGGGACTTCGCACCCCTTATCTCGGTACAGCTACACCGAAAAACCGTCCCTCCGACTGTACTCCATGAATGAAAACATATTGATTACAAAACTACTACTGTTACGCGATACGATTTTAACTAAAAATATAGTTATGTCGGGAGAAGAATATTTCTATCCCAAGTTAATTAGTTGTGTAACTAATTAATAATTGCTGCTAGCTTCTGACTGCTTGTCATTACAAAACATGATAGTGTTCCTAGAAAAATATTGTACATTGTGGGACCACCTACTTTTAACTGAACTTGGCCAAATCAAAAATAGTTGTAGTTGTAATAGCGGGCGACCATCTCGCTGTAAGAAATCGTACAAATACCTGGGGATGATTCTGATGTCCGGTTTATTATTGGAGAAAAGCTTCACCATTTTTCATGGTCCGCTTGAACAATTAATATCATTCAATTAATTAAGGTTTTCAGTTGAGATAAAAAAGTCAGTGTTAGGAGCGGGATGCGAACCCACGACCTTCGGCTAGATACGCCGCAGCTACACCATTTCAGCTACCGTGACTTCGATCCACTACGGCACCTAATTCTAACTAAGTCACAACAGCTCAAATGGTAGAGTAGTCTTTTTTTATTTCAACTAAAAGCCTTAATTAATTTAATGATATTAATTGGTCAAGCGGACGACGAAAACTAGAAGAATTAAATATATAAACAAACGCTAAAACCTCTCTCAAAGACGTAATCCAAGTTTATTTTTATCAAATTTATTAACAAGGAAAATAATAGAAAAAAATTATTTATGTATAAAGACTATGAACAAGAGAAAAATTAAAACAAAGGATGTCCTGTCTGAGATTGAAAATAAACTGGTTGGAAAATTTAAAATTGCTAGCCAAGAACAGTCTAAGACATCCCTTGTAACTGTAAACTATTCTTTGAAAAGAAAGCACTGTCGTAAGGGCTAGACTATAACTCTGTATTACGGTTAATAAAATGTAAGACCTCCTACACCTCAACAAGTACATTGGCAAAAAGGAGGTGAAACTATTTTCATTGTGCAACCTGGAATGTGACGAGGACGTATTTCATTTTATAGCTGTCCGTCCTGCACTAAAATAATTCAGAATGCAATTATTTAACACCAGCACGCAAAATCTCGAAGGGCTGATACACATTTTAAATTGATCGGTTTGACAGGAGCTGGTAAAATACTGATAATTTATTACAAGGATCTTATTTATTTATAACTTTCCTTTCGTTAATTTAGAATTACGTGCATTACCTTATGATTAGTTTATTATTGTAGCTGTACTTTTAGTTTCCGTATTATTTTAAGCAATGCAACTCCTCTGACGGTCCAGATTTTGAGGAGTATTGTCGTTCGTCTTGATTTTTTTAAATATTAATTTTGCTTACTATGTAGAAAAAATAGGTTTAAGATTATTATTATTACTGGTATCGTTATATACCAATAAATTATGTGTTACGGTAATGTTAAAAACGCGGCTATTATTGTTATTAAATTATATTATTAATTAGTAATTAATGTCGTAAAGATTATTGTATTACCTGGTTTGAAACATTAGAATGAGGACGTGTAAAGTTATAAAAAAATCGTAAAATAACTCGTTTCGAATCGCCCCTTGGATGATCGTTAATCCCCTCCAAAGAAATGCAATATATCGAAGCTAGAGGGTAGTAGCTGCCAAGGGGGAGAGAGCCCCAAATAGTGTCCTCTGGGGAGGTTTTGCAAAGACCGGATGCTACCAAAAGAGAAGTCAAAGAGGAGTCAGTGGTTGAGGAGAATGTTATTTTTTGTTATGGTACGAGCGTGCTTTGGAGGGGGTGCCTGGCTTTGACGTACAGGCAAATACTAAACAAGATTGGCCCCGAATGTGATCCCTGTGGGACTCATGATCCCATAGATACCTCGTCCCAAAAACCTAAAATTAACCCGAAAAGATGTACCAAACAGGAAGGAGCCGATCCAACTCAATAGTGGTTCACCCACTTTACATACATAAACACACACACATTGTGACTGGTTTTTTCGTTTCTACTCCCCATATACAACAAAAAAACTTCCTTTAAACCCTTATCCAAAACTCAGTTGTAAAGAAGTAATTTAAAGTTTTGGTTTTTTTTTTTAAATTTTTCGACTTAGGGCCCGATGTGCTTTAGGCAGAGAACGGGGGATACAATAGCTAGAGTAGTATAGGACACCCTGAAATATCACATCTTCATCATCATCGGGCCACTAAATCCCTTATAAATGGGTGGTGTTTAGTGACCGTTAGTTAATGATTATTTGTGGATTTTTTAAAATCCTACATGTATTTTTAAAATGTATACAATATTTATATCAATAAAGATCTAAATGTTTGCACGATAACGAAAATGTTTTTCTAAAACTTACTTCACACCAAATAATCCTTGCTCATAAACTTCAGAATCACTGACTGTAGAAAAATCTGACTTGCGCCACCTGAAAGCACGTTCCATTTTCGCACGAAAGCCTATTTACATTGCAGAATTGATTGAAAAATTCAGTAAAAAACAACAAAAATATTGAATTTTGGAATTTTTCGAAAAGGTAGGATTGGTAACCACAAATAATCATAAACGCCTGGAGCTTTGCAAATTCCATCAAAACTTCCCCTTTCGATTAGCTTCAAGCGGCATGCCCAACTTTTGGATTGCGCTTCTGCAATTCTCAAAAAAGTTTTTTTTTTGTTAAAAAAATGGCGTCGATAAAGGGGCATGATAAATTTTTACAGGAAATCTTCTTGCTCTTGAGTTTCGTGTCAGTTTTTTTATCGTTGGATTCTATCAGTATGCTTTATTATCGGCTGGCACTTTATATATA
>CM077108.1:16918961-16942064 GCA_039619505.1 Cimex hemipterus
AAAAAGAAAGAAAGAGAGTTAAAGGAAGAGAGATGAATAACATCGATAGAGAAAATGTGGGCGGGAGAACTTTTATTTTATTAGTTGTTTTCACAGAAAAATTATAAAGGAAATCAGATCCACTCTGAAATAAGGTAGGCAATTAAAAGTTTCTTTTGACTATAATTCATACTTTTTATGTTTACGCATTACAATTTAAAGTTCTCTGTTTTTAATGTTCATCTTTTACGATTAGTAAGAAATTCTTATATTTATATAAAATAAGCAAAATATTGATAAGGGCACATTGCTATCTAACTTTATTATTATTAATTTTCATGTTGTCCGCAAGCTTTTCGATGTCGGTTAAAATATACCTTGTGGTTTGGTTTATTAAAGGGAATTATTTTTTTATTTTATTTTTTATTTTTTAAATGGGGAGAACTTCAAAGCTTCCGACCGTGGTTTTATTTATGTTGGGAAGGGTCATTACCTTCGTACCCACCCTAATTCAATTTGCCGTCCAATTTGAACCCATTCATCTCCTTTGCATTGTCCGGGTTAATTTTCAATTGGGGGATGCTTCTTCGACTAACCTTGCCAAACGGGGAAAAAGAATAAAAAAATACCCAGCTCCAATTCGAATATTGGTCGTTTCCTATCCGCCTTCAGGGAATGCGAGATAGGCAAATCCCATTGTCCCCTATAGAAAGCGTATTATTGGAAGAGAGCGAGCAATATTCATGGGGACGTGAAGCTAAAAAATTCCACCTCATGTGTAAGATTCTCTTTAATATATACATACATGATAGGATGTGATTTATTCTACTGCAGTGCCGTTTCGAGAGCTTCTCTTTCTACAAAAAAGGAGAAAAATGCAAATTCGAAAATTTTCAACTGTCTGCAAATGTCCGTCTGTTTCTGGTAACTTTTTAACATAAAACAGAATTTTGCAAATCTGAAAACACTCGAAAATTTTCAAATTTCTGCAGGATTCTGCCTGTCTCTGGTAACGTAGGATAGATCACAACTTCAATACATTGACTTCTAACAAACACTAGCCCACAAAAGGCTACAAGTTTGCAATATTTAGCTTAAGCACGATTTTGCAGAACTGAAAATACTCGAAAATTTTTTAACTTTCTGCAAGATTCTGCCTGTCTCCTCTGGTAACTTATGACACACCACAATTTCACAGCATCACTTTTCACAACCACCACCCCACAAAAGACTACAATTTTTCAATGTTTACCGCAAACACGATTTTGCAAAACTGAAAATACTCGAAATTTTCAACTTTTTGCAGGATTCTGCATGTTGTTTTCTGGCATTATGGTAGCCTAAGATAGTCTAAAACATCGCAAAACTCACGTGTAACAAACGACTCGAACTTAACGCTACTTTAATCAGTCCGAACATACCGAAATTAAGATTTCCCAGTTCCTACAGTTTTATATTAGTCCATTCCAGCCCTGGAAATTCCAGATGGTTGTATTTCCCTTTTCCTATATCCGGTAACATATCACGGGTTTTTGGAACTTAAAACAAACTTAAACTAATATTTTCTGTTTTTATTAGTCTTTGGTAAGGCAAGATAAATAAAAAATAAATACAAAATGACGTATAAGGTTGCGTTTTGTTCAAATATCTCTATTTCGTTATGCCAACTGGATAAATTTTCATCAATCCATGTGGCCAGGGTTTTTTTTCATGTGTAGTATTTTCATCAGGGCTATACCCTCCTTGAAAGGAACTTCGTCACAGTTTAACAATAAGGCCTTTTCGGCTTTGTCAGCCCAGCATGCTTCACTTTCCATCACAGTCCAGTTACGACGTGAAAGCGTGGTAATCTCACGGTTTCCTCCTCCCTTCTACAAGGGCCCCTCTGGTTTTTCGGCCCGTTTTATAGTGCATTTCCTCCTTGGAAATGGCCTATTAAATCGCCTGATGAAACTCTTCTCTTCACCTCGGGGAATGGCCTCTTCCATTCAGCGCCTCGTAAAATGGAGGACGGATATTATGCCGTTATAAAAGGGAAAGAACAGCGAAGGAAAGATATTGAAAAGAAATTCAAATCGATTATTATTGTTTGTTTTGTAAGTGGATTCAGATTACCACTTCTTGCACAACTTTAGAGGAAAAGTTTCATTAATTAAAAGTAGATTTTCTCGATAAGTTCTCAGGACTTGAGATAAAATCGGAACAAACTTATTGTGCAAAAGTAAACCCACCGACATTACTACCGATAATTTACACAAATGGTGAACTAAATTCAACGTGAAAAGTCGGACTTTTGAAATCCAAGAATTTCCATCACAGACAACAACGCGCTGCTATGTTTTCATGAAAAGAAAATGCTATGTTATAAACGGCTTTGGAAATTGTAAACTTCCTTTTCGCAACAAAAGGCCCAGATTTTGAACGAGGAGTTTTACATTTCAACTGAAAGCTATTGTGTTGTGAAAGTTAAACATTTATTGTTTTATTGACTAAAATGAATTAGTCATTATATGGGACATTACTATCTATGGCGACAGTTTATTTTGTAGTAAATTTTGAACAAATCCGAATATGGTCTCGATTCATGTAAAGACCTTTTTTAAAATCTATATATGCATATAACCTTGTTTATTACAACCACTAGTTTTCGGGGTCCACTTGACCAATTAATATCTTTCAATTAACGGTCTAACAATGTGAAACCATGATCTTCAGCTAGATACGCCGCTGCTCTACTACTTGAACTAGCGTGACCTCGATCCACTTGGACACCAACTTGCCATCCCAACTCAATCCTTCGAACTTTCCCTTTTTTTGCCATTTTAAAGATTTATTAATTGAACTATTTCTTCAATCGGACCACATTTTATGATGTACTGCTATGGAATATTTTAATACTCTAACGGAGTCAAAAGAGAGTTTTATCTTTGACCCTCCAAAAGGTGTTCGATAGAGTATAAGCATACATGCTGGCTACTCCGGGTACGTGTCCAGGTATTCAGACGACTGCTACTGTTGTCCCATGGCGCTCTAACACATCTCTCTGACAAGAATGACTCCGTGAATCTATCACGAGGTATGACCAGCCTCCCTCCTCTTGAATCATCCTGAACACGTGCCAAATCGCATACAACTCCGCTATATGAGAGGCCACCAAAAACCGTTTAATCGAAACAGGTGACGTATAATCGTGCACCATTGCTGGTTTTCAAACAAAGACCGAATATTTATCCATTTACAATCAAGTAAAAGAACTAGAAATTCCCACTTCCCATCTCAACTCCACCTTTTGAAAAATGACAAAAAGGCGGGAAATTCGAAAGGTGGGGTTGAAATGGGAAGTGTCCGAGTGGATCGAGGTCACGGCAGCTCAAGTGTAGAACAGCGGCGTAAGTTTGTTAAGGTCGTGGGTTCGAATCCAGCTCGTGACAATGACTTTTTTTATCCCAACTAAAAACCTTAATTAATTGAAAGATACTAATTGGTCAAGCGGACCGCGAAAATTAGTGAATTATGCTCAATATTTGTTTGAGAGTTCTAGTTTCATTGACTTTTCAAACGTAATTTTTCTGTAAAAAAGTCATGAGTGAAGATGACCTACATTTTGCCGATCCAGCAATGACGTTTTATTCATTTTTTGGCAATACATTACAAGGATTGAGACATGACAATTCTCTCCGTCCTCATCTTAGTCCCAGTATGTGGGCATTGAATGTAATCGCGGTCAGGTGAGCCCGGCGATGTTTTTCTGTCTGTGCCAAGTTTAATGGCATACAGATGCGTTCAATGTCAGTGAAACATTGCCAATGCCGGCGGTCACGCGGAAGCGGACCTTTATTTTTTGTTTTCGTGACGGTGCACAAACTTGTCTTCTATTTTCCTCCAATGTCGGACCCTTCGACCTGCTTCGAAAATAGCTCGTTGTTTAAGACGTTTTCAAACGTTCAAAGATGATCTTGGGGTGCTTATTTAGAATCGAGGACGATCGGTTCTTTTGTCGCACAGCGCGACCTATTTGGCAGTCTACTCTCGTTTTACAGCGTTACCCAACTTTTTACTTTTTTAATTTCTGACGTTTTGTTTAACCCTTCTCTCATAGCTTTCGTTTAATTGAGCGAGAAACGAAGTTCGCATGGCTTTCGTTTTAAACTATGAACAAATGGGTAATTCACTTTCACCATTTTCCAACGTATTACGACCTTTTTCCTATTTTTTTTATTTGTCTGGTGCGAGGTACAATCAAGATAAAACCTAACGGTGTTAAATAAATAACCGAGTATCTGTGCCGATTCACAACTGTACCTTCTAGACGTATGTTTTAAGTGAAAGTCATGTAACATATCATTATCGACTTTTTTCAGTACCTCCCACATTAAATAATAAAAACAAACTGTTCGACTCTGTTCCTGTAGAGTGGTAACAGTCAGTATTGAACGATTATTCCCTAACAAATCGGCGCCCCTTTTCCCGTCCGACTCATCCACAAAGCTTTTTCCCTTTCGCAACGTATTAAAAATTGACGAGCGAACCAAACCGAACTGCATCCGTTGAAAATTTACATCTACAAATAAGCGAAGAACAGTACCGATTTCTCAGTGAGATAACTGGTCCAATATGCGCGCATAACTAAATTTTTCCAAAAATATAATTAGGTACAGCATATAACTAATATTTTCGGCGAACTATCTGTGTACATTCGTTTGTGATAAAATAGATGGGGTAAAGTCATAAAGATACAATTTGGAAAACTAACAAGCCTTTGCCTTTATTTGATGATCACAGGGAATGCCATGTTAGTGAGAGTGAGATAGGGAGAGTGTGTGCGTATGTGTAAGCGAGCGCATATGTAAAACGAAATAACCAACCGACAGTGACCATAGACCAACATTTTAAAATAAAATAAAAAACGAAAATATAATCCGTCAACAAAAATTCTACGTGATACGAGAGGAGGAACATAATGTATATGGAGAGTAAAAGTGGGCTAAGAACATACCCCTACCTAACGCCTATACCAGAATGTTTTCACATCGTATAATTCGAAAGAACCCACACTGATCGTTTACTATTTTGTTTATCACTGCTAGTAGAAATTGTAAAATTTTAAAATATGCTTAAGACAGCCATCGTGGAATTTTATAATATAATAAGTTTGTCCATTTTTTATGATATCATTCATTATTGCTTTTATTATTTTTTAAGCGAAGAAATTAAAATTTTAATTTTCAGGCAAAAATTTGTTTTTTCTATAAGTTTTTGGCCATTTATGGCTTTCAAACTTTAGAATAAATATAATTGAGAACTTTGTTTTTAAACTCTCTGGACATTCCGAGTTTCTCTGTTCGCTTCGATTGAAGAATGGATGAAGAACATCAAGAAACGGATTTAGAGGTTAGTCCCTTAAACGAACAAGACCTTACAGATGAGTGGCACAAAGTTTTTGGGAGAAAGCGACCTGGTCCACAAATTGCTAACAGGGATCCGAGGAAAGTGCCGCGTATCCAAACCACTGTGAGTACTCCAATCCCTACAAGCAATAAGTATCAAATATTTTCTGACACTGAAACCTCAAATAAAAATAGCCCAGAAACAAAAGAATCAAAACCTCCACCAATTTACATAAAAAACGTAGTGAATTCTCACTCACTAACAAAAATTTTAGAAAACATAGGAGGCGTAAATTCCTTCATCATAAAAATTACAAACAATTCGTTAAAATTACTCGCAAACACACCACATACTTATAGAAAATTTGTACAATTTTTAGAAAAAACTCAAACAGAATTTCACACATATCAATTACAAGAAGAAAAAAATCATAGAATTGTATTAAAAGGTCTACACTTCTCTACCCCCACGGGATTAATTGTCGAAGAATTAAGTAACAAAGGATACAAAGTAGTTAATTGCATTAACGCTCTCTCACGGTTTAAACTACCATTGAACATGTTTTTTGTAGATATAGACCCCAAAACATACAATGAAAAAATCTTTGATATCTCGACACTATTATACACAAAGATAAAAATTGAAGAGCCTTTCAGGCGGAGGCAAATAGTGCAATGCACACGGTGCCAAGGCGTCGGACATACCAAATCGTACTGTAGATATCAACATCGGTGCGTTCGATGTGGAGACCAACACGAATCCGGATCTTGCGGAAAAAGCAGGGATACCAAAGCGACATGTGCAAACTGCGGAGGTGATCACCCTGCGAACTACAGAGGGTGCAATGCCTTCAAAGTCCTACAGGCAAAACGCACAACAAGGAACACGGAAAGAGGACAACAAGGAAGGAAGAACATCGAACATTCATCGACACCACCCCAACTAGACGACACTAATTTCCCGTCGCTTGTTCACAAAAAGAGCGAAGCCCTACCACCGCCAACATGGGTGAAGACTCAAAGAAGACCAACAGATCAGCGGTTTGAGGAAGCTACTGACACAACATCAGTTGGTATGCCGCCTGGTCTCCAACATTTTTTAACACAAATGAACGCACTCATCCATCCTCTTTTCAACATACTCAATCAAATCTCTCACATGACCCAAGCCTTCTGTACACAATATGGTAAATAATACGCCTACAGTTGACACATTATCAATTCTTTTATGGAATGCAAATGGCCTCGCTCAACGTAAAATGGAACTCGAATTTTTATTACACCGAGACCGCATCGATATTGCCTTGATCTCGGAAACACACATGACATCCAAATCTCGTTTTTACATTACAGACTACACTGTACATAGGACTGACCACCCAGATGGCACGTCTCACGGTGGCACTGCTATCATTATAAAATCTTCACTTTTACATTACGTCCTACCGCCTTTCACAACACCACAATTTCAGAATACTTCCATTTCTCTACAATGCTTCAACAAGACAATTGTTTTTACAGCGGTGTATTGCCCACCCAGGCACTCCATTTCAAGTGACCAGTTTAGGGAGTTCTTCGGATTCCTGGGACCAACTTTCGTGGCTGGAGGGGATTACAACGCTAAACATATCCAGTGGGGCTCCCGTCTCTGCTCTCCTAGAGGTCGAGCTTTACGACGTGAAATGCTGAACTCACATTTACAATACATCACACCAAACACTCCCACATATCTACCAACATCAACCAAAAAATCTCCGGATCTACTGGATTTTTTTGTTTGTAAGGGAATAAATAATATTCCTTTTCACACAAACACCTCCACTGAATTATCATCTGACCATCTACCTGTCTTTTTATCACTTCAATTAACACCTTTTATTAAAAACAATCGTCCTACTCTAACTCCTGGACCAATGAATTGGAAAAAATTTCGTTCCTTGGTTGATGAAAAACTTTCGGTCCCAATTAGATTAAAAACACCTGGAGAACTAGAAAACGCGGTTGATCTATTTACAAAAACAATACAAAATGCAGCGTGGGAATCTTCATTGCCTCACACTCAAAAACAAAATCTTCCAAATTATCCTTTCTACATAAGGCAATTAATATCCGAAAAAAGAAGGGCTAGAAACCTTTGGCAACGTTCTAGATCAGTCATTGACAAACAAAATTACAACAAACTTTTGAATACATTAAAAAAAGAAATAAAACAATTTAAACAACAATCATACGAAACACATTTAAAAAGCTTGTCAACAGAGGATGGGAGCCTCTGGCGTAGTACTAAACGTATCCTGCGTCATAGCGTTGTCTCAACTCCTCTCAGGAATGATGATGGAACCTGGATCGTTTCTGATAAAGAAAAGTCCAAAACATTTGCGAAACATCTCTCTGAAGTATTCAAACCTCATAACATAATAAACACTGAACACGATAAATTTATAACAGATTCACTTGAGACACCTATGCCCCTAGATCTGCCACCTAAACCAATTACTCCAAAACAAGTATCACAAGAAATACGACAGCTTCCTAAAAAGAAATCACCTGGTCATGATTTAATAACAGCTGAAGTTCTACAAGAACTTCCCAAAAAAGCAGTCGTCTTTCTGACTTCTTTATTTAACGCAATTTTGAGGACTACACACTTCCCCATACAATGGAAACTTTCTTACATTAAAATGATCCCAAAGCCCCATAAAAATTTAAGCTCCACATCATCTTATCGTCCTATTAGTTTGTTACCCGTTCCTTCTAAATTATTCGAAAAATTAATTTACAAAAGAATTATCTCTATTGCTACTTCGAAGAACATCTTACCAGACCATCAATTTGGCTTTCGAACTCATCATTCCACCACTCATCAACTTCACAGAGTGACAGATTTCATTACTTCGTGTCTCGAGCAGAAACTGTACGCGACTGGAGTGTTTCTAGATGTTTCTCAGGCCTTCGACAAAGTATGGCATGAGGGATTATTATATAAATTAAAATTATTTTTACCCCAGGCATATTATCTGATTATGCAATCATACCTTAAAGAGAGATTTTTCGCAGTAAACCAGCGTACGGAGGCTTCAGGGATGGAAGAAGTGCTTGCAGGTGTGCCACAAGGGTCAATACTCGCTCCGCTGTTGTACACAATTTTTACTTCTGATATGCCCACAAATGAGAATACACTTACCGCCACATACGCAGATGACACCGCCATATTAACAAGCCATCTCTCTTCTACACAAGCTTCACTCATGTTACAAAACCACTTATCAACAATTGAGAAATGGAGCAATCTTTGGAAAATAAAGTTTAATCCCTCAAAGTCACAACATATCACCTTTACACTCCGTCGTGAGACTTGCCCTAGCATATACTTATACAATGAACCTATTCCACAATCCGACAAAGTTAACTATTTAGGACTTACATTTGATAGAAGACTAACTTGGAATCCACACACACGATTAAAAAAACAGACACTGAACAAACGATTTAAAATTCTTTATTACCTACTCAACAGACAATCAAAATTACCATTAAAATCAAAACTTTCGACATACATATACCTACTCAAACCAATTTGGATGTATGGGTGCCAAGTATATGGATCGGCCAAGTATTCCAATATTCAAAGATTACAAAGTTTTCAATCCAAAATTTTAAGACTAATTGTTTCTGCCCCATTTTATGTAAACAATAATACACTTCACAGAGATCTTCAAATCCCAACAGTTTTTTCATCCATCAAAACATATTACAGACGTTTTCATAGTAAATTACAAAATCACACCAACACACAAATACAATCACTCCATTCCCCACAATTACCACGTAAACGTCTGAAAAGAGTATGGATAAGAGACCTCTTAAATGATTAATATCATTTCATTAATCCAGAGCGGCTGCCAGTGGGTAGCTTTCTCTATAACGCCCATAATGCCAAACACACAGTCTGACATCCAATCTGCTGGTTGTATATCATGCATGTACAGTTGTAGATACAAATAAATGAAGTCAAAAAAAAAAAAATTTTCATCATATGTGTTGGCAAAGCATCTGTGCTTTTGACGGTAGTGACAGAAAAGAGTTCGACCCTGCTCGGACAAATGTCGATAGAAATATTTATGCATATATTGAAATTAAAAACACGATTTTGATATAACAGAACGTGCTTTTTCAAACATTCATAAGTAGCAAATGTACTAAGAACAATGTTATCAACAGTTATTTCTACAGTATTGATGTTCAATGACTTTTGCTGATAAATTATCAAATTCTGTGTCATATCTATTTCTAAGTCATACTATTGAAACTTCCAAAGCGCAACTGGGTTTCGTTTCAATTTGAATAACAAACGTCCAAAGAAATCTTTTCTTAAAATAACTCAAGACTTAGAACTACTTACTTTCCAGTCAGAAATCCTATTCCCAAACCCCAGCGTCTAGTTACATCATGTTTCCCTATAGGTTTATTGCCATTTCCTGGCAAAATCCTTGAAACCTTCTCTTTAAACATATATAAACCATCCTTGAAAGCTCCAGTGTCATTCAAGCCCATCATTTCCAGGTCAGTCGAGTCACTCTACCGTTCAACAGTGCCAAAGGATGGTAGACATCATTCCATCCTCCCTTGAGCGGAACTAATACTGCCGGGGCGATGAAATCCTTCGATTGGCTTGCTATGGGTTCAGAAGGACCTTTCATTCACTTATTACCTCCTAAAACCCCCATCTATCCGATAGATACTTTCAAGAGTGAATCGAAGCATCTTCACTATCCACTATGCTTTAGAAGGTGTTCCGCAAGGGAACATCCTTGGTCCATTCCTTATTGATTATACACTACTCAAATTCCTGATTTACCGCCAACCTTTCATCAAACACAGAACCTGTTGGGGAACTTCCAGAACCATTTCTCCAGGTTGGAAGAATGTTTCAACAGATAGAGAAACATACACAAAGACACTTCTTTTCCAACGTACAACTTCTCCAAAAATAATGTTACCACCTATTAAATTTAAATTTAATATATTATATAATATGATGATATTAATAGATTTACCGTAACTTGGAAAATATACTCAAAACAATCGAACTGAACAGAAGATATTAACTACTGGGAAGAACTGAATAGAACTGATGGATTCAACAAAGCGTTCCAGCCGCAAAGAATCCAGTCCCTCCAACCAATCATTCGAACCATTGACAAAGGTCCCTACTTCTTAACCAACTTTACTATCCACACAGGCCTTCAAATCCCATTTGTCCTCGGAACGGCAACAAGTCGATACAGGTGACTGCATAAAACTCTTAACCCTCACGTCAACTCCTAGGTGTACGCTTCAACACCCTTCCCCGACAATCCTTTAAGAGACCAAAAGCAATTATCACTTTTCTAGTATCACATTTTTCCTAATATGTACGCTGTATTTTATGAATCTCTTTCTACTACTATTTAAACTAGTCCAGACTTTCTTAAAAGTATTTACATCACAGGATAGTTCAACGCCGTTTCGTTTTCAAAACTTGAATGAGCTAATAAAATACTTCAATAGTTTTCTGAAGTTCTTA
Source organism: Cimex hemipterus (assembly GCA_039619505.1). NCBI lineage: Eukaryota > Metazoa > Arthropoda > Insecta > Hemiptera > Cimicidae > Cimex > Cimex hemipterus. The sequence continues at coordinate 16,929,894 of CM077108.1, forward strand.
TCCAAACGCTTTTTATTTCTGAAATTATGTTTGATTTATAACTCTGATCTAACTACTTTTTTTTTTTTTTATTAATGGCTTTACGTTTCCGCATTAGCCACCAGACTTTAAAATTCGTGTGTTACAACATGTGGAGGGTTGCTATTTTGGCGGTATCAAGAGGTCCACCCACCCGGACGCAGCCAACCAGCCGGGCGGATCAACGGGCCTGCCATTTGGGTATTCTTCTTTAGAAGAATATTCTTTATCAATAACGAGGGTCTTAGCGGAAATGTGGATAAAAACCACTAACATCGAAATAATGTGGAAAAGTCCACATCTCCCAAACCCCCGGAGCAAACTCGCTCTGGAGGCCCCCTTCACCACCCAACAAGAAAACAGCAGCCGGACCGACGGCCCTCCAGTCATCCATACAGACACGAAGTCAACTAGGATCTAACTACTTGACTAGTTTAATAATGAAGAAGGATTAGCCGCTTAGAACCTTTCTCTTATATTTAATTTTTCTTTAAATTTCTACGTCGAAGTTGACTGTTGACTACAGCTTCACAAATTCCAAAGAAATTATAGTTTTACCTCATTCTTCATTTATCCAGGCTTTTTCATCAATTTATTTTAGAACAAAGATTATTTTGAAATCGCGAGATGCGGTCTGGTGTGATGTAGGTTTCAGAAACACATTTTCTTATCGTGCCAACGTTTCGATCTTTATTGAGATCATCTTCAGGGCCTGGGATATACAAACATTGTTTAAATTTATATATTATGTTCAATCAAAGTATTTCTTCTCACTCGAAGTGTTTGTTTTCTGTGTAATTATGCCATTCTTTCATGTCGAATTGAGAGTGCCAGTGAGATATTGCTGTTTTATGTCTATATACGTTGGATTTTGAAGAGGTTGGGAAGGAAGTCGGTACAGAAAGGCATTTTTGTATTAAATAAGGCCCTGAAGATGATCTCAATAAAGATTGAAACGTTGGCACGTCAAAGAAAATGTTTTTATGAAAAGTACATCAAACCGCATCTCACGATTTCCAAATAATCATCGACTAACGGTCACTAATCACCAAACAATGTTTTAGAACCAATAAAGTGTTCAAATAATTCAAGCTTGATTTTCTATGACAAATGAGATTTCTAAACGCCTTTTTTTTAAAATTTATTTAATGGCTTTAACTTCATGCTTTGATTTGTAACCATAGAAGTTTAGTATTTTCATTGATTTCGTTTTATTACTATCTACTCTTGTGATCGATGCCTTAAGCTTTTAAACTTGAAAGTTCGGCTATTTCAAGAAATAAGTTGTTCTGCATACCTTTAGTATTGCAGATACTGAAATAATATAAATTTGTGCTCAATCGACGTAATGTAGCAGAATTAATTAAGGGTTTCAGTTAAGATAAAAAAGTAAATGGCACGAGAGGGATTTGAACCCACGATCTTCGGCTAGATATGCCGCTGCTCTACCACTTGAGCTATCGTGTCTTCAGCCCACTCGGACACCACTTCCCATCTCAACCCCACCTTTTGAATTTTCCCTCCTCTTTCCCATTTTTCTCATTTTTCCGATTACACATTTGAAAAATTGGAAAAAGGAAAGAAAATTCAAAGTGGGGTTGAGATGAGAAGTTGGTGTCCGAGTGTCGAGGTCACGATAGCTCAAATAGTAGAGCAGCGGCTTTTCAAGCCGAAGATCGTGGGTTCAAATCCCGTTCGTACCACCGACTTTTTTACCTCCACTAAAAACCTTAATTAATTGTAATGTATTAACTGGTCAAGATCACGTCATTAGTGAATGTAGTGTAGTATGTTAATTTTTTTTAGAAAAAATATCGATACTCGTATTTTGCATCCCAAATTTTTGAGAAAAAATGCTTGGAAATTTTGAAAGAGAAAATAACGGTTATAACTTTCAATGATTCCACCGACCCATCGGAAACTTCTCCTGTACTTCAGGAACTCATAAACTACACGTAACGGCAAAAACGTCGACCACTTAAATAAATTAGAACCTCAGAAATAAAATAAAACGTACTAGAGGCTAATTTTAATTTCATCCTCATTTCTCAGACTTTTACGGAAACATGTTTGTGATGGATCCACTTTTAAGTGGATCATCGGAGGAAAACAACACTCGCTGATCTAGGTCAAAAATGTTTTATTATCAAAATTTGATATCACGGTATCAAAGAGTGCTTAAAACCGATGCTTACAGTCTTTTTCAAAAAATGATAACTTTTTGCCTATTTTACTGATATCGCTTGGGTTTTTCAACTTTTCACATATTTAATCTTGCAAATTTCATCCTTCGTAAAAAAAAAATTAATTTCTAAGTTTAAAAATATTTTTTTCCCTTAGAAGATTTCTTCTCTGCCAAAACTCTACCATAGTCCTTTATATCCTTGCTCTGTTAGTCTTCAGAGGTTGTCAAGGTAATAAGCAGGGTGAGGCACAGGCAACAAACCCTTCTCCTAAGTGTAAGGCAGTCCTGGAAGTTGGAAAACGACTGTGTACCTCGCCTTATAAAAAAAGAAGACAAAAAAACCTGTGAAATATACCTGCAAAACAAAGAGTCGAGTATAAACGGTCGGTAATTTGTATAAGATATATGGAGACTATAAGTGAAACAATCCCCAATGTGACATTTTCAATTGCCAGAAATATTTGGTAATATTATTCTCGATAATAAAAATTCAATTTCTACCCTTTGTTTGAAACTTTCTTATTTACTGATTACTTTAAAGAGTGTTTTTTCATTATTTATGATATTTCAGTGCTACATTTATGTTTTTTCGAAACATTTTCGCAATTTGTTTTGCTTTTACACATTTGCGTTTCTCGAATGGGCAAAGAAAATTGAACATTTGACAAGCATTTAATTTATACGCTAAAAGTTTAAACCTTGATATTTCTTTGTTAGTATATTGCGACCCGTTTTAAGAATAATTTTTGTTAAACGGACCGATTATCAAAACTTTATACAAACTTCCGATCACTTTAGAAAATCAATGGCCGTTTCCTTTACCACTTTTTAAACTGTCAAAAACAAGACTTTCCAGCTTTTTATTTCCCAAATAAAATGGCTAAGACCAGGAAATTGCTTTAATTTTAAAGCGCGCCGACATCCATTGACGCATAAACGCGAAAGTACGTCGATATTAAATTTTCCTAATGGGTAAGGCTTGGTATTAACTAGCCATTTCGAGAATGACGCCATTGTAAATTTCTCGCGTAAGACTTTATGAAGGAAAACGAATCTTTTATAGTTTTTATCGATTATGATGTTCTTTTAAAATATTAATAGCGAACTTAAAAATCTTTATGTACGTCTCTCTAACTTAGCGAAGAAATGTTTAAGTTGTTAGGAATTGGTCTGATGCGCAAAAAAAAAAAAAAAAAAAAATCTTTCCCAGGAGCAGGTGCAGTTTAGCCACCTTGCACTTTTAGCGGCACCACCTGCTGTTGGTGATAGAGTGTGACGACGAGATGATTGCAATCTTGCCAGCCATTCCAGTTCCAACTTAATTAAGTCCATTAATTTACCTAATTTAATTAAGTTAATTAATAAATTAGTTACAACTCTAATCCGTTGTGGTTCAACTGTTGAGAGACCAAGGTCTAAGATCTGCATCTGCCAGCCTTTTCGTACAATGCAGTTTTCAGTAGGAAAGAAAGATGTCTATGAGAAAAAAATCTGGTTGAGCATAAGGCCTTTTATGTTAAGTTTTCACATTTCATCAATCTTTATGTAAATGTATATGTAGAGATAGACATTAAATCAGACGTAACTACAGGTTGACGAGAATGGAAAAAACATAATTTAATTCGAAAACAATCTTTTCTATAAGAAATTTATAAAGTTAATATTATGATTAACTGTTTCAGAGATTTTAAATGAGATTATACAAAAAAAAAAAAAAAAAACAGTTTAAGTGCCAAAAAAAGGATAAAAGGTTCAATTGGAAATCAATGAAGTATGTGAATACTTTCAATAATGCGTTTGGCCATTTAACTTGCAAAACCTTTGATTCGGAAATCGTGAGATGCGGTCTGGTGTGAGGTAGGTTTCAGAAAAACATTTTCTTTATCGTGCCGACGTTTCGATCTTTATTGAGATCATCTTCAGGGCCTGGGATTTACACTAATCACCACACCTTTGATGTAGTTGAGCAATTTCATGGTTGTAAACGAAGGGAGGCTAGGGAACGATTTAATGAAACATTTTTTGGTGATACTAGGACGAAACATATTAGACACATGCCCTGCGCTTCTTGCCAACGGCCCCACCAAAAGCAGACAAAATAGTGATTTTAGTCTTTTTTCAATTTCTTGTTGGGGCCGCGGTAGTCGAGCGGTTAGCTTTGAGATCCCGCGGTCTCCGATTCGATTCCCACCGTCACCTCTCGCCTTTTTTTCAAGCTACCAAGCTACTTCAAGATTCCCCCCCCCAAAAGGAATACGCATAATTATAACCATCAAGCCATAAAAAAAAATTCTTGCTCACCTAAGACGTGATAGAATAATTTTTCATATGCCCTTACTTTACGCTTAGACTGACTCAATGCAATAATAATTATTGACCTAAGAAAAACAACTTACAGTCCTGGACCCAACTTTTCCTATTCACCCGTTTCGTTCTTTTGCCGTGATTGAATTTCCAATTATCGTTGCATACTTGACGTCCCATAGAGAGTTGAATAATACTCTCTAATTTACGTTTCACGTAGTGCTTAACGGTTTAACCGACTCGTTTATGTTGACGCCCTTTTTTAACCGGGACCCAAAATGTGTGAGTCTTCTTGTTAAAATGCAGCAATTAAATGGGTCATGTTAATGGGATATAAGTGAGTCATTTCCGGTGCGCGCTGAACATGTCCAGTCTCTCCCACGAGCGCGTAGCCCCGTGGAGAAAATTAGAAATCTAACGTGTAAACCGTTTCAACAATCCAAAAATAAACACAGAACAAAACATAAACGTAACTTTTTAGAAATGGTTTACATCAACAGGGATATAAACATCAATTACAGACGAATATAAACGCAGTCACAGCTATGCTATATCATAAATCAAATTCGATATCAATAACATCAATAACCCACAAAGTATATCATAAATCATATAAAACAATCATTACACTCCATACGACAAACAATTCTGCACTGTAAATTCACTAGTTTTCGTGGTCCGCTTGACCAATTAATATCTTTCAATTAATTAATCTATTAGTTAAGATAAAAAGTCAGTGTCACGAGCGGGATTCGAACCCATGATCTTCGGCTAGAACGCCGCTGCTCTACCACTTGAGCTATAGTACCCTCAATCCAAAACTGGCAAAAAGGAGAAAAAAATTCAAAAGGTGGGGATGAGAGGGGGGGATGTTAGAGTCCGAGTGGATCGAGGTCTCTACAGCTCAACTGGTAGAACAACGGCTTATCTAGCTGAAGATCGTGGTTCCAATCCCGCTGGTGACTGAATTTTTTAAATCTCAACTAAAAACCTAAAATATTCTACAAAAGTCTAAACTCCAACAATTAATATCTTTTTTTCGTAATAATCCTGAATCCCTGAACAACGAACCATCAACCTTTTTTCCATTGGCGGACCCCCCCTCACCTGTAAGCCTACTCCTCGTAGAAAAAAGAAATTTTTATCCCTACATCCTTCCCCACTACTTCAAAATTAAACACATGTACACAAAAAAAAAACATTCATACCTCACTAACACTCCGAACATGAGACAATGGTGACACAACGGCACAGAAAACACATTTGCAAAATTTTAAGACATCATCCAATAATGACGCTTTAGAAAATTTAATCGAATTAGTAACCAAGTTGTATAGATAATACTGAACAAGATTGCCCCCGAATGTGACCCCTGAGAGACTCCTCATCCCATAGATACCCGTCCGAAAAAAACCCCTAAAATTACCCGAAAAGATCTACCAATCAACAGCGGTTCACCATACCCACACTCACACAAACGCGCGCGAGTGCGCGCGCGTATATAATGTCTCGAAAATTTCAGATTCTACTATCCATATACTACAAAAAGTCCTATAAACCCCTGTCCAAATCTCAAGTTTAAAGAAGTAATATCAAGTTTTTTTCTTTTTATTTTTCAACTTAGGTCCACTAAATTGCTTGTAAATGTATAAATGTGTGGGGTTCAGTGACCGTTATTTAATGATTATTTGGAATTTTTTCACATCCTACATGTATTTGTACAATACAATGTTCATAAATCCCAGGCCCTGAAGATGATCTCAATAAAGATCGAAACGATGGCACGATTAAGAAAATGTTTTTCAAAACTTCATCACACGAGACCGCATCTCACGTTTTTTTCCAGATAATTATAAATTTAAAATTTTTTCATCGTCTTACTTACGTTTTCGTGTTTGAAGAAGCACAGCATCTGGAGCTCGCGGAACACCCTCTTGGACGATACCAAGGATTGGAACACGTTGGGCAGCTTCTTGAGGGCGACTCGTCTACCATCTCGGGGGTCCGTAACTGCCCTAAAAACAAATCAAAAAATTAATTATCCTCCTATTAGAAATGACGATTGACTAAACAAATTGAACTTCATGTAAGGCATTGGTTGAGATAAATTATTTATCTGTATGTAGATCTCATCCTTTCTTGCTCTTTTTTTTTCCTCTCTCAATTATTAATAAAACAATGATTTAAAAACTAGTGATAAGCTCGACATGTTAAGATATTTCCAATAACTGAAAAAAATTTCATTAATTGTTAATGCAATATTCAAAATAATATTGCCATCAATAGTCTTTGGAAAACCAGTTTTTTCTACAAGTCTTCTGACAAAACTTCTTAACTACTTCGTAATGTTCGTTAGTTTTAAATAATTTCTTATCAAATCTGAACTTTATCTCGGCAATCTTACATTGCCAGTAGTTTACCTCGATGTCAAAACTTTATTGTTAATTTTTTTAACAAGTATAAATTATTTGAAGTTCTACTGGTCCGTGATTGGGTTGATCCATCTACAGAGCAAAATGGAAGGATTTCATCTTTCCCCTGCCAGCAGGAAATTAAGAAAATCCAGCACAGAAGGTGGTGATCAAACTTCTGCCAACGCTTAACGGGGTCGATCCTCGGAGGGGAAAAATGGCCCGTGTCCTGCCAAGCTTTCATGTGCTATCCTGATAAAACGTAGTCTCCTAACGGGGCTCTTCTTCTCTCAGATAGGTTTATTGCCGGTCTTCTTTCACTCCGTGGAAGATCCCCGGCACGCAAACCCAGTCGTGAGTCGTTTTGATGTACTGCGATGAAACCAAGCCCGAGATAATTGCCGTTGTTAGAGTTTTTTGTCCTTTAATGTGGGGACGAAAAGTCGATTTTCATGTGGTTCGATAACGGAACTATCTTGACATTAAAACCGTCCGGGCTCGTTTTCAGACTGTTATCAACAAGTAGCTCTTATCAAAAGGGCTGTTGAAACGATATTTCATTTTAAAAATCAAGCTCAAGGCGAGGGAGGAAATTGAAAAATTAATAAATAATTGCAAATAATTAATAACAGTCTTCTACAACTTTCATAATCCATGTGCAAAGCAAAATAAACCTGTTAGATTTTGTAGCAAAGAAATATAGGCCTTAAGTTCACGATTTAATAAATTTAGTACAGGATCGAGGTTTTAAACCAGCCACGTTTAAATCCGGTTTGCAAATAAACTGTACATTTTTTTCAAGCTAGTGCCTGTATATAAAAGGATCATAATTCACTCGTTTATACAAGCAGACTGATCTTTTTCCTCCTTTTTCAGATGCGGTCGTGTTAAAAACTGGCTTCTTCCCACGATGGTTGAATCCATGAAATCCGACTCTTGCAGTGGTGTTAGATAATATTGCAGAATAAATACTGCGAAAATGAGGCCGAAAAGAAAAGAGTTCTCGCTGTCATACAACTCGAAACCGTGGAAAGACACTGTTTTACTAAGCATTCGGTATAAAGAATTAAAATTAATTATTAGTCAAAGTTAATTAAGAAAGGAGTGTTAGTGAAAGTATTCAAAATGTATATCAGACAGGGATAATTTTTATGTCTAATTATGATCTCCATTACCTAGTTCGCCTGTCTTCCCTTAACGCTACGTAATGCTGCATACAGACGAACAATTTTGGACTTTCAGAATGTACTAATGAATTATTTATTTCAAGTGTAGTTTCATTATTTTCAAAAATTCACTAATTTTCGTGGTCCCCTTGACCCATATCTTTGAATTAATTAAGGTTTTTAGTTTGAGATAAAAAAGTCAGTGTCACGAGCGGGATTCGAACTCATGATCTTCGGCAAGATATGCCGCTGCTCTACCACTGGAGCTATCGTGACTGCGATCCACTCGGACACTAACTTCCCATCTCAACCGCACCTTTTGAATTTTCCCTCCTTTTTGTCATTTTTCAAATGTAGTGTATTCTGTTTGATTACGGGCGACCAATGAAATGGCCACGGAGCTTTAGAGAAGGTGTACTTTATTTAAAGTTATTAAATTCACTAGTTTTCGTAATCCGCTTGACCACCGAACGTGGGTTCGAATCCCGCTCGTGACACTGACTTTTTATCTCAAATAAAAACCTTAATTAATTGAAAGATATTAACAACAAGTTGAGCAGATATTTTAGAACGGGCTTAAAAATTAATCAAAACATCTACGCCCTTCTGAAAAAGGACGCCCCATGTATTAAATCCATTTTCGTATAAACGTTGATATTTCACCGGGCCTAGTCTAACTTCGTTATTTGAGGTGCTTACCGCAGAAAGTTTCACCGCTTTGACGTCAACACTTCGCAAATAAGACTCCCTCGCTTTCACAGATGTCAACCGAAATCAACATTCATTTTAGATTTGAATGTACGCCTTGAAAAGTTCAACAGGGCCAGCAAACAAACATTGTTGGATACACATATCTATTCATTTTAAGAGGTTGTACATTTTTTAACAATAATAATACGTAGGAATTTAAGATTTTTTAAAACCCTAACATTGCACAACCTACCTGTGGTTACATCTATTTGCAGTTTCCATGTATGCCAAGGCTCTGGGACACATTTTCTACGTTAAAAAAATAAACCACCGATTTCAAGGATCGACATCGTTATCCTTGCCGGATTAGATTCATGGCCGACCGTTTCGGTCTAGGAGACGTCTGAGGAAAAATGAGGAAATAGCAAAGAAAATTGGTGTTTTAGAACAGGGGCAGTATCGTAAAACAATTTGTGAGTCAAAAAAAAAACAACAAAAAAACCCGAGGGCAAAAAGACAATCCTTCTTCCCAAGGCAGACCCTAAGACTTGGACTTTTCCCTCTATATAAAAAGGAGTGTCCTCTTTTCCCAGATTCCCCTGGGGCCTTTTCACGCCTGTCTAACAACTGTTTCTTCCTTTCCCCTGGATGTCGAATCTCCGAATAAATTCAGCGGGAAAGTAGACAACATAGCGTCGAGTTTATTCGAGGAAAAGTCGCACTACTGTTGAATGGTCTCGTGCGGATTCGCAATACTCTCAGCGAAAAAGAGCATTCTAGCGAAAATAAAACCAGCAATAAGACAAAGGGTTTTTACCACGCTTTCTTACAACAAAACAAAAACAACCTGACATGTAGTGAACTTTATTTCCATTAAGAATATCATTAAAAATTATTATAAACTATTATCTGTATCCAAGCCATTTTGATCAATCAAATATATCAGCTAGTTCCATAAGTTCAATAAAATTCATGTAAACCGTAATATAAAGTCAACTGGTCTTGTTCTCCCATAAGGAATATTAGCTGTACAATCCAGGAAAATGAATTGCTCAATATATCGAACGACATTACGTCAAATTCTAAATTGAGCCAAATGAGGATGCACGAATTAACAAACGATCAGTTCTAATCGCACACTACCGAAATGTCATCAACAAATGATAACATAAGATAACAACTTGTAAATACAAATTTAGAATATTTCGGCTAAAATGGCGAATTCAAAATTATTGACCTGATTCTTTTTACACTATATTTACTTGATATTTACAACTGTAAATATTGTCTTAAGTAAATATGTTCGGCACTCTCATCACGACACAAGAAGAATGACACAAGCACACAGAAGAAAGACAAACACTCACTGAGCCCTGAAGATGATCTCAATAAAGCTCGAAACGTTGGCACGATAAAGTAAATGCTTTTCTGAAAACTACATCACACCAGACCGCATCACACGATTTCTGAATATTTATGTTCTTAAATTTGTTATTTGAGTCTCTTGTAGGAAAAGTTGCCCTGTGACAAAACTGCTCATACTGAAACTTCGTTTTGATCAAAGATCTTTGACTCTTTTAAAAATGATCAGTCGAAATATTGAAAAATAACTAAACAAGTTCAGGATGGCAAGGGATGATCAATACGTGAAACGCGTGTTACGAAACTGACATCACGAAAAAAAAATCACCATTATATCATTGACCACCAATTTGGAAATGTTAGAACTGAACTTCTGATGTAAAACGGGAGTAAGCGATTTGTAGCACTTTTCAGTCAAATGTTTTTTTGTTTTTTTTTTCAATGAAATGAAACCTTTTTCCAAGCAAATGAAACTTTTTTCAATCAAATGAAACCTTTTTTCAAGAAACTGAAACTTTTTCAATGAAATGAAACCTTTTTCCAAGCAGATGAAACTTTTTTTCAATCAAATGAAACCTTTTTTTCAAGAAAATGAAATTTTTTTCAATGAAATGAAACCTTTTTCAGGAAAATGAAACTTTTTCAATCAAATGAAACCTTTTTTCAAGAAACTGAAACTTTTTCAATGAAATGAAACTTTTTTCAAGAAAATGAAACTTTTTTCAATGAAATGAAACCTTTTTCAGGATAATGTAACTTTTTTCAATCAAATGAAACCTTTTTCAAGAAAATGAAACTTTTATCAATCAAATGAAACCTTTTTCCAAGCAAATGAAACTTTTTTCAATCAAATGAAACCTTTTTTCAAGAAACTGAAACTTTTTCAATGAAATGAAACTTTTTTCAAGAAAATGAAACCTTTTTCCAAGCAAATGAAACCTTTTTCAGGATAATGTAACTTTTTTCAATCAAATGAAACCTTTTTCAAGAAAATGAAACTTTTATCAATCAAATGAAACCTTTTTCCAAGCAAATGAAACTTTTTTCAATCAAATGAAACCTTTTTCAAGAAAATGAAACTTTTTTCAATGAAATGAAACCTTTTCCAAGCAAATGAAACTTTTTTTCAATCAAATGAAACCTTTTTTCAAGAAAATGAAACTTTTTTCAATGAAATGAAACCTTTTTCAGGAAAATGAAACTTTTTTCAATCAAATGAAACTTTTTTCAAGAAAATGAAACTTTTTTCAATCAAATGAAACCTTTTTCCAAGCAAATGAAACTTTCTTTCAATTAAATGAAATCTTTTTCCAAGGAAATGAAACTTTTTTTCAATCAAATGAAACGTTCTTCTAAGCAAATAAAACCTAAAACCTAATGATAATAATTATATAGAGGAATAAATAAATGACATTATAGTGCTAATAATAATTTTTATGATGATTGAACATTATTGATAATTGAATCGTAAGGTTACAAGATCGTTTCTTGTGAAGATCCGTATTAATCGAACTTTTAAGCAGGTTCGCTTTTGCAATTCATGGCAAGACACGTGTTAGTAGAAACTTTCAACCTGATGATGAGCTAAAGGGCTCGAAATCCGGACTATTGCGAAACAACTTAATACGAGTAGGAACCATCTTTTTAAAAACGATTGAACACCACCATCCACTCCATCATTCATAATTTCTATCACAGCAAATAGTTTCGCTCAAAAAAACTCTTCTATCCCACTTAATTAAACTTCGACGGGGTGGAAGTAGAAAGGTTTATTGAATTCGGATCTTCCCAAGAAAAGTTCTTGTACCTAAGCCGTAAGGCTACGATTCAATTATTGTATTATTAATAATCAATCATCATACAAATTATTGCTAGAACTATAATATGCCATTTATTTATTCCTCTATATAATTAGTATCATTAAATTTTAATTGAAATTAAAAAAATTGAAAATTTTGATTGAAAAAAGTTTCATTTTCTTGAAAAAGGTTTCATTTGATTGAAAAAAGTTTCATTTTCCTGAAAAAGGTTTCAT
>CM077108.1:16959730-16973256 GCA_039619505.1 Cimex hemipterus
GGAGAGAGAGAGAGAGAGAGAGAGAGAGAGAGAGAGAGAGAGAGTGAGTGAGTGAGTGAGTGAGTGAGTGAGAGAGAGAGAGTGAAAGAGTGAGAGAGAGTGAGAGAGAGAGAGAGAGCACTTAACTGAATCTACCTAACAGATTTCACTCGAAATATATGGAGATATTAAATATGGATATGGAGAGGTCCAATACAATGAAAAGGTGAAAGCATTGATATATTAATTATATATCAAAATCAGCTAATTTTATTTTACATTATTATATTTATATACAATAATGAACTATCTCTGTAACGACTTTCTCTTTTCATCTCTCTCTCTCTCTCTCTCTCTCTCTCTCTCTCTCTCTTAAATATAATCTTTTTATTTATTTGTGAACATAAAGGTCGTTAGACGTGTTGAAAAAGATATTATCGTGCCAACGTTTCGATTTTTATTTATTGTGATCATCTTCAGGGCTGAAAGTATATCCTTTCTGTAGACGTGTTACCGTTGTGTGTCCTAACACTCGCAACACGACACTCTGTCGCTTCGTCAGCAAACGCACATTTTCAGCCCCGAAGACGATATGAATATTGAAAAGTTGGCACAATAAAGAAAATGTTTTTCTAAACCTACATCACATAAGACTGCATCTGTTGATTTCCAAATAATCATTAATTAACGGTCACTAAATACTACGCATTTCTAATAATAATGTTACAAAAAGAACAAAGAAGAACTATAATGTTCATCTGTACAGTCCACGTTTTATATTGTATTTAGAAAACGATTGAAGCCACCTGTTGAACGACCATTAACCTAAGGTAAATCACAGTTCATCGTTGTCCCAGTTGTCGAACTTATAGTTCGGGTTGGGGATAACTCGATAATGATGTGCTAATGGGTCGCCAAAAGAGGAAATCCCCTTAGAATTGTAAACTGCATTTATCCGGCGTCAGAATGTCGGCTAGACTAAAATATACATTATCGCCCGGTTGTCGTGACATCTGCACCTTTGCGACCTTTCTTACACCCGAATTATCAGAGTTGAAGAGAAGTTTTATGATTGGACTGATTCCTTGGGGCATTTGGCCTTTCACACGATCGTTATAGGTTTGAAAAGGATGTTTCCGAGGCGCCGAGTCCTCTCAATAATTACGCTCCGGAGCGTTTTTCGTGATCGGCGCAGTTTTTATGTCAGGGGCAAACCGATCAGAATTTAATAAAAACGAATCGATTTAAGAAGTTCGGCCCTAGATAGTCATAATTAGTACTTTTACCGAGTTCGAATCGATATAACTGGAGTGAAATAACGGGAAATTTGGCTAATTCCTCTATGGAATTTATTGGTCTAGTCAAAAGGAAGGCTTGCACACCAATTTTGTTTAATTAGAACCAACACCTGCTTTTACAATGCATTAAGCTCTCCGAATCAATAATTGATTGAAAAATGCCTATAAAATATCATTATAATATATTTCTAATGATATTTTATGGACTTTTTTTCTGTTTGAAAGATTTTGGACTTCGGTTTTCGGAATTCGTACATGAGGAATTCAATTGTCCACCCTACCCCTCGAGGATCTAGGGAATGGAGTGTAAATATTTTCTCACATTTTCTCCCAACGTGAACAATTGTTTGTCGCAATTACGACCAATTTTCCAGGTGAAACGAGGAGTACTTGGGGTTTTCTTTCTGTTCCACTATAATTGGGAGAAGGGGTCGCCACAGCGATAACTCGTCCAAAAGCGCCCCCCCACATCAGCAAACGGTGCAAACTTTTCAATTCACCAATTAGAAGGGATACCGTAAAAGTTGAAACAGGCTCTTCTTTTGTTACAAAATGTGCACTTCTATGCTGGAGAATTTGTGACCTTTGTAACTAACTCCCTGAATCCCAGCTAAAGGTTAATGCAAAAACAAAACCAGTAACAAAAATTCAAAAACCATACATTGCATGAAAAACGAACAAATTTTCACTGTTGACTCATTACTGTGAGTGTGAAAGTCAGTCAGATAATATAGAGTATAACAGACAGAGGAGAGAGAAAACAAGAAGTGTGGAGAGAACAAGAGGAAAGAAGGCTCAGCAATAAATGCGGATAAATTTACGTAAATTTAAATATAGAAAATTTATATATAAAAAAATATACCTAGGTCGGAATACCTATTGTTCAACAATTTAGCTAAATTAGATAATTTGAAAACAAAATTAGTAACAAGCTACCACCATATTACTGAATACCAAAAGAAAATAGTTCACTAATATGTATGAAAATCCGGCTGATAAATTAATATATGATTGATGTATGATTATACATACATACAATAATCTCTTTCACACTCCTTCATTGTCTCCTTATTGAAGATGTGTATATCCTTACATATTCTCCCTTTCTCTGCCTCTCTCCTCCCACCCTCTCTTTCTGAGATTCGCCCGTTCGCCGTATAAATTCCCAAGAGTTTTAAATAAAACTACGCCCATTCATTTTTTCCTTATTTTTGTACAGTTCTTACGTAAACTCTTAAAACCCTGTTCGCTATCGTCCCTCTTGTAAATTGATCGTTACTTCCAATATTTGACCATGCGCGTTTATGTTACTCAAATATAAATAATGAAAATATAGAAAAAATACAACGACCATAAAATGTCTCTATAAGATATGCATTGAACAGTAAATATCATGATCAAATCAAATATTTTAAAAATTACAAAAAGAAGAACACTAATTCTCTGGTTGTCCATAATAAATTTATTAAAAACGCAAAAACCTTAATATCTGTTTTAAAAAAAATTAATGCGTGGCGATTATTGACCGTTAATCCATAATTATTCAGAAATCGTGAGATGCTGGCTGATGTGATCTAGTTTTCAGAAAAAACGTTTTCTTTACCGTGCCAACGTTTCGATTTTTATCATCTTCAGAGCCTTGGATTTACAAACATTCTTTAAATTTAACAAATTTAAATTTGAATTTTTTTTTTTTTTATATTCATAAATCTAAGTATTTCTACTCACTCAAAGTGTTTGTCATCTATGTAATTGTGCCATTGTTGCGTGTCGTGTTGACCCAGTCAGAATTTACTGTTTTATGTCTATATATGTTGGAATTTGAATGGGTCGGAAAGGAAGTCGCTTTGACATTTTTGTATAAAACGTCGGCTCTTTTATATACTGACTTCCGTTCCGACCCCTTCAAATTCCAACGTATATAAACATAAAACCTGAATATCACACTGTCACTATCAACACGAGACGCAAGAATGGCACAATTACACAGAAGACAAACACTTTGAGTGAGTAGAAATAATTTGTTTTATCAATATAAAAAATGTTTCCACATTTCACATATAATTGTTAAATGTAAACAATGTTTGTAAATCCCAGGCCCTGAAGATGATCTCAATAAATACCGAAACGTTGGCACGATAAAGAAAATGTTTTTCTGAAGCCTACATCACACCAGACCTCATCTCGCGATTTCTAAATAGTTATCGATTAACGGTCAATAATCACCACACGTTAAAAAGACAGTCTGTTTAATCTGTATTGTAACGTAGTGCCGTCTTTGGTATTTTTTTTTTTTTACTTTTGTTTAAAAAATAAAATGTAATATCGGCAAGAAAATTGAAACATGTAATGCAGACAGAGAAACCATGACAAATATCCGATATCCCCGAATGATTTCATAAGGTTTCGCATTTCCAATCCAATAAACACACAACCAACAATGGTGTATAAATGTATACGTAAATAACCTCAAATTACGACATGTATATTTTAGTAATACAGGTAGTAATAAAAAATAAATAAACCCACTCGTGTAAAAATTGAACCTCCGAGTCTCCTCACAAATTAACGAAGCGGCGAAACAACGGATTTAAAATGATGATTATTATGAGTAAGGATCAGTCGATGGCGATCGGATGAAGAAAACACGAAAAAAGTGCCGAGCGTTCGTCATATAACATCTAGGTAGAAATGGTTCAGATTAAAATTAGCGAAAGTTGAAGTTAACAAGCATTTTTGACGGCTCCAGAATTGGAAATACAGCTTTTTTTGTTCAAAAGTGTGTGGACGTTACAAAGGGGTTTTTATAGATCGGTATTTTAATTATGGATTAATTAATCTGCGCCACCCACTCAATTAGACGGCAAACGAAGCAATTTCCACTATAATCATCCCCAGTTCCATTTGGCATAATGAACAGAAAGTAGTAAAAACACCACGACCCCGAGAGTTGGAAATAATTTAATTTTTGAACCAAACTGGGCGGAGTGGTACTTTATCCAAAAGAGGTAACAAATTGCTTATACTGAGAGAACCGTCTAAAACCGGCCGTGACGTAAACTCGCTGGACGGACTTTGTTTTGAAAGGAAAGTTAAGATAATCCAATTTTCCAACGAGACCCAGAATTAACGGGGACGAAGCTTTTCTATTCGGTGGATCTTCCCAACTTCCCTATAAGTAAGCTTCATTTCCATAGGAAAAGATACCAGCATGCGCCATCTTTTGAGAGATAATCCTCTTGTTCTAGGCCAATATCTTATCATCACTCTTCCTGTAGACTTTCCCGGCAAATTACCTAAGCCCCTTTTTGACTTCCTCTGATAAGACGAAATTATCCTAAGTTCCCTGTCATTACTATCAATCTAACCCAAATATTTGTTGAGGGATTCCATTTTAATTAATGATCAAATCCCTATCATACTATCTTCGTAAATATTTGGCCCCGTACTACTAATAATGTTCTGGGGGGGGGGTCAGCGTTTTTTCGGTTTATATAAGGAATTATATACCGATTATTAATTCATTATATATATTAATATCAGACGATAATATTCTAAAGGAAATAAATGCTAACTCCAATTTTCTCACCCTTCCAAGCAGGCATTTCCAAAATTAATTTTTATTTATAAACAAACTATTTAAATGTAAATTAAATTGGGTGTTTGTAATGGGCTGCCTTGACAAATATTCACACGGAATATGTTTTGAAAATTTTCTCCGACCAATAGAATTAATTAAAAATTGCTATCATTAGGCTTTTAAAATTTTTCGATTTTTCATTGATCGTGTAACTTTATGATATTTAAAATTAACCCTTAAATTTCGTTAAAGAACTACTCATTTGTATTACACGAGTATGATGATATGAAATATCATAGTTGTCCTATATTAAAGATGATAGCACGCTTTAACTGTGACTTTTTTTTGTCTTTTTTTAAGTGTATTTTATTGTTTTCTGCAAGGTAAGAGAACGAAAAGTACAGAGACAATAAGAAACAACTAACAAATGAACCTCGGAGGATTTAAACATGCAAAGTGCGTTTGACTCGTTGGCCAATTCAGAACAGCAATCGATAACGAAAGAAAGAAATAAAGACAATGGAAAATGTGGTATGGAATTAATATAACACACTTGAACTGTACTTGTTTTTTTTCTCTTTTTTATATTTATATATTTACTGTTCAATGATGCTGGATCGATGAAAATATAAGGAGAAAATAAAAAGAGAATAGAGATTGAGGCAAGTTAAGATGGCAAAAAGTACCCAGAGAGTACGATATAACTTACAAGTGAACCTCGGCGGATTTAAATATGGAAAGTGTCATTTGACTCGTTGGTTAATACAGATCAGCAATCGATAACCGAAGAAAGAGATAAAGACAATGGAAAATGTGGTATACAATTAACATAGCACTTTTGAACTGTACAAATTTAAGGGAGAAAATAAAGAGAGAATAGAGATTGAGGCAAGTTAAGACGGCAAAAAGTACACAGATAGGACGAAATAACTTACAAGTGAACCTCGGCGCATTTAAACATGCAAAGAACCATTTCACTCATTAGCTGATGCACATCAATGTTCAACGATCGGAGTAAGAAAAAGACGGCTGAAAAAATGAACTTTTTTAAAATTTCACATTTCGCAACAACCGACACTCGACCTATACAATAATTTGGAAATTTTATCGATAGGATATTTAAGAAAAAATTGACTATGGAATTCCTTTAAAATCGAATGTTTGAATTTTGACCTTTTTTGAATTTATCAGTGTTCCCCGAGATTCTTTGGACTATGATATCATAAATTTAGTATTTGTCTGAATTATTTATTAGACATCCTGAGTTTAACGTCTTATGAATTTCTGAAGATTTTATAACCTTATTTGGAAGAATTTTGTTTACAAGCAATTCTTAAAAACTTAAATTTGGATTTTTTAAATTGTTTATGTATTTGTAATTCATTTTAGTTTTTATAAGTTTTGAGTTAGTCCTGAGTGGTTTCACAGTTACAACATTTTTGATCTTGTATTTTGCAATTTCGTGTAGATTTTTGAGTTTTGATAATCAATCATGATTATATGACAATTATGCAAATATTTACGAAATCTTCTTCTATCTTCTCTTCTGGCGTTTCATGTCCGGTTCTTCATATTAACTCAATCCTTCGGTTTATTACTTTTGTTGATCTTCAACAGGCAACGTTAATGCAATTTGAATTATACCGGAAGTGAAAGGTAACCCCTTTAACCGAACCGATATGGAGATCAGTAGAGCAAGGTGGATCTTACGTAATTTTCTTATCCTGTCTTATATGCACCAACAATTTCGATACATTCACACATTCTTGAACCGAATATTTTCATTATTACTTATTATAATTAGGCTAATTACATCTTTTAAATGCAGCAATAAGGCCTGTTTGACCCAATTTAAGAAACCTACCGTATTGCCAGGATGAATGGTTTCTTTCTAATGAAGACTTTAAAATACAAATCTTGTTTTCTGATGTTTTAAAGCTTCAGATTTTTTTTTTTTTAAATAAACCTGTACATTTGTTAGACACTTGAACGGTATTGAAAGTTGAAAGATACTTTGAATTACCATATAAATAAATTGTAAGCTATCTCGCAGTCATCCGATTGAATCTAGCGTTTGAAGAAATTCAAACTGAAATAACAGAACATTTACAACAACAAAAACTATTTAGAGATCGGGAGATGCGATCTGGAGAGATGTAGTCTTCAGAAAAACATTTTCTTTATCGTCCCAACGTTTCGATTTTTATTGAGATCATCTTCACGGCCTGGGATTTACAGACAATGTTGAAATTATACACGCATGTAAGATGTGAAAAAGATACAATTATGTACACAATATAGAAATTTTAGGTTTAATCAAATTATTGCCACTCATTCAACTTTTTTAAACTTGCATAACACCAGATCGTATCTCAAGATCTCCCACTAGTCATTAATTAACCGTCTCTAAATACTACATGCGACATAAAGAATTGTACTTTGTGGTTAAAGGGTTGTTCTGTAAAAAAAAATTTGCAAACAAACTAACAATATTCTTCCGGCGTGTTAACGCGGCAGGCAGAAACAGAACATTGCTTGAGGTTTCGGCGTATTCAATGGTAGATTTAAATCGGTCGGGAAACGACCAATTCGCAAGTTCATCACTCCGCAGACCTCAACAAGAAATCGCATAATATCCCACAATGCCCGATAGAATGCAGGACTTACACAACTCACAACCAGTTTTTTTCCCTAGTCAGGACTATCCCCAGGAAATGCTGCCCACCAAAAAGGAAAAAAAAACTCTAGCCATGGGTTTCGACAGGAATCCAGACAGCCCTGGGAAATCGGATAGGCTCCCGAGCGGCCTTTGCGGTCAGGGCCAGATGCCCTTGAGAAGCTTTTGTCTGGAGGGCTTTCTAGGAGAACCCCCTGGAGGAGGAGACCGGGAAATGAACCAGACGGTGAAAACTGGCGAAATTCCAAACTGCCTCCTGTGGTAATATAGGCGGGGACGGACCGCGGCGGAACCTTTCATTCCTCGAATGGGCATTAACATTTTTCGCGGCTCGTCGGATTCCTATTACCTCCCGACGGACGATTAACCGAGCGAGCACCTCACCTCGCCAGACCGAGAAGCTTAATTTGGTGTCATAATATATTTAAAATGATGAATTTATCACGAATGTGCCGAAAAGATGTCTTACAGAAACTGTATCACTTATACAGACTTATTAATTGAACAGTTTAATTATTGATCTCATCACTTGTTATGTGTGAGAAATGTATGTAGCATAATGAGTACAAGCCAAAATCATAATCCAACATTACAATTCGAATTAAAAAAAAACTTAATATAAAACTTAAATCAAAATCAAACTTTTTGTACAAATGTCATATTGTCCGGGCACGGCTTGTTATTGCGTTAGGAATTTTTGAATTATAGAAAAAGAGGATTTACACTATCGACACACATACACCATATATTTGTTAATATTAAATTATTAATTTTTGTAAATGGAACCATCATTCGCAGTATGTTTTTTTAACAGGGCAGCAATCACTTTTCTGACTTGAAAAAGTGTATTTTTAAAATTTTTGTTATTATTTTTTGTCACTCTCAACAGGATACACAAGAAAGACACTTCTAGACGAAAAACTAACACTGAGCGCTGAAGATGATTTCAATAAAGTTCGAAACGTTGGCCTGATAAAGAAAATGTTTTTCTAAAACCTATATCAAAACAGACCGCACCTCACGATCTCCAAATAATCATTTTGTTTTACGTTAAAAACTACCATATTTTTCGTATAGAATGAAATTGGTATTATGTAATTCCGAGCGTAAAAAGTGCTTCGTAAGATTCTTCGATCAGGCATTTCGTGTCGTTGCTTTTTTGAACTTACGATTTTGTCTTTTATATGCACTGCGTCAAATCTACCTTAACAAATCAACCGTCGTCTGGAGATATTCTCCTACAAGAAAAGTGTAACCTTTTTATGGGTTAAATTGTGCAACAATCGGAAATATTAAGAGTTCGTTCATAAAATTGCTTGTCGAACCTCCTTTCGATACTTTTGTTCAAAACACCCCACATTGTACACACACATCCTCAAAGATTGTTTTTCATATTATAAATGAATAATAGGCAAACAATGGTATACATTTGTTTAAAAAAAAGGCTCAGGTGCTGAGAAATACATGCTTTAGATAAAAAAAATAAGATGTCAAAAATTATCACTATTTTACGTTGTGTCCCGAAATTGACGTTTCATTATTTTTAAAAGCCCCTAGCTACGAATTCGTAGGATACTACAAGAATCTGTTGTAATAGACCAATTAGATTGTGAGAAAATTGTGCCGAAATCTGGTTACAGGTAACCTTTGTGGCATCTCAACAACTAAAAGCACTTTGAAAATTTGCGAAATATTGTAAAAGCTGATGATTGATCGGAAAGTACAGACACTTTCGAACAAGAAATGAGTTTAAAAGTGAAAACCCATAATTTGTAAATTGATTTAGACAAATTGTTAATTTTAGTCAATATTTCGCGGATATGTTGAACGTGCGTGAGGGGGAAATAAAATAAACAAGAAATTAATCGCATGTGCCTAAAAGAAAAAGAAAAAAACTTTTGGCCAATATTGTCATGGATAATAATGCAAAAGGGGCGTCGGTGGCCGCAACGGTATAGGCGTTGACACGGCGCTCATCACAGTAAGGTAAAGGTCCCGGGTTCGAATCCAGCGGCCCTGCATTCGAACTCGTGATTACAAATGAGCATTTCTTTACAAACACCGTCGCCCTGAGGTATATATGACCTCTCATGTTGCGAACCCTCGTTAAAAAATATTTTAAAAATCGGAATTAAAATGTTATTGTACGTACCATATATACCAGAAAATAACAGTCTTAAAAATCCAAAGAAAAAGCTGGATGAACTTACCTGTAAAAAAATAAAAATAAATTAATGACGAAAATGGTACAATGATGACACTAAACTTATTGGTATATAATGATTTTTTTATTGGTTATTAGAACAGAAAAAGCGTTTATTTATAAGTACGTAATTATCGATAGATCAATATCCAAGATGTCGTGAAAGTGAACATTTGTTCGTCTGTTTAGTTCCTTTACCTATTTTGTACAATATTATTGTTGCTTATTATTACACCATCATACTGAATAGCATTGCTTAAATTATTGAAACTGTATATTTTTATTGGTATTAATAATTTATTTACAGGTTTCTGGGGAAAACCCAGCTAAATAAACTTAATTGAATATTTTGTTGTTATTAAGGTTTGTTGAAAACCTGGGAGTATACGGCTATTAACACAACCTCTGCTAATCGGGTTACGTGCATTATTAAAGTACAGAGCCATGTGACACAAATGTGACGCCTTTTCGGTACTAATAACACCCTGGCCACTAACCGGAGTGCCAGCGAGCTATTTCATAAATTCTTACTTGTATCATGCTTATAAAGGAAGAAAGGCTGATTGCGGGAAAGGAAGGAGTCAAATCTGTGGTCAAAATTCAATCTCACCGAGTAATTTTAATTAAAGCAGTTTTAAACAGAGAATAGACTAGTATTTGAAAAAAAAAAATCAATTAATTTTTTTGGAAACGAACTCGCACTCGTCTCTATGAATGACCTTCCTGAGCACGTTAGCACCTATTGAAATCTCGAAAGGTCGTTCACGTTGGAACTGTCTTAATAGCAAGTTTAGTAAGCTTCAATGGCTAAGATCAAACCCTTTGTTCTGTAGTGAAAAGTATGTTTAATCTTTGAGTGAGGAGTCGACCGTCGGTGAGGAAAATAGAGGACAGCGCTCGTTACGGTTCCAGAACTCGTAGTCATCACCGAGGAATCAAAAAAACACAGAAATCCGTGCGTGACGGATGTTGGGCCGGGCAAAGCGTGAAGGTGGTGGGGCCGGTGGCCGTCGGTCGCATGATTACGGGCTCTGCTCGATCCTTGGATGATGGCCCGCCGGCTGCTTTTCATGCCCTTCGACAAAAAGAAGACGCTCGTCCCACACAGATGCCCCATGGTTCGTTGCACCGTCTCCGTGTTTTTATCCAGCGAAGGGTACGTTCGAAGTTTTCTCCCCGTCCTATTTATAGACTATTCGGATGTCTATAATTGTCCGCCGACAACGCGACCGTGTATTTAAATGCCCAATCGTTTCGTCGACCTATCAAACGGCCCAACAGCCCAATTTCGAACCAGGTACTTACAAAACTATTCAACAAGGAAGTCCAACAAGCAACAACCAACTTAATATTGCTACGGATCATAGCGTTTTACTACTCCCCCAAGGAAATAAAAACGCTTGGAATACATTCCCGGAAGATAACCATCTTCTCTGACTGTCAGGCAGCACTAAATGCCCTAGCCACATGCAAGGTGAAGGCAAAAAGCGTTCAGAGGCTCCTGGCGGAAGTCCGCGACGTTTGACCCGTGGCATGGGTTCCTGTGCATTCGGGGCAAAGAGGCAATGAAAACGTTAATATGTTAGTCAAATAGGGAGCCAAATGGACTCTCTAAGTCCCGAACTCTACCGTGGCATAGCATCTTGCCACCAAAGAGGATACGTCTTAAAAGGGATCCTGAAGAGCCCAATACCTGGTGTAGCAATACCACAGGCATGACACGCGAAGAGATTCATTGAAGGGCCACAAGCAAAAATTACGAAGGAATAAGGAAGGCAACCTAATCGAATCATTATTCTGGTTATACAGGGGACTGCTGCGCCCCAACGAAGCACATGCACCGGATTAGATTACAGACAGAAGAAGCACTGTGCATACACTGCCAGGAAAAGCGAAGACCGCAATGCACATTTTTTCCTAGGTTATTGAAACTAGGACAGAAAAGCCGCAAGCAAGATCTGACACTAAGGAGCCGCTGGCAAGGTCATGGAAGTTGATTAACAACCTGAAGTTGGCCAGGAGTTGTAAAAAAAAACAGAGGAGCACAATAGATCCACTCAAATCGACGTGCAGAAGGCCTTGTGACCCCCTTTTATTCCTATCCTATCCCTACGATCACGTAAGAATGTCAGACTTTTTTGGTCGAAAAGCTGCTATTATACAAATTACCACCAGTTAAAATGTTAAATTACACTTATTTCAACGTGGAAAGAAGAAGGTTAATTTAAACAAACCTATTGTCTTACGTATCATGAACAACATAAATTTAAATTCCTAAGTCGTTTCTTACATCCACCATTCTTTCACTTCGCCGCTCCTTCATTTTTATTCCCCTTCATTAGCCACTCATCGCCTCACAGAAAAGCTAGCAGGACCTCAGGGAGTCCTCCTCTAGTTTGATATATTTTTTTTAAATAAGTCAAAAATAGCAACGCCAAATCAATACGCTAAAAAACCTTCGCGCATTTTGATTTACGTGCAAGAAAACAACTTTTTTACGAGGTTTCGCAACAGCAGAGATTATACCAACCCTCGAGGTGCTGGTGTTTTTGAAAAAAAAAATCCCATTTGTAAGTAAGTCGGGCTCGAATGCAGGGCCGCTGGATACGAACTCGGGACCTTTACCTTACAGTAATGAGCGCCGTTTCAAACCATTGCGGCCACTGCCCCCCCCCCAAAAAAAAAAAAACACAACTTGTATACTACCCCCGTGCTTCTTCGAATAATAATATTTTCTATGAATTTTTCTTTGAATTGCATTCTTTTTTAAAGTAACTTCACAAATTGGGATATAATTTTGAAAAGTTTTAATGGTTTTACTGGTCTTTTAGTTTCTGTCGCAGCGGTGGTCAGGATTGTAAGCCCAATTTGTTTTGTTGCTTTTATAAAACTAGCGTGAGAAAAGAAGCGCCCAAATGCCCATTATCCGCAGGCCGAACGGGCTTCTAGGGGTCAACAAATTGAAAGCTCCTCGTTTCCAGGTAGAGCTCAAATGAAAAGCCAAGCATAATAGGGTAGAGACAAGACATGCACAGCTTCTCAGACAAAGCGTCAAAAAACACTACGTTCCAGGACAGAAAACAATGGAGATCTCCGAGAAGGAAAAGTTTCTAAAGAGAAAGAGACACATTCCTGTTTTTTAATACATAAAACACTTATAAGTAGAATAATAATTCCGATTTGAGACTTTCATTTTCAAACACAATTTAGGCTCTGCGCCAAAGTTCACGTTTCCTAGTTTGCAAAGGCACGCGGAGGCAGCGGACGGTCCTGGTTTCCATTTATAAAAGGTCGTGCCGGCCTTGCTTTCGCCTCATCACCTCTATCGTTCAGTTACTCTTTGAACCACTAGATTAACGGATCATTGACCATATTAGTCCAACTGAAGCTAAATAAAAACCAAATTTTGTTTAATTTAAGACCCATAGAACAGCAGTGTTGGCGATAAAGTCAGATAATTAATTGTTAGTTGTAGTTTGACGGGTAGCGGTGTAATAATTGTAAATTGGGCTGGAACGGACTAATTGGGATCACGTTGTTTGTGTTGTATTAAGTTAAACCGTCTTCTACAAGACGAACAGAACGAATATAGGTTTGCGTCTCTCCATGTACATTATTTTTCTATAATAGACTACTTCTTTTTTCTAGAAGGATAGAAAGTGTGTCTCGGATTAAGAGCATATATGAAAAGACGCCTGAGATTTGCCGAGAATTTCCGGCGACTATTTTTGAAACGGTTAAACCTGCCCAGACCTTTGTTTCATTTTAAAACAAAATAAGGCAAAAAAA
>CM077108.1:16985679-17004729 GCA_039619505.1 Cimex hemipterus
AGAGAGAGAGAGAGAGAGAGAGAGAGAGAGAGAGAGAGAGAGAGAGAGAACGACGGATAGAGTGAGAGACAGAAGAAACCAAGATGAGATGGGAGAAAGCTATGCAGAATTGAAGATAGGAAATATTATTAAATAAATAATAAAACTGAAATAAGTAAAATTTAGATCAGTGAAGAGATAAATAAATGACCAGATAGATAAATATATTGTTAGTTTATTATTCGGTCAGTAAATCATTTAAGTAAACATGCTTTGTTTACAAGCTAGGACAACAGAAATTGCTGTTAGATTTGACAATGAAAAAGATAAATATAAGCTTCCACCCAAGAAGAAAGAAAATGTTAGTATATAGTTTTCTGATTAGAAAGAGAGTTCATTCGAAAGGTATAGTTATGTAACGATTTTCAGTGGCTGCTAACGATTTTTCCAACAAAGAGACTGCGAGGAGAGTGAGCTTGAAAGGAGATACTTTCTGTTTATTCATTTTACGAGGCTGTTGTGTTGAATCCGAATCGGTCGTTTTTATGTCGCCCTTGCATCTCAATGCATCGGCGGATTTCATGTCGCTCATGTTTCCAAATGTTAAAATCTCTTCTTTGCGAATCTGGAATTGAGTCCGTCCCCCTCATGAATTTATTTATGCAATCCAATCGTCGGGCGACTTTGCCCGACAGGGCCAACCCGAATCTTTCGATATGAATCTCTACGAACTAGTTCAGGTTTTGATTGATAAAACCCCGAATGACGGATATGCAAGGGAGTAAATAAGAAGAAAGTTTGTCTTAACAGGTGTTTTTTATTAGTGGTGTTTTGAATTGGTGCTTGCATATATGGGGGAAGTCCAGAATGCTAATCCTATAAATCGTTGAAGCCTATGGACAGAATCTTTTTAAATAACTCGCCAACATTTCACTTTAGTCGACTTTTAAATATTGATCGTTCCGTTGTCGGTTTTTTTTCGAGTTCTTCATTATGTAAATTACCAATTTACAAACAAAAAATTATATTCGCCTTTCGTTCAAATGCACTTGTTTTAAGGTCAGTGAATGAGCAAGATGCAATAACTAAACAAATCGTGATATGCATTTGACCTTTGATATATGTACAGGACCTACGGAATTGTTTTGCGTGGAAAAAGAAACCAGATACTGCCTTCCCGGATTTATTTCAGCCTAAAAGAATGCCTTAATTTCGATATTTCATATGTAAAAACCAAGATTTTTCCAATATCGACATGTAGATGTCCCGACCCGCCTTGCCGAAGGAAAAAATAGGGGCAAAACTCGAAATAGATTTCCTACAAAAATTGATTTCAATTTGTACAACGGAACGCCACGCCAGACAACGAACGTTTACGTGACCTATAAAAAATATCCGGCCGGATATTTTCTCCACCGTCCGAAGGATATATTTAAAAAAAAAATATTAAAATTTGTTTTTAACACAGTTAATTATTCTGAGGCAAGTTTATAGTAGTTGTAACATGTTGACATTACAATTGGAGGTATCGCAATCATTCGTACTTATAGCAGGTACAGCTCCAGACTCAAAAGTTTTTCTTAATAAAATTGATTCTTAACCATCAAGATGGTTCCGAATGTCATGCCGAACTGTCAAACAGTGAGCAAGTAGACGCCAAAAATGCTGGCGAAACACCAACTTGTATAGATTGATTGTACCAATTATGCCAGTGGTTTGCGTTTTGTCGAAGCGAAACTGAAAACTTTCCATCTATATTTACAAAAGATAAAAAAAAAGTCTTTATCTACTCGAATATGGATTATATCTAAGCGTCATTCATTGATCCGCCAGATGATATCGTTCACGATGAGAAAACGATGGCGCCAATTTCCCATTAAAATATGTCAAACCATTAACAACACCGCAATTTTGTTTATGAGACCACTAGTTTTCCAAAATCATGACGATCTGACCGTGCAGATACTTCCTTCAAGTTTTTAGTTTAATTTATTGAAAAAATGCTCATCTGTATTTAAACTAAATAGAGAAGTGGTACCTTTAGCCGAATGTCGTGGGTTCGAATGCTCGTGACACTGACTTTTTTATCTCAACCATCGGAACAGGCCTTGCCGAACTGTCTTTTTTGGAAAGACCGAATGATCTCATTTGTAGTTGGAAATTGTGGAAGGGGGCCCCAAGATATCCAAAATTTATATCTACGTCTATGTGGGATTCAACGACCACTTAGAAACCATAAATTGTTCTTTGTCCCAATTGCAGAACATAATAAAGACTAAACTTCCCTAGACCTAGGACACTGCTGAATCATTATTCCATGAAATAGATGAATTCTGTGATCCCTTTCATTCAGTTAACACAATTGTTTTATTTTTTTAATAATTTACATGCTTTCTTTGACTACTTTTGGCTATTTGTCTTGTAGATCTATTTTGTTTGAGTAATAAATAAATAAATTAGATACATGTTTTCATCAAGATATATATCAATCTATCCCACACTTGTCAGGAAAATTTCTAATTGCAATTTGACTTCGTGTTTGATAAATGTTGGCCTACATTCGCTTATATCAATTTCACTATATTAGGAAATAAATCTGAAACGTACATCGTACATTTTTAGCAACGGGTTACATTATCTGTCTTATCTATTTATTTTTTTATTACAACAAAAACATTTTTTTTTTATTTACTCTGATTTACACAAGGTCATGTAGGGTTTTATATGTATGAATATTGTAATGTGTTATTTACACGTTTCACAAATTTTCGGCTTTTACTGCACGTTGATGCACATTATGACTTTATATGGTCCATTTTTTAAACAGACCAAAATCCGATCATATTATAAATGTGACAAAAACATTTTGCTGCCCTAAAAGAATAATTACTGTTTTATTTGAAGTAAGTTGTTTATCAAAAATTCATCTCTGGAGAATGAGGTGGTGTGTTACCTTGCGTCAAAGCACTCTCAATTTTTTTTATTGCCTTCTCGCAAAGTTGATAAGAACGCCTCAAGCAGTCATGTGGTTCTTTACATTACTCCGGTTTTTGAACTAGTTGTCTGTATTTATTTATATTATATTTAGTGGTTTATTGACTAAATTATTTCTTTCAATTACTTAATCTTTTTATGTAAGGTTTTGGTCGAAATGAAAATGCTAGTGCCACGAGCAGGATTCGATACCCCGACCTTCGGCTAAATACGCAGCTGCTCTACCACTTGAGAGTATCACTAGTGTGCTCTACCAATTCTGTATTTAGTTTAAATACAGATGAGTATTTTTTCAATAAATTAATCTAAAAACTTGAAGGAAGTATCTGCACGGTCAGATTGTCAAGATTTTGGAAAACTAGTGGTCTCATAAACAACCATTATGGTGTTGTTAATGGTTTGACATGTTTTAATGGCAAATTGGCGCCGTCGTTTTCTCACCGTGAACGATATCATTTGGCGGATTAATCTCTGTTCGAGTTAAGTAAGGCAAATTAAGAATAAGACATTTTTTATTTTTTGTAAATATTGATGGAAAAAGTTTTCAGTCTCGCTTCGACAAAACGCAAACGAGTGGCATAATCGGCACAATCAATCTATACATTTTGGTGTTTCGCCAGCATTTCTGACGTCTACTTACTCACTGTTGATAGATTGATTCAACCTCATTACTGTCTTCAATTCGACGTGAGCATTGAAATATACTTTTTAGTCCGACATCCCATAATCACAGTGCATTTTGCATTCTCTGACCAAATAGACGAAAAAAAAAATAATAATGTATTTACATTATTCTTAAAAACACTTATAAGACTTCGTTTTCAGAAAGACTAAATATTACCCGTCTAGTCACATTTCGCCAAATCGGTAAACAAATTTAGGTGAGCTGGCAGTTTTTCATATTTCTCCTTCTAACCCATTTGATAAAACAATCAATCATAAATGATTCCAACTGATGAAAAAAATCATTGTTTTCTGCATAAAAAATTATTAATTTCATAACCAAGAATGCTTTGGTGAAATAGCATTGTTTTCTTCCTTTTACCAACCGTTTGAAAGAATAACCCAACCCAATGAAAAATTAAGGAACGCAGTCCTTATATTCTCATTACGTTGTTTCTTCAAAAATAAATTAATAAAAGATTTTAGTCAATCGGACATCTCAATCTTATAAGTATATTAAGTATTTTATATTCATGTTCATATACCCTTTCCTCCTCTAATTAGGTTTTGTTTGTCAGATAATAACATCCTGTTAACCCCAGAAAACCATATATTAACAATAAGTCGTTCTGCGTAATTTAATCTAAAATTAAATAATCACAGTAATCACATATGCTATGGCACATTTTCTCACTTCTGTTCCTTCTTCTTCTCTTATTAACTGTGATGCCCCCTTATATTATTTTTATGATTATGTTCTTTGCTCCCCTTCTTTTATCCCTGTCAATCTACTACTTCCTACGAACCCTTAATTATAGTAACATTACTTTAATCGGGTTTGATTAAAAAAGGAAGAAAACACTAGAAACAGAATTATTTTTTTTTACTATGTTTGGCTCATTTTCTTATTTCTGCTCTTTCTTTTTCTCTCATCCACTGTTATACCCTTTTAATGTATTAAGTTAAGTGTAGAGATTAGTGACCGTGAATCGATAATTATTCAGATATCGTGAGATGCGGTCTGGTGTGATGTAGGGTTCAGAAAAATAATTAATTAAGGTTTTTAGTTGAGTTGAAGAAAAAAAACTAATGGCACGAGAGGGATTCGAGCTCACGACCTTCGGCTAGATACGCCCCTGCTCGACCACCTGAGCTATCGTCACCTCGATCGACTCGGACATCAACTCATTTTCATCTCAACTAAAAACCTTAATTAATTGCCATTTATTAATTGGTCAAGCGGACCACGAAAATAGTGAATTAAGTTCAGAAAAGCATTTTCTTTATCGTCCCAACGTTTCGGTCTTTATTGAGATCATCTTCAGGCTTGGGATTTACAAACATTGTTTATATTTAACAAATACGAATGTGGAAAAGTGATACTTCGATTGAATATAAAATAAATTTTTCATTGCATAAATTCACTTTCCCACATCCTACATGTATTTGCTAAAAGTAACCAATGCCTGTAAACCCCAGGCCCTGAAGAAGATCTCAATAAAGATCGAAACGTCGGCACGATAAAGAAAACGTTTTTCTGAAACCTTCAACACACCAGAACGCATCTCATGATTTCTAAATAATTTTAGTGAAGGACAGTCATCGTGTCACTACATTCGTCTTCTTTTTTTGGAAAGTGACATCTAAACGGAAACTTTTATCATCAACAGATACGTCCGCCTCAAGCTGTCTTTTTACGTGTATGTACAGATACTATATGTCAAGGATAGATGAGATATTTTGCCCCTCCTAACGATTTTCTAAGCTTTAACTTACATCTTTTCCTAAGAATCAAGCACATCTTTCGCGGATCTGTCACGTTAACAGTAATTTTTTTTTACTTAAAGCTGACTTGTCCTACATTTCTACCCGGTGTATCTGCCTTCATGTCATGTAAAGGGATGTGTCTCCCGAACAGAAGAGTCCCTTATCGGAAGGTTCACTGTAGAAACAATGCGTTGTAATGTTTGATGAAACA
Source organism: Cimex hemipterus (assembly GCA_039619505.1). Lineage (NCBI taxonomy): Eukaryota > Metazoa > Arthropoda > Insecta > Hemiptera > Cimicidae > Cimex > Cimex hemipterus. The sequence continues at coordinate 16,991,294 of CM077108.1, forward strand.
CATGAAGGACACAAAAGTCCCGTAGTTTGGCATATTTTCTAATCTATGCTTCTGTTTGTTAAACGCCGTTTGACAACATTAATATAATTTTTGAGATATCGTGAGATGGGGTCTGGTGTGATGTTTCAGAAAAACATTTTCTTTCTCGTGCCAACGTTTCGATCTTTGTTGAGATCATCTTCAGGGCTTGGCATTTATAAACAACATTATTATTTAAAAAAATATGAGTTTATACAATGGTAGAAAATTTTAAATTAAAAAAAAAAAAGAAAGAAAGAATTTATACAATGCTATATAATTGTATGTTGAAACATAATGAATTTATATAATGTGAGAAAATTTTAGATAAAAAAAAATGAATTTTTACACTGCTAGAAAATTTTAGATTCAATCAAACTATTTGTACTCATTCAAAGTGTTTGTTTTCCGTGTAGATGTGTCATTCTTGTGTGTCGTGTTGAGAGTGCCAGTGAGATATTGATGTTTTATGTAATATGTTTACCTTGGATTTTGAAGGAGTGAAAAAGGAAGTCGGTATAGAAAAGACTTTTTGTATAAGGCATCGGCTATTTTTTATGAATGCTAAATGTAAACAATGTTTGTAAATCGCAGACCCTGAAGATGATCTCAATAAAGCCCGAAACGTAGGAACGATAAAGAAAATGTTTTTCTGAAACCTAGATCACAGACTGCATCTTATGATTTATAAATAATTAATCACTAATGATTATTATATATGGAGTCGGCTTCTTTGAGGCAAAAGGAGCCGGCAAGGGGAAAAACGTAGGTAATGGTTGGTCCTGATTATCCTCTCAGGATTAGATAGACAGGGATAATTTGGTTACAGGAAGCCAAATTGTTGAAGAATTCGACTATGTAGAAAGGTTTTATGTGTGGAATGTGATGTATGGTACATATGATATGTGTATGCTATCGTCACGCCAGATCGCATCTCACGATGTCCGAATAATCATCAATTATCGATCACTAAACACCACGTAAGTTTCTTCAAGTTGATCAACGATATGACGAATTGACCCGCTGCAGTCCACAAAATCAAATCGGCTGTATATCATATTACAGGGAAATTCAGCTTCGTCATATATTCCTTGCTTAATACCGGCGATAAACAGCGCGCTGAGTGTTAAATTCGACTAGAGAAACTGGCTTGAATAAAGTGCAGACCATGTCACAAACAATCTTGAATTGCGGGGAGGCAGAGCACCGAGTCCCACGCTATTCAGAGCGGCTCTTCCCGGAGTCATTTGGAAAATACGTGTTCCACAGCAGTGATTACTGGGCTGTACGTGTTTCGTACAGGTCTTTCTCCGTTTTTTTCCTCTCTCGTTTTCTCCTATTCCCCCTTACCTGGCCCTGTAATGAGTACCCCGTTCTTTAGGATGGGCCCAAATCAGACATGCTCCTGAGGATCCGCCGAGGCGTTTGTTTTATTATACCCCATTCTTGAAGAATTTCGTGTGGAATGTTTATAAAATCGAAGTCTCGAAACCCAACGATAATTACATGCTCGTTGGGCACGCCTGGTAGCCATATGTTTCGAAGAGGGACCCTTAGATTTTTTTTCTATCTTCCTCCCACAAGGGATCAACGCAAGTTATACATTTTTAAAATATCTATCTAAGTGAGTAGTTTGCGAAAAAATTTCAATAAATTTATTCTGGTATTTCTGAAACATTGATGGAAAAACATACATAAGAGATACATGTTCGTTAAAAAGAACTGTAGACACATCTTGGTGACTGAAAACGACAAGATCCAAGATTCCTCTGGCTTCTTAATGGCAAATTAATCTGGTAAACCAACACTTGACGAAAAACAACCACTCCAAAATTATTCAGTGTGCAAAGACTACAGTGGCGAGGAAAGCAACCCCCTCGTTTCAGAACCAATTCAGTTAGACTATAAAACGGAAGAAATTAGGAGAAAATTAAATACAATTACATGATATACAGCCAAAAGAAAGGACGGAGCTCGATGTGCCTAAAATACGATCAATCAAGTTTATTAGGGAAGTACTCCACAGCCATTCATCAAGCTGAAATTTTAACAGTGCTAGTGCCATAGAAAATGTGGAAAGAAGTTATACTGACAAAAAAATCCTAATAAGGTTAAACAGAGAAGACACCATTATAAAAACATTAGCAAGTAAAAAAGATCACATCTAAAATCTCCAAACCCTGGCAATATCTTGGATTCAAGGGCACTAATGAGTTCTGTGTAATGAAACAGCAGAAAAACGGTCAGGTGGAGGATCTGCAAGACCATATATTATAGTCTTAGAACCTATAGCTGGGATCACAAGGGCATATGAAAACACCTCAGTTTTTGGGGTAAAAAGTAGACCCATCTCCAGAAATGCCAAGAATCATCTCTAAAACTAGTAAACGCATTCCTACATACTGCCGGGTAATATTCAAGGGTGTTAGCGCTCAAGTTCATTAGCATCTGAGAAAACCCCTACACAACATGGTTCCACGATGCCCTAATAGGTTCAGCAATAAGAAGGCAGTAACTGCCATCCATAATCGTCGAATGTGTACCGAATGTGGGAGACAGAATCCAGGACACCAAGAAAACCCGGAGAATAGATTTTCAGGACTGGCCTTACTTCTTACGAGAATAATGAAGCTAATTGATCCGAACAAAGAAACTTGGAAAAGTACAATAAGCTAAAAGGGTGCATTAGGCAACCCAAAAATAGAGCTTTCTAGCATTCCATCGACATCATCATGGTACGGTCTCGTTAGTTGCTTCACACCGTATTGTGAAACTTGCAGAGCAGCCGAAAGGACATCTTGGGGCTCAGAAAAGAATATTTGGATATATTTAAACGATAATGTTAAACATATGTCAAATTTGGTGATCATATCTTGGGTTGAGGAAGGAAAGTTGATATATTTCCGATGCTGTTTGGGTAAAATTAAAAACAGGACACATCAACAGGGATTTTACCAACAATTTGATATATCATGCTGGTGGAAACCTTATAAAAAAAGGCATCCCTTCCATCTTGGGGTTAAAGAAGGGTAAAAAATAGACCGTCTGCTTTCTCATGTTATTTATCGATTCCCGGCTGTCAGTCGGCCCTGGTGCTGCGGTGAAACATGCCGGCAGGGAACCCTTGTGCGACCGACTTGTACATCCAGATCATCAATAAACGATGACTATTTCCTTCCATGGTGCGGCAATCGGCCAACACCGAATCCCACCCGAGCCGGAGGACCTAATGGGTCCATTTGTCCCGCCCGTCCGAAACGGCTGGCTATACCAATCTCTCCATCATTGAATATTTTTGAATATTTCCCAGAAGGCCGTATCATTCGGAATCTCCATATCGAAAGGGCTTTCTACGCGAAGAATACGAATAAGCAAATACAATTGAAAGGGTGCACTTTGCCACCACGATAAATAACAATAAGAAAAGAAACTTTTCTACAGTTATGTGAGTTCCAGTAGATAACATGGTTCCAATTAAAGTTTGTTGATTGCAGGAGGATTCACTCTACCCGGCCTAGTATCTGGTATCAACCTTTTCCATTACAGGAGGTTATCGACCTCAACTTGACACTTCATCCCGGCCAAACCCTTAGAAATCCCACCAATCTTATTAATTAAAGTAAGAGGAAAAAAACCTTATCATCATACAAGTTTGGCAAATACCAAATAACTTACGGACAGTAATCATTATTTCGATTTGTTTATTCAATGCTTTATTTTTAAACTAACGGAAATAAGGATTTTTATGGTTGAGTCGCGCAATAAACGTATGTACAAAAAAAAATGCATATGTATATATACTTATAGTGAAAGGCACAAGACATTCTTTCATGTAGATCAATTAAAGTTTTTAATTGAGAGAAAAAAAGTCAGTGTCACGAGCGGGTTTCGAACCCACGACCTTCGACTAGGTAGCCGCTACTCTACCACTTGAGCTATCGTGATTTCGATCCCAACCCCACCTTTTTAAATTTTCCCTCCTTTTTTCCACTTACAATCTTAATTAAAAACCATAATTAATTGAAAGATGTTAATTGGTCAATCGGACCACGGAACTTAGTGAATTAATTAAAGAATATATATATTTTTTAAATTGAATTTATAATATTTCGATAGTAGGCATATATTTAAGACTTATCATTTTTTTACAAACTCGTTAATAGAATTCTCGGTAGTTTTGGCTTTATAAGCTAACTACGTTCTTCAACGGGGATATTTGTGAATAAATTAGTACCGTCAAATGACACTAAAACACAGCTGTTGGGTATATTGATGTTATTTTATTCTTTTATCAATTCTAAAGAATTGTTATTGCCGAAGGTTTGAAATCGTTGTGTTTTAATCATTGTACTTGCAAGTATATTGAATTTATAAAAGGAACCGGTCTTATAGGTTTGTTTGTTATTTCGAATGGGTTCGAATCCCGATCGTGCCATTGACTTTTTTATCTGAACTAAAAACCTTAATTGATTGTAATGTATTAATTGGTCAAGAGGACCAAGAAATTATTTATTTTAATATAACGTTGTTGTTACTTTTTAACTTTTTATCATGTGGCTTTTTAACTAATTGTACGAGGGATATTTTTTTTTTACGTTTAGGTTTACCAATTTTGTTTAATTATTTCTGTACATCTATTTTCTATCTACTTATATTTATCTACCGACGAACCGAGGGATAGTAGTTTTTTTAACCAATTCTGTTTTAGGGACAAATTTGAAGCTTTTGTTCAATAAATTGATTTTTTATTTATTTAGTACCACGTTTGTTAAGTTGAACCCCACACTCACTCCATCATTTATCATTTCTATGATTTTTTTTGTTGTTGTCTCATTTGGACTAGAATAAGACAAATTATTTTGATTCGTTATGTATTTTTATTTTCTAAATAATTAATTGCGGATAAAATGTAAATACTAGTGGGGGGAGGGCCGCTTGAAGATCCGTAATAAAAATTTATTGTTTTTCAAGTTTTCATGAATGATGATAATGAGAAAAAATGGGGTTGGATTAAAATTGGTACGTACCATAAACGCTAGTAAAACGCAAAACAAATCAGGATGAACTTACCTGAAAAAAAGAAAAACAGACAATTAGAAAAATATAAACCAATTGTTTAAATATATCAATGGCTTTTAATTAATGTCAGTGTTAGGTTAATTAGGATCTGCCGGGATGTATAATGAAATATACGCCAAACGAGGCGAGATTGTTAAAATTGAAAACCGTAACGGATTTTCCGCCGATTTATGCAGATTTTATGAGGCCGGCTGGCGAATTTGGGGCCGGGATTAGTAGGGAAATAGACAAAATACCATTTGACGCACGGGAAAGGGGGAAAAAGGTGTATCGATTACTGGGCCCCAAAACCTTCAAACCGACCGGAAGGACTATTTGCGGAGAAACGGTCGAATGTAAGGAAAAATTGGTGGAAAAGCTGACAAAAAAATTCTTTTGAAGAACGCAGTATGAAGATAAAAAAAAGGGGTAATCTATTTCGATTAAAAATCTTATAAATGAGCTTAGATAAAGTGTTTTAGATAAAAAAAATATCACGTTGGAAATATTTGATCAAAAAGCCATCGAATCGTTTGAAAATATACTAATCAAGTACACATAAATTTATTTTCCTAAAACCATTGTTTAGCATATTCTACCACTAAACGGCAAATGTAATTCTGTGCAATTTAATTATTCAGAGATCGTGAGATGTGGTCTGGTGTGATATAGGTTTCAGAAAAAACATTTTCTTTATCGTACCAACGTTTCGATCTTATATTGAGATCATCTTCAGGGCTCAAAGTGTTTGTCTTCTGTGTAATTGTGCCATTTTTGCGTGTCGTGTTGAGAGTACGACAAGAATGACACATCTGCACAGAAAAAAAACACTTTCAGTCCTGAAAATGATCTCAATAAAGTTGGAAACATGGCACGATAAAGAAAATGTTTTTCGGAAACCTTCAACACACTAGACCGCATCTCATGATCTCTGAATAATTATCGATTAACGGTAACTAATCTCAACACATTCTACGCAACGTTTATTTTTTTTTTCCAATTGATCCCAAGAACTGGAGGAGTTCCCTCCTGCGGTATGGGATACGGGCCTACCCAGGCTTTTAACCGCTCGGGTCCTGGTCGCCCGTCCTGCGTAATATATATATCCCTCCTGAGGACGGCAACTGTACAGGTTATTGTACTTTATCCCCGGCTCCATATTTTTGGGGGCTCACAACACAAGTGTGAAGTTTGGTCTTTTAAAAATGAGTCCCTTATCAATTTCTTACAATTGTCGCCACCGGTCCCCTTAGGCGTCAAAAAAGGTCCAGAGGAGGCGTTGGGGTCTCGAACCCACGACCGCGGGTTGCCGAGAGTCTGACGCCTACCTGCAACTCCATGACCTATTCTAATCCCCGTAACAACCCGGAGGACACATCGGTCTTTTGAATAGTACAGTATACAGGCTCATTTCTGAGTTCAAGTCTGGATTGTTTTTCCTAGCAGATGTCTCCCTAGAGTATACTTTGAGATCTTTGTGTATTCTTCGTTAATTCTTGGTATCTAAATACCCTAATTGAGGGATGAGGTTTCCGTGAATTGGTTTCGTTACTCAAAGGCGCCTGATTACAAGTTAGCGAGGGAATCGTCCAATCCTTATGCCATCCTGTCGAAGCAGGTATAAAAAACCCGGTATTTTATCAGAAATCACTATGCGTTCTGATACTTCTTTCTTTACGTTGATAACGAAGCAATTTTGTCCTGTCAAACCGATCCTGACAATTTTTCCCGTAACCTACATCACCATCAACAATATCATCCTTCTAACAGCAAACCCTGTGCGATACCAGGGGATGTAAAGAGACTAGATCTGATCAGACTTTGCAATAACCTTTCCAGACCGCTTGACAAAAGATCCAATACATCACCATCAAACGAATAATTTACTATGCCGATCCCGACTTATGGATTGGAACTTAGCCGTTCGGCTAAACGCTCGAATATACAACGAATCCAAACATTCAAATTCTAAATCCTGAGGGAAATCCTGGGCCTTAATGAATTCTTCCTACGCGACATGTTTCTATCCACACATTTCAGTTCCAGAAATCACACTAAGCTAACATTAACCCCACTTATCCAACAAGTCTCATCCTACGGAATTGCTTAAATCGTCCACGTAGGCTAAAAAGCCAATGACCCTAAGATCTCCCGCCTGGTAATGATAATGAACTTTAACTTATTAGTCCAACCAATGGGTAGCTACTCTATTCTAATTGTTCGTTTCACCAAAAATCTACTCGTGTAAAAAGAGTTAAAAGTTTTGAATTGGAGCAAACGTTCTGCTAGATATTTTCAGTTGTAAAGTTGTAATGTTTGTGTGTTGTGTATATTTATTTTCTTTTTATTTTACTGCAGAAAAAGTACAATCAGATTTACACAGGACGCGTTTTGAATTCAAATGAGAAGAAGCAGTTTCAAGAGATTTAAGTTACGTCTTTGTTAAAATTATTCTAGAGGTATTACAATGTTTCAAATCGTGCAGTAGGATCTTTTTCAATTTAAAATTATCATTTGAACTTTTCATTTATAAAGAAGTGCGTTAAAAAATAAGTAATTATCTCAGGTGATTGGAATAACTGAACCGCGTATAAGAACAGCGTTGTGAAAGTCGTGTTTACAATAAAATAAGATCAATATGCCAAAACCTGAGTTGAATTGCGGACCAGTGATCATCAGCAACCATCAGTTTATATTTGTAAAATAACCCCTGAAGTGCTGTGAGGAAAAGTTACGAGGCCCAATTGGCCCAAATGACATCCAAGAAGAAAATCGTCCTGCCATTACTAACATCCTGATCGGTTTCTTTTCGATATATTTGATATTTTATTCCAACAAACTGTTCGATTTGTTTACTCAATTTTATATTAATAATAACAATACCACATAATAGAGGCGTGTCATGCCTTGGCTCCTTACAGAGAGCGTGCAGGCATGCCGCCGGATTCAAGAAGAGTCCTCGAACACGGCAGCGAGTTTCTGAGTCCCCTGTTCCGCTTTTTAGGGGAAATTGGGGTTTTTTATTGTATATAGTATGTGTTATGTGTCTTTGTGTTTTGTCTGTGTGCAAGTATTTATTGGTGTGAATGGCGAGGGGTGAGGGTGAATAGAACGTCACCATCGCCCCTCGAACGATGAAAGCGAGTGAGTGTGTGTGCGGGGTGGATGGCGGAATATTAATAAAAGTACCCCATCGACCCCAATCTAGCTTAGTTTAATTGTAGGTCGGTGGAGGAATATCAAGTACTCCACCGACCAAACGGAATGAGTGTGCTGTGTGAATGTGTTTAATTGTATGAACGTATTTATTCGTATGAATGATGTGTGTGAACGTGTATAGAATATAGACCTAGTGTGGGGCTGAAATGGCCAAGATGTCGAAAGCCCCAGAAAAAAAAAATTAACAATACATATGTGTATGTTTTAACATATTATATAACTATTTAGAAATTGTGAGATGCAGACTGGTATGATGAAGGTTTCAGAAAAATATTTTCTTTATTGTTCCGACGTTTCGGTCTTTATTGAGATCATCGTCTTGAACATAAGAAAACTTAAGTGTTAAAACAAACACTTTGAGTGAATTGAAATACTTTAATAATGTTAAATACATAAAAAATATAGTTTACATTGTATAAATTCACTTTTACACATTCAAAATCTATTTGCTAAATGTAAAGAATGTTTAAAAATCCCAGGCCCTGAAGATGATCTCAATAAAGTTCGAAACGTCGGCACGATAAAGAATATGTTTTTCGGGGTTCAGGTTTCTGAAACCTTCATCACACCAGACCGCATCTCAGGATTTCGAAATAATTGTTGTTAGGGATATAAAAAATAATTATCGATTAACGGTCACTAATCACCACATGTTGTATAACATACGAACAAGGAGGGAGTTACCAAACTGTTGCTTTGATTGAAATCCGAAAACAGAGATTACATAATCGACCTGATGGAATTTTTTTAATAAGATCTCGTTTGTTCAAGAACAATAAAATTGTTTATTTGATCAACAATTTGACCGTCATGTCAGTTGTGATTCACACTAACCGCAACCGAAATAAATTACATTTGTCACTGCTGTTGAATGTTTTATGCTGGGGAAAATTGCTAATCAAATTAGCATACTTATAAAACTTACGCCGGGTTTATTTAGAGCATAATTGATCTTGACATCTGATTCTATAAATGATGTAAAATGGTCAAGGAATAATTGTACAATTTTCAACCAAATATATTACGAGTGGATTTTATGATCTGTAATTGAAAAGGGAAGTTCTATTCACAGACTGGTTTGACATCCAAAAACTCTCCATTTGAAGTAATGAATTAATTCCGTGGTCCGGAACCCACGAACTTCGGCTAAGATACGTCTCTGCTCTACCACTTGAGCTAACGTGACTTCAATCCGCCCGGACACTTAACTTCCCATTTCAACCTCACTTGAAGAGTGGTAAAAGAGGTTGTGATGGGAAGATCGGCGATTCTAGCCGATGTTCGGGAGTTCGTATCCCGCTCGTAACACTGACTTTTTTTATCTCAACTAAAAACCCTAATTAACTGAAAGATATTCAATTAATAATGACATCATAAGCATTTTCTATTTTATAAATTTTTAGGAGTGTACTTGCGTGTTGAAAAGAAAAGAGTTTGTTTTATAAATATTAATGTAAAAGGTTAATTATACCAGAAGTTCAATAATGGACCTCCACATCCAAGCAACTTGGTAGGTTCGGATGTAAATCCTCCAGTAAGGAATTATGAGACATTAAATATTTATAACGAGGAGGTTCTAGGTTCGAATCCATTCGTTTAAATTAGTTATCTTTCATTCAAGGTTTAGAAAGTGTTGTGGTTTGGCCCCGCGCCCGCGAGGTGAAGTACTTTAATTCAAAAATTGCCGAATAGATCAGAAGAAAACAAAAAAAAAACTGTCCAGTCCAAAAAATCGCCCGTTCAACTGATTTATTGCCGCCCTGTTTCGTTTCAACTGATCAAATTTAAATTACAAACAATTCCTACGAAACCTTGAACTTCCGTTTCGAATAACTACGAACAAAAAGAGAACAAAATTTGCAAATCGGACACGGTGATTGAACTCGGCCACAGTTCAAGAATTCAAAAAAATAAAACTCAATTTCTGGTTTCGGAACAGGTTCAAAGCACCTTTCGTTTAGGGTCAAGGGCGTGCTGAAATTGCTGATTTGATATGCGGTTTGGATCGCGTAATCGAATTTCGCATTGTTCCACCGACGAGATTGTTCACATTGCCAAAATAAAAATACAAAAAATCCTTGACATAACGAACAATACTTGTTTCTCAATGAACAAATACGGATTTTATCATTTCTCTACACTTTACTACATTTAATTGTCATTAAAATAATTAAACTTAATTTTATACGTACACGAAAATTCATAAGCAATCAGATTCTATAGAATAATACAATAAATTTAATTATTTACACATAATCTTACTGTTTCAAAAGGAAAAGTTTAAGTTACCAAAAAGAAGAAAAATCGGGGGATTTAAATAAAAATATTCTCAAAAAAATAAGCGAAAGTAAATTATAACATACAAAATTAATATGTGTAGGCGTGTTTGTTAGTGTGATGTTCCATGAAAATTAATCTCCTCACTACACATTAGTTGTAACATCCCACCCAATCTATTCAGTGTAGATATTAGAAACACACCAACACAACTGTACAGAAAAGGCCGGTCATGATGATAAGACACTCGTTCTTTTGTGAATGTTGGACTATATGGAAAACGACCACGGGTCTTTACGATAAAAAAAATAAGGTTCAGCGCACCGGAGGATGTGACTTAATTTATTCCAAGTCACGAAAAATTCAAATCAGGTTTTACTTCCAATTGAAACACTTTGAAAAAATCTGATGCACTAAACTTTCCTTGTTGGGTTCTAAAAACCCATCACCGCATGAAACGTTGCCGATTTGTTATGGAGATTTTTTTTTTTTAAATTATCGATTAAACATTTTGAACCCTCCATTTTGAATGTTTTTTCCCGTTATCTCTCTTTTTTCTCTTTATCGGATGATTTTATTATTTTTTATTTGATCGTGGTGTTTAAATCATACAAGAAATGCATAAAAATCCTCATACCTTTCACTTTTTAGCAGATCCTTCAATACAAAGGAAAGGATTTTTCATGAAATATTCTGTTTTTAATAGAAAAGATCAATGATGGAGTGAGTGTGGGGTTCAACCATTTTTAAAAAGATAGTTCCTACTCACCATAAGTTGTTTTGTAATGATCCGGATTTCCAGCCTTTTAGCTCATCATCAGGTTGAAGGACTTTCTCAACCACGTCTAATCGACATGCATTGACCAAGTGAACCCGCCGACACCTCCGCCAACGCGACGTTCCGATTAACAGCTGATTTGTTTAATGGCGCTCAATTTGAACGAGCGAAACGTGGAAATAAATAAATATTACATTAGTAAATAATTAATGTTATTAATTACTATAAAAATAATAACAATTAAATTAATTAGTTTAATTATTTGGGTGTCTGATATTATTTATGTACGAATTTAAAATGGGAGGTAGATCAAAATCTGTTATATTATTAATTCATTTATTACCATGTTCAATTTTTTTTTTTCAAATTTCTCAAACCAATCTGGTTCTTTCCCTTTGTTGAAACGATAGAATACTCTTGTATTTAAATTTGAATTGAAATTATGTTTTGTTTCTGTTAGATGGTTTTTAAATTCCGAAAATTTGTTCGATTTTGGCAATTGTTCTGTTATTCTTGTTTTTATTTCTCTACCGTTTTGTCCTATATATTTAATATCACAATCGTTACAATTGAGTTGGTAAACCCGCTTTTTGCTAATTTGTCTACTTTTGAAAAATTCAAAACCTCAAGACAATGTAGATAAATTGGAAAATGCAGGGTTTACCAACTCAATTGTGATGATTATGATATTAAATATATAGTAAAAAGCGGTAAAGAAATAAAAACAAGAATAAAAAAACACTTGCCAAAATCGAGCAAATTGTCGGAATTTAAAGATCATCTGAAAGAAACAAAACAATTTCAAAAATTGTACGCCATTAATAAAATCAGCTGTTAATTGGAACGTCGCATTGGCGTAGGTGTCGGCGGGTTCAGTACAGGAATGCTGTGGAAGTCATTCGTCCTGATGATGAGCTAAAAGGCTCGAAATCCGGGCGTTGCAAAATAACTTACTGTGAGTAGGAACTGTTTTTAAAAAGGATTCTGGAGTTTTTAATTCTCCACTCTATACATAATAGTTTTAAACGATTATAATAGTATTGAAACAGACAATATAAACACTTAGTTTGAAAATTTGATTGACAGAAATAATGCCATCATAGACGGCTGATTAAACGGGAATTAATTAGAAGCAAGGGGGGAGCAGGTGACCGGAACGGTTAAGGAGTTGTCAGGGCGCTTAACACTGTAAGGTTAAGGTCCAGGGTTTGAATCCAGCGGCGTTGTATTCCAACTTGGCAAAATACCTTTGTTACAAAAAAAAGTCCAAAATCGGTAGAGACCAAATATCAGGTTCATCATCCCACAGACAAAACGGAGAAATCTCACAATGGTAAAATAACGTAGAAAACGCAAACTTAGGATTTCAATTTAAAAGGAGTCCTGTTTACGACCTTGCGTACTGCAACTAATATTAGACTATTTTGCCTTCTCCAATAGGGTCTACAGATCTTGTTAGGCCTGTTTTTTCCATATCCCAAAGCTTTGTTAAACACACCGAGTGCCTGAGCGTAACAAGGACGCGGTTGACACACTGACACCCCTTCTGCAGAGACAGGCCCCATGTGGCTCACATTATAGAAACTTGTCATGGCTTGGCTAATTTCAGATAGCGTTAGGCATACCGCTGGATTTAAGAATGGTTCTCGGCCATCGAAGTTTCTATCGTCTTATCCTGTTCCGTTTTTTTTTTTTTTTTTAATGTACATATTGGGTTGTCCGGAAAATAATGCAGGATTTTGGTATTAAACAAAAAAAAAAAAAAAAGAAACTAGTTACTTTAAAGCAATGTTCTTTAATCAAAATAATTTCCCATACTCTCAATACATTTCTCCCAACGTGTTGGTAACTTATTAATTCCGTCTGAGTAGAATTCAGAATTTTTAGAATTGATAAAGTCAATAAACGCATTTTCCAGTTCCGTTTGATTTTTGAATATTATGTGTTGTAAGTAGTGGTCCAGGTGTCTAAAAAAATGGTAGTCAGTAGGCGAGAGGTCCGGAGAGTAGGGTGGGTGAGGCAAAGTTTCATAGCCAAGCTCCAATAATTTTTGTGACGTTACACGTGACACATGTGGTCGAGCGTT
>CM077108.1:17005129-17025370 GCA_039619505.1 Cimex hemipterus
TAACAATTCTGGCCAGAAATGGGTCATTTTTGTTTCGACAACCCAATTTTCGAGTTTTTTCACTTTTCCAATCGCCTTGAGGTGGTCAGCGACGGTCGTTTTACTGACTGAGTTGCTCTGCAAGTTCTCGAACAGTTGTTTTGGGGTTTTCTTCCACCACTGATCATTAAGAGAGGAAGGCCTTCCACGACCTTCTTCATCTTCAAGGCTGAAATCTCCCTCCCGAAATTTTTTAAACCACCTTTGCACAGTGCACTCATTAACACAACCCTCGCCCCAGACTTGGTTAATGTTTCTAGCCGTTTGGGCTCCGCTTCGGCCGAGTTTAAACTCGTAAAAGAAAATCGTACGAAATTCTCGCTTTGACATTATAAGGATGACTGAATTATTTCCAAGTAGCGGAATGCTACAGAGGTAAACAAACAATATCATTTGGAAGAGGATTAATAAGTGTTGACATTCATACAAATGAGTAATCCTGTAAACGTAAACAGAATATTTTATATAGATTTTTTTTAATGAAAACTTAAAATCCTGCATTATTTTCCGGACAACCCAATATGTTCTACAGTGCATAGCGTGAATGATAAGGGGTAATGGCAGAATATTTATACAAGTACCCCCTAACCTAAATTAAATTATTGATAGTGGGTATAGGCCGATGGAGGAAATCGAACTCCACCGACCGATCAGAATTAGTGTAATGCACGAATTTGCGCAACGGACTTTAGCTAGTAATTTTGTATGCGTTTGCGGCTGAAATGACTTAGTGGGCGACAGCCCTCATCGAAGCCCAAGCCTGTTCGTTGGGAAGCATCTCCTAAGCATCTGAGCGATACTACCACCAAGTAGTGAACTCCCTGACGTATACAACCTAGGTGAGCACATCAGAGAGTGACAACCCGTCGAAGTGAAACTTTTAAGTAACCGTCCTTTAAAACCACTCTCTCTCTCTCTCTCTCTCTCTCTCTCTCCAAATAAAAAATAAAAAAATAAAATAAAATCAACCAACACAGAACTTAACATAACACAGGCTATAGTCGGCGTAGGGACAGTTTCCGGATTCATGACAATGACATTCAACACGCTAGATCACACAAACCACGGAAGAAAAACTGATTTTAAAAAAATTAAAAAACTAGCAAACAACTCAAGCAAACAAAGGTTTTTACAGTCATCATAACAAAATCCAAAGGTGCTTTGTATTAATCGAAAATAGACAGGCCAATTAATCAGTGTTGATCAGTCCAACTTACGAACTTGCACAAGTCATGATGAAGAAGAATCCGTTTATTAATAAACTTAAAAACATAAATAATAAAATATATTTACAATAAATTTTAAGCATGACAAAAAACCGTCTGTCGTAGTTTGGAATCATTTTAAGTATATCGCAATTTAATTTATTTTAAAGAGGTTATATTAAAAATGATTTTAACTGACATAAAAAACACATAAATCAAAATAATCATTTAAACTAAAAACCTTATTACATTCACTAATTTCGTGGTCCGCTTGACCAATTAATATTTTACAATTAACTAAAGTTTTAGTTGAGATAAAAAAGTCAATTGAAAAAATGGCAAAAAGGAGGAAAATTCAAAAGGTGGGGTTGAGATGTGAAGTTGGTGTCGAGGGGATAAAGGTCACGTAGCTCAAGTGGTAGAGCAGCGGCGTATCTAGCCGAAGATCGTGGGTTCGAATCCCGCTCGTGCCATTGACTTTTTTTATCTCAACTTAAAACCTTAATTAATTGTAAACTAAAAATCTATTTTTTCCACCCAATAGTACAAAGTCAATCTTAGAATAGGACATAATATTTAAAACGAAATCTAATAATATATACTAATTTAACATCGAGCAGCATAGTAACTAAACTCACTTATTAGGTTGTTGTACCTGTTTTCCCAGGTTTTAAAATCAATTAAAGGTTTACAGAGCCGAGGGCTTGCCATATCTCTGACAACTGCCGGATCAACGAAGGGGCTTCTCTTTCGAGTTGGCGAAATTCGGCTAGAAAAGGACATCCACAAAGGAAATTATGAAGATCCTTCCTGGCACTCAAATTATCTTTCCCTGGGAGGATCCTTCCTCAACCAGAACAAATAAGTGAATAATTGTGAAATCGTAATTTCACTCTCAGTATGAACCTCAATTCAAGGTTTTAATCTGATAATCAATCAAAAGTCGAATTCAATTTCTTACTCCAAAATGGTTCTGTACAAAAGAAAAGAGCTCAGACAGCATAGCCAACCTCACAGATTCCTCGCGATGAACTATTCTTACTATCAGTAAAAGTAAGCAAAGCTGAGTCTTCCACTGACGCACATAAGATAAAATGGAAAGATAAAACTAGCGAGAGTAATTGCGAGGCAAGATACTCCAGGAATCAAACCAGAGAGCCCTACGCGTCACCACTTCCCTGGCTATAGCATTACCAATCGATGACCTAGAAGTAACAAAACACTAAAATGAACTTTAAAACGCCGGCGTAATTATATAGGGAAATCGGTTCAACAGAAGATTCAATTATTAACCGTATAAGTAGGGCTGTTTGTAGGTAGAGAAATTTTGATTTATAATATACATTTGAAACCGTTTCAAGCCATTACGGCCCCAAATTTAGGCTGCACAACAAATTATGGTTGGCAGCACAATAAATTTGATATTTTGTTTCCAACGGCACTTCGTTTTGTTACGAAAATACTGACCAGATTTAGTTCATACCTAGCTTAAAACTAGAAGATTTTTTTTTATTGTGGTGATGATTGGACGATCATCGAGCGGTCTAAGTGGTCCCAGATACTTGTGTGCCTTAACAACCTCTATCAAACAATTTCTCGGTTGACTTCAGCCTACCACCTTTTCTGAAGGTCATCACATTAGACTTTTAATCTGCACAGGTGATCGTTTACAAAGGATTATGATTTACAAATATATTTAAATGCTACCGATTATCTAGCAAAGAGCAATCAACAATTAATTTGTCATTGAACCAATCCTATAAATTGGTTTAATTGACTTAAAAGCGGATAAGTATTAAATACAATAGTAGACAGTACAAAATCGGAAAAATATCGTTGTCAAATATGCAACGATCTGAGGAAACTTCTCGAACGTCTGGAAAGTGGTTTCTGTCTTGAGGATAATAGTAAGGTCGCCGACCCGGCGGGAGAAAAAGAGTCATGGACCAAGGATCCCCGGCATCCAGCGATAAACGACGTTTACGACCTAAGCTACGTGCGTCGTCTCTGCGGATATGAAGGCTCTCCCGGTAAACCATCCGTTCGATAAAGTGGAGATTTCTTTTAAAACCAATTAAAAGTTATCAATCTTAAAAAATAAACTAATGTTTAAGCTTTTCTGTCTAACTATTTGTGAAACTACCTAATTTACTTTATTAAAAATATAGTTCGCAATTTATTCACATTTTAATAACAACATAAAATTATTCAGATACCGTGAGATCCGGTCTGGTGTGATGTAGGTTTCAGAAAACATGGTCACTCTCAACGACAAGTAAGAATGGCACAAGTACAATGAAAGCAAAAACTTTGAGCCCTGAAGATCGAAACGTCGGAACGATAAAGAAAATGTTTTTCTGAAATCTAATCACACCAGACAGCATCTCACGATATCTGAATAATTATCGAAAAACGGTTACTAATCTCTACCAAACAACATAAAATATCAACAGGTTTTCCAAAGGGGAAATTTCCTCAATGTTCGCACAAAATCTCTTTCAAAAGAACATTAAAAATAAACAGATGATTGATTTCGTTTATTTTTTTATCGATTTGTAATAATATCTAAATTTGTAGTTCAGTCGATTTAGATCAGTTGGACTGACGACCAGTCAAACCGCGTTTCAGCTTCTCGTCATATTCCGTACTAGGTTCTGAATTTTATCTTGCTTGATCATGTCTAAGATCCAATCTGACGCGGTCGAGAAGCTGAAATAGCGCCTGACATACGAAACAGGAAAACTCAAGATGAACAGGCGCATCACCGACCCTTATGCCCCCAAGGAACTCTGGTAACATCAGAAGGTTGCTTATATAAGCAATATGCCGTGTGATTCACATTAAAAAAAACTGGGTAAGCAACCTTTTTCTCAAAAGGCGTAATTTCCCCGAGATAGAATGAAAAGAACACAACACTCCATCGTGAGGAATCTCTTTAAAACACTACAAAGAGTCGCTTTTGAAAAGAGGTCCAAAGCCATTTGTTTCGCAAAGGGGGATAAAAATCGGTTTGAAATAATTGAGGTGCGCTCTAGAAAAGAGTTAACAAGGTGTTCCAAGGATCTTGTCGTATCGCAAAGAAATTAATTTTCTTCTTTCCAATTTCTCTTTTTAATGAAAGAAAACAAAAACGGCGAGAGGTAGGGGTGAAACTGGAATCGCCCAGAAAAGATAATTTAATTGTAAAAAAGAAAACAAATTACTTGATTTCAAAACGAAATTTAAATAAGACTTGGGCTTTATCCTTTTTTGTGTCCTATATATCTTGGCTCACCCTCTTGGTTAAAGGTGGAAATATCCGATGCTCACTAGCTAATTAATGCAGATATCGTAAAACTCAACAGCCCAAATATGTTCGTTGGACGGGGGTTGTAATCAGTACTCGTTCTACTTGGAACAAATAAATAAACAAGCTCTGACGCACCCCTCTTATCCGCTCAAACGTACTTCGGGGTATAAAAGGGATGCAATTATATTCCACGGCCACCCTTCCGCCCCCGAATGTTTAGGGCTCCAGTCGTTCCTACCTCCCCATATTCAAATGCTAATAAGAGTTTAGGGGTCGTCACCCTTCCACGGGGAAATAGCCTTCGGTCATAAATCACGTCGACCTACTGGCTCTACACGCGTCTTTGAACGACTTATAATTAATAAAACTATAAAAATAAAAATTCTACAGTTTATTGAATTATTTATAATGCAAAACGTAAAAAGTGAGAATTGAAGACAACTTCACCCGGGTGTAAACAAAGTTTTAAAAAAATGTTTACACTTCCGCTCCGAGGAATGTCGAGTAATCTGAGGGAGTGAATGTGTGTGTGTTGTATGTTTTGCATCTATTCGGTAGTTGATAACCTGAGATACAAACAAGAGGATTCGCACTTGAAAGATATCGACGTAGTACACGGATAAAAGCAGAGCGTCAGTAACGAGATCAAGACGCTCAACTGGCTGCGGTTTAAACCAAAATACGCATGAAAACTCAGAAGAATAAAGAAAGAAAACACGCAGAGGGCGGTGACCTCAGTTGCTGTTTGTCGGCCCATTAACTTCCTATTTTATATTTTATCCTTTAATCTTCTGAAGTACTATGACACGTAAGTAAAAAGTGGTACATTTATGAAAAACGTAGAAATAGTTTTATTTTTATTTAAATTTATTTGTTGCCTATACATGATCGAATAGATGATATATATTACTCAGCACAACAGCAGCACTAAAGCCAGCACTGCACCAGCAGAACACATGCTTTGAGGGGCCAGCCATTTTTGGCATTCCAAGTGTATGATGAGGTGTCAAGGAGGTCCCGATGCTACAATCGGTTGAGGCGATGTAACGGGTTGTCAGGAAGGAATAAGTGGAGAGGGCTCGAACAGTATGGTTAGAATGGTTCCAAAAGGTTGGTTTGGAATCTGAACCGGATTGGTTCGTTGGCAAAAGCAATGTTGAGGCCTTTAGGCATAGTGAGGTTAATTACATAAGGTTCATTGACTATTCGTTTAAGGACTATCGTTTGATCGACTGGATGCGCTAGATATTGGATGGCTCGACTATACCCCTACAGTTCCTTACTGTATGTCCATATTGGTCTTCGTAAAGTCGTGTACAGTGTTAGTTTTGTCTTAGTTGTCAATGTCGATTATGGTCTAACAAGTCTTCGTAGTAACGTAAGTCTTAAGTTGTTTTTTAAGTTTTGTGTGGAGATTCAAAATCAGTCTGCTGACGAGATATATAGTGACAGTTATTTGACTTCAGTGGAAACTGGCGTCTCCTTGTTGTTGATGTAGAATGGAGAGCAAGACTGCTTTTTCAGCCTAAAAGTACAGAGTGCATTTTTCTTCGTTCAGTCTTGTCCTCCATTTTTACGGCAGTCTTCGATAAGCCGATCTTGGATGATGGAGGTAGCTTGGACAGGATTCGAGCTAGAGGATAGGATTGGGGTGTCGTCCGCGTAGGTGGTGATAGTGTCAGGAGGTATGTCAGCAGTGTAAATGGTGTAAAGGACAGACCAAGGATGCTGAAATAGATAATGAAAGAATGTCCTTGGGAGATTTGAAAAGAAAGATTCCAAATCCAAACGGGGCATTTGCAGATTGCATGGTCATTTCATGACAGATTTAGCAAGAAGGCAGATGTGATCCAAATCCTCTTAACGGAGTGAACTGCCCCAATTCTGTGAAACCGAAAGTGCTCTGGGACGTAAAACTCAACCTTGGAAGTTAACTGTAATTTATAATTCACGTTCCTTGATGAAGTATGACTCACCTATGAACTACATGTACAGCACAAGGGTTACGATAGCTCTTGAATATAATTATGCTAAGTATGTCGTTATAATATAATTAGTATACGAATAAGTATCAAAACTCGTTGAGTAATGATGAGAATTAAAGCCCCAATTATCTCTCTCCGTTTTCCAGGTGAATAGCTCTTGTGTCAGTAATGGGCCGTAATCCATCGGCTACGTGAAACCAAAGCGGAACGGACAGGTGACCTCTTGGAAGGCATCAGCTAATGACCCTTTGATTGCTCGTACATCTGGCCTTTTTACCCGCTCCGCCGGGAGACGGTTATTACGGATTGTTTTGGACTTGTTGAAAAAACGATTGAAACGTATGAATCGGGTTTATTATCTATTCATACTAAAAGAAATAAAACACAAAAATAATCAATACGAACAAATAATATATATTTAATTAAAACAACCCTCAAACATATACGCAAAATTATGATCCACAAAAAAATAGTACCTATAGACAATTATCTACACCAACCTTTTCTAACGAATACGCGCTAATACTGAGAAAATCTGACGAATTTGTTGGTGTCTTAATGGCCAGAGCGAACTTAATTTTACTTAAAGTTCACAAATCTCACAAGATATTCTCTCGTTCTCCGTTCTCAGAAAACGCCCATTAAGATAATAAAAGCGATCCTTCGCCCAAGAGCTCCTCATTGTGCGCCCTTCCGGAAACAGACAATGCCGGGTTACGTTGTCTCTTCGTTTCTTACCACAGGGGAAAACAATAATGGTGTGATCAATGTCCTCCCCTTTTGTCTGGCCCCATTCGGGTTGAAATTCGGCCTGGGATCCCCATCCGAATTCGACTCGATCGAAAACTCGAGAGGAAAAGTTAAACAAAACAGTTCAATCAACCCCGGAGAACAGGCGGACAGCCTACTAGGCAAAGTTTACTTATTCGCCGTTTTGGAGAACGGGAAGTATTTTATTTCCGATATTATTAAGTTTCTTGGAAAGCTTGGAACTAGCGACCGGTTTTCTGAGGAAAGATAACTCAACACAACATATGAACAATTCGTCGAAAAAAAAGAACTTTTAAGTTATGACAAATCCAAACAATATTTCTATTCCTACCGAGCAACTTATTCCATTCTTTAAAAATGGCTGATGATCTCAATTTATATATCAATATTAACAATATTTCGCAAAAAGGTGGAGTTGAGATGAGAAGTGAGTGCTCGAGTGGTCGAAATCACGATAGCTCAAGTACCAGAGCAGCTGTGTATCTAGCCAAAGGTCGTAGGTTCGAATCCCGTCGTGACACTTGACTTTTTTATCTCAACTAAAAATTTAAAAAAACCTTTAATATCAAGAAGTTACATTATCTACATTTTTAGGGATGTAGAAGATAAAAGCAGGTTTTTAAAAACAATTTTTTTACGAAAAATTCAATTGAATACTCTAGATGAGTGCATTCATAAAGGAAATTAACGATCTTTTCAATATTTTTTTTTTTTCGATTTCCCCAAAAATAAATAATTAAACAGCTACGAGTACATTTCTAACGAAACGGTGTATAGTTGGAAAAATTCGTAAACTGTTGGGTGGGGTTGAGATGGGAAGTTAATGCTCGAGTGGATCGAAGTCCCGATAGTTCAAGTGGTAGAGTAGCGGCGAATCTAGCCGAAGATCGTGGGTTCGAATCCCGTTCGTGACATTTGATTTTTTATCTCAACTAATATTTTTCTTCACCGTGCTACTTCTTTGCCATTTATTCCGTTTTACAAGGATTATATTAATAAAAGTGGAAAGTTTTGAAAGACTTTTGACATAATTAATGAGGATTACATAAGCTAACTTAATGAGAGTTTCTACTTCAACGAAAATGATCGACATCAGCTAACAACCTGTTGTCTTATTCCATTTTCTGAAATAGGTTGTAAAAAGGTTTCAATACATGGCTAATTTGTTAAATTTTATGCTTGTCTTCGCTTTTTATTATGCTTGTCTTATGCTAAACACTTTACTTTATTACACAACATGCTTAAATCAATTAATGTTAAATTTAAAAAGAGTTTCATTAAAAATTTAACTATTTTTATTTTACTATGGTTGTACAGGTGGTTGACAATAGTCGTGTAATAATTATTTTAAAAATCTTGTTAGTATTTTTTCCTAAGAAAGAAATTAATTTTCAATCCGTTACTGTTTGATGTGACCGTTAAATAAACGCAGTATGAATTTGTTTGACGGTGGAAATCAATACTGATAAATTTAATTATAAATTTATAATGCTATATCTCCAGGCGTATGCTCAGTTTTAATTAAAAAAATAATGGATAAAACGCATAAATAAATCATGTCCATTCCGGTGCAATTTCCCCTGGGATTTATTCCAAAAAGTAAAAAGTTTTAATAAAGAAATGATTTATTTTAAAATTATATTTTTTGTTGTAATACGTATTTTTGGTAGATGTATTTTAAACTAATAGACTACAATGGCTGCTCCTCGTTCAATACATTTTTACAAAAACATCTACTCGTCCGACTAAGTTCGTCATCGTTTTCTTCTGCAACCCCCCCCCCCTAAAAAAGGAACCCAAAAAGTTCCTAAGAACCACGGTCCGATTTTCAACCCTTTCGGAGATATTCAACAGTTTACGATTTTTTCCAGCTATATACGGTTTTCGTCAAAAATCGATTCTTAGCATTTATTTGAGGGGAAATCGAAAAAAAAAACATTGAAAAGATCGTCAATTTCCTTTAAGAACGTACTCATCTAGAACATTCAGTTTAATTTTTCGTTTAAAAAAATTGTTTTTCATATGTGTCCTGCGTGTAGAGAAAGGTTGCTCGCTGTGGCCCACTTAATTGATGGGCGTCACTCCTTCGCTTCATATAGACAGCGTGCAGGAATACGAGCACGACAGCAAGTATTGCATACAGTACAAATAAACATTTCGTTTTGTGTTATTCATAACGCAGAGAGTATTTTGTTCCTGTTAACCCCCGATAATGCACGATATCGTCGCTTTATCTTTGTCACGACGATATTCGCGGTAGCACAACGCGATGGGAATCGGGTCGGCAAACAAATAATTCAAACGACTGTAAAACTCGGAACGACATGAAACTTGGAAACAGTTATCGCATTTTTTTTTTTTTTTAATCTTTGTTGTCCTACCCTAATGCTTATATTATGTTCCCTACCCGTGACAACTGGCAGGATTTACATTTCTATGGCGATTGAAAATGCCACCTGGAAGTAATTTATACCATTCACGTGACCCTTAAATAATCCCAAGTGTGTGCCAGTTCAAAATATATTTTTTATTAAAATAAAATGTGTTTTTATAGATATAAATCTTAACTCTATTATCTTTCCATTAATTAAGGTTTTTAGTTGACATAAAAACGTCAGTGCCACAAGCGGGATTCGAACCCACGACCTTCAGCTAAATAGCCGCTGCTCTACGACTTGAGCTATCGTGACTTCGATCCAGTCAGACACAAACTTTCCGTCTCAACCCGATCTTTCGAATTTGCCCTTCTTTTTGCCATTTTTATTTTTTATCTTCATTAAAAACCATAATTAATTGGAAGATATTAATTGGTCATCGTATCACGAAAACTAGTGAATCTATTAATTATCAACTATATCGAAGTTGTTACCCAAATGTATTTAAATCTAAAATGATCTTTTGCGTAATATTGTCGAAATTAAAAGCAGCGAAAACATTAAGCATACATTACTAGAAAATGAGATAATTAATTTTTAACGTCTAATTGAAAAATATATCAATGTACTTCGGAAAATATTATATTGTGTTGGATATCTTCCAGAAATGATTGGCCCATTTGGCAAAATGACTGTCAACAGACAGACTGTTTATAGATGGGCAAATTCACTTGTATATTACAACAATGAACAGGTTGCCCTTTAAGCCGGGAACACACTATATGCTAAGCTACCCGACGCCTTGCCGTTTTGGTGGGACGTACAGATCTATCCGACGCAAGCACACGTCGCGTACAGTCCATAGTGTTTGTCACAATAATTAGTATCACCATCGCAACGCATCGTTTGTTCTTAATGCACTTTTTTAAGCAAAACTTTGTAATAAATTACTAGTTAAATTTTATGAGCATAACCATCTAATAAATGGTTTTTTAAATTAAATTGTTTTAAATAAAGTTACGGTTAAGTTAAGTTAAGGTCAATTATGACTACTAAATATGTATATAAAGTCGGGTCTGAAATAATACGTGTAGGTCAGGTATAATAAATAGTATACCTTATTTGATAATTATATATATATAACAAACAATTTTACTATTCAACATTATGTATTATTACTTATTTTAGTTTATCTACGTACGAAAAGCATTTGGTGGACTTGACCCGATGAAATTTGGACAGTGGGGATCGCAAAACGGAGAGTAAGGTTAGGGTTGCATAGCATCGGGTAGATGTGCACGTAGCATAACCTTGCATCGGTTAAGTGTGTTCCCGGCTTTAACCTAATGTCAAACGCAGGTCGGTTTTGAGTCCTAGTCCTCTTAATCTTGCTGCTTTCAAATAAGAAACGTTTTTCAGTTTAAGGCTAATCAAAAAACGACCAAAAAAACTAAAAAGTATTTAGTACATTCTATAAGAAAATTTCTTTGCCTCTATACAAAGATTTAATCGATCAATTAAGAGATTAACTAAGAGGACATACAAACAATTGGTAGGTATAGAAAGACCTGGTCCGTATATTTTTTCTGGTTTTTTCTCCAAATTTTGCATTATTTTCATCATGATTATCAAGGTACAGCTATAAAACATATTACCCGTGAAATTTTAATTAATAATAATGACAATTAATTAAGGTTTTTAGATGAGATGAAAAAAGTTAATGGCACGACCACCTGAGCTATCGAGATGTAGAGCAGGGGCGTATCTAGCGAAAGGTCGGGGGTTCGAATCCCGCTTGTGCCATTAACTTTTTTTCATCTCAACTAAAAAGCTTAATTAATTGTCATGTATTAATTAATTAAGCGGACCACGAAAATAGTGAATTATTAATAATAAGATGGCAAAGGTGGGTTCTGACCCACATCATCTACGACATCCAAGTTAATCCCACTTATTTGACATTCTATGATGTGACGTGTTGGGGTACCAAAGAACATGAACTATAAACAATGATCCATACTGTTGATCATTAATTTTATTAAGCGGAATATTGGTTTTCTCTCAGTGTGATAGTTTTTTAACATTTCATTATTCAATTGTTTATCGTAGATCAGGCTCTATTCCAAAACATGAAGCGTGCTGCACCGAATTATGAGTTCAAAACAAACCAGACATCGTACATTTTTGTGACATTCATACCCACCCATCGATTTATTACTGAAAAAGCTGCCCAATGATGAAACGCATATGCGAAACGTTATATACGCGGGTTGGCTAATGCTACTTTTTATGTATGAATGCAGACGTTCCGGTCTGCCTGTCCGGTATGCCTTATTTTCGATCCACACCTGAGAGATAGACCGAGGGCGGTCTTGACCCTCGATATAATTACTCCTTCCTCTTAGTACTTACTTCCTCTGCCCTTCGACTAGGTCAACGTCCAACGTATCCTTAACTTAGAAATGGAAAGGGGAAAATACTCGGCCTAAAAGGTAACCGTCTAATAGTCGCCTGGACAGTCACGGCCAAACGATCCTCCTAAAATCCTGGGTTTTTACAGTTTTCCAAATTAACCATCTCTTCTAAAAAGATTAACACGTTCCACCAAGCCCCATTATATATAAAAAAGATCGCACAAATTGCGAGTTATCTTCGCTAATGAGCTTTTTAGAATAACAATCCCTCTTACTTTCACGCAGTGCACAACCATCTACATAAAATTAACTCCCTTCATAAAAAAAAGTTCTCTACGAGAGTTTATTTCAAAACGAGAGAAAGAGCCGTCGGGTGTAACAACAAACAGTAATATTAATGCATTTTAATTAAATAAAAACCCTCGTGTATTAAAAATAGGACGGATTAGAATTATTTAAGCATTCATATTAATAAAAATAAGAATGATAATTAAACTGACTAAAAATAGGAATTTATGAGCTTTCCGGCTTCAAAATTAGGTATAGATTAACTTTTCATGCCCGGTTCATTTAATATATCAATCAAGATAAAAGACAAACGAACGCTTTAAATATAGAAGAACGATGAATTTATTTGGACGATTTGAACAGCGGTGATTTCCACGTCCGCAAACAGCGATACTAGGCGGACCAAAATTCCTCGTTACATATTAAACACCCGACAAGCGGCCGGAACCTGAAGTAAATCATTCATTGGAGGTAATTTAATAGTGAATTTATCACCGCTCGGATCGGATGAGGGGCCGGAATAAATTCACCATAGGCAAAAATTATGAGCACCGAAAAAGTAATTTTTGTCCACGATGACGCCTGATTGAATATAAATACTTTTAATCTTTTTTATGGTCCGATTGACCAAAGAAATTATTTTCAATTAATTGATTTTTAATTGAGGTTTTGGTTGAGATAAAAAAGTCAGCGTCGAATACTATACTCAATCTAGTCGATTTGCAAATAAATTCAACGGGAGGTATAAAAAGAACTTTCGTCTATATTTCCTACACAATACTGTTAAACAAATACCATTGTGTGAACAATGAAATATTTGTATGAGGAAACGTGTATTATTTTCAGATTGATTAAGTGTGCGTCCTTTGCCAGACAATCATTATAAATTAAAATCACTATTTTTGTGGTCCGCTTGACCAATTAATATATTTCAATTAATTATGTTTTTAGTTGAGATAAAAAAAGGCAGTCACGAGCGGGATTCGAACCCATGACCTTCGGCAAAATACGCCGCTGCTCTACCACTTGAGCTACCCTATAAAATTAACCCGAAAAGAACTACCAATCAGAAAAGAACCGATCCAACTCGACAGCCGTTCACCATACCCACACACGCGTGCGCGCCAAAGTTTCGAAAATTTCGGATTCTACTCGCTATATACAACAAAAAATTCCTACAAACCCTTATCCAAATCTTAATTTTAAAGACGTAATTTCAAGTTATTTTTTAATTTTTTGACTTAGGTCCACTAAATTGCTTATAAATGTGTGGTGATTAGTGACCGTTAGTTAATGATTATTTGAATTTTTTTTTACATCCTACCTGCATTTGTAATACTTAAACAATGATTATAAATCCCAGGCCCTGAAGATGATCTCAATAAAGATCGAAACGTTTTTCTAAACGTCATCCCACCAGATAGCATCTCACGTTTTCCAGATAATTATAACTATCGTAACCTCGATCCCCTCGGGCACCATCTTCCCATCTCAACCACACCTTTTGAATTTTCCCTCCTTCTTGCCATATTTCGAATGCCGTGTAATCTATTTGATTCTCGGCGACAAATGAAATGCCCACGGAGAGCTTTAGTGACGTATACTTCATTTTAACTTATTAAATTCGCTAGTTTTCGTGGTCCGCTTGGCCATTCAATTCATTAAGGTTTTAGTTGAGATAAAAAGTCAGTATCACGAGTGGATTGAAGTCTCGATACCTTAAGTGGTAAATAAAGCAGTGAGTCTTCGGCTAGAAACGAAACCTTTTCGTGGCCCTGACTTTTATCTCAGCTAAAAACCTTAATTAATTGAATTATAAATTAAATTATGAAGATCGTGGTGGCAGTTTAGCGGTTTAACGTATATCAAAATAAAGCTTGAATTACAAAGGGGCGAGCGGAAATACAATGGTTCCGCCTGTGTTATTGAACAAAGCGTCTTTTCGATGCAGGGTGGATATATGCCACTCCTCGGCCGGTATCTCTGAGTTGTTTTGAAAGTAAACCCGTCCGACTAAATATTGTAATAGCCCAGGGCTAAGAACAATACATTGAATTCCCAGCGAGACGGCTCACGCCACCTTTATACGAAAGAGGGACAAATTAGATGCAAATTGAGGCCGCCGCGGCTTTTCAACCGGCTCCCTCAGGGGTACCGAATTTCGCCGGTACAAAACAGTTTAACCCATACCACCGACTTGAAAAGGATAAATTCGATACGGCAAAAAAAAAAAAGAGCTATCGGAAATTTAAAACGGATGGAAGTGTGCGAATATACGGATAATCGAAAAACCCCACTGTATTGCTTACAGCTACTTTCATGTTTTTCTCCATTTACCTAGAACGTATAACAATTATAAATAAACATGAAAGGAAGAAAAATAAATATAATACACTCACGAAAACACTAAAAAATAGTGTGTTTTACTTTCATAAATACTTATATTAGTTAGGATTTCGGTAATATCATGAAACTTATTTTGTTAGTTAGAAAAAACCCAAAAACACGACTTTCCTGTAATACGTTCTAAGCCCACTTATATTATCCATATGCTTTATGATACCCCGCAATACTAAGTAAAAAAGGAGAGCGGAGAAAGAAAGTGGTAAGTACGAAAGTAAGAGGGCAAGAGATTTAAAAAAGTATGAAAGGCAGCAAGTATAATGGTAAGAATACTCACCTTTTCTTTCTTTTTTTTAAATCGCTTTCATTTATGCTTTTTACCGGTTATTTAATTTAAGTTGCGTTTGAGCTAAACGAAAATGAAAACAACGCGGTATTTACAAGGAAAATATGAGGATTTTTGTCATAGGAAAAGAAAAAATAACAAATAATTTCGAAAGAAATTTGATTTTACCAAAAGCGAGCAAACGTGGTTTTGGTATGGAAACGGAATTTTATTCCTAAAATACTACAGGACTTGCTGTCATTTTTATACGTTTTAAATAGCCATGATTTAAAGTAAGAATTTACAAGAGAAAAAGTAAATAATTTGGGATTCTTGAAGAAATAAATTATATTATTCGTTATTTTTGTGTGAAAACATTATTTTCATTGTAGTATTAAACAGAATCGATACGTTTTGTCTATTGTTGTTTTATATTTTTAGCCAAGATATTTCAACTAAACGCAATTGAACGAAATTCCCCTTATCCAATTAATTCTAATTACTAATCCTACTAAAATATAACTACTGCTTCAATTTTTTAAGACGTCATACACCATAAAACTATCATTGTTAATTGATGCCATTGTTAAAATATACAAAGAAGATTAGTTAAAAGTTAGTGTAGTAAATTCTATAATATATAAAAACTATGACCGGCTCACCGAAATCCTGAATTATTACGAAAGATGTGCCAACTTACCTGAAATCAAAAATAACACACATGTAGAAAATCAAACTTTTATAGTATATTGCACTTAAGATTATTATTGTTTATAACCCTATTATGATTATCTATAACGAGTTCACTATCAATATATTTTTAACTTTTTTTTCTGTCAATAAGCTAGTTTCCCAAATAATTTTTTACCGTTTGAAATGTTACATTATTATTCATGTCGTTAGTCGATTCTGCGTTGAAAATTAAGTTAAAAAAATAAGTGCGAAAAGGGTAAAAAAAAATAAGAACGTACCCCCCACAGACCCACTAAAGTAGGTTAGCTTTAGATTAGGTGTTTTTAGAGTAAAAGACGGGAGTCGTAATATCAATACCCGAATGGCTCCCCAATTCGAAACTGTACATACGGTATGAAAGATTATAATCTGTACGACTGTATTTATAAGCGTGAATGAGAGCGGACCTCAGGGAAATATCGAGAACCCTGAAACCCGCCAAACTACGGTTAGGCTAAGATGCTTTTTCACAATGAGTGGAGGGCTTAATACAAGTAGAAATCCAGCCCGCCAAGTTCCATCAGAAACTTCGGATTCTTTAATTAAACCTGTAATAGAGATAAGCCGGCTGGAGAGAGGTATTATAACTCCGACACGCTTGATTCTTACGGATTTAAAACCGGGGCCGAGGACTTACTATTAAAATAGATTCTTTCCTATTCAGGTAAAATAATATTTTGGTTCCTTAAATTAATGTCAGAATAAAACTATTTGAATTGAAAAATAAAAATAAATAACGCAAAATTTAAACTACTATGCTATTAGTAACAAAGTAATTGCATATCTTTTATATTTAATTCTATTTCGTTTACTTTTTACTAGTTGTTTTATAATTTTTTTTAATTTTTAATGTAAGGATCGCCCCAGTGGACTTGTACCGCTTTACCAGCTGTAATGTATCCTTGCTAAATTTCAGGGAAAGTCCTCATAAAGGTAAGATAAATCCCGTTAGTTTCGGTGGTTCTTCCCACCAAAATAATGGAGATTTTAAAGGGTGAATAACCTCAACACTTCAATAAAGATTTGAAGTTATTTCCTTTTATTTAAAACGATATATGCGTTGTTTCCTTTATAAATTACACCGATCAATAATTACTGCACTATTTTTTTTTTAATTTTCGCACGACTTAAACAATAAAAATAAAATAAAAACCATTATGAAAATCGAAACTAGACGGACCCACAAAACGGTAGATGAAGACTTTGTCAGCAAATAAAGCATTAACATTTTCACTTTACTATAATACACTACCCGTTCGTTATACAGAGATTTCCTGGAAAGGAAATAAGACAATAGGTCAGTAGGTGACGTTAATCGCTTTCTTTTAAGTAGAAACGCATGTACGTTGCCAAGTAAAGTCTTTTCATTGAATTCGGTTTAAATTAGCCTACGCCAATGAAATAAATTAGCCATGATTCGCATTGCTTATGTTCCACTTAGGAGGGAAAACTGTTAAAGTACAACTAATTGGTGTAATAAACTGCAAGATTGAAGAAATAGATGTTAATCTAATGATAATTTTCGCTGTAATATATTTTTTTACAACGGTCGTCTTCTAAGTTATTATCGACTTAAATTGTTTGGATGAAATAATTGTGTAAATTTAATTAATGTTAAGTTAATAAAAACGAAAGCCTAGACGAACTGCAAAACATGTTTAAATTCTCTTTTTCTGTCTCAATTGTAATTAGAAAGAAATATTTCATTTATTAGCCCATGGTCAAACTTCCATGGATAAACAAGGTCGATTAATTTATTGGTTTGCCCAGCGTTGTAACAGTAGGATATAACGTCAGTGGCAAATATCCTAGAACGATTTGTGATTTAATTGTTTGAATTAAATCTCTCCTTGAACTTTCACCCGAGATCAAATTGTTTTCGATCATCTATTTATACAATGAATTCCTTTTGAATCTGGCTGGTAAATGATTTTTAAACATTTTTATCTTAGGTTTTGCCCAAACTATCTGTCGGTTTTTTCCGGTTCTTCGAATATGCGGTATCAATGTTCGCCATTATCTCGTGAATTAATTTGAATAGTTAATTAATGTAAGATTAGTTATCTAGAATATATTCTGGTAAATATTTTTTTTTATATTGCAATATTTAGTCGATTGCACCCTCGACAGTCAAAATTTGGCCCTCCCGGCTCTATTTTCGTTTTACGATTAATTGCACTGAAGATTTAATTTATTTTTTAAACTATTTTAGTTCGGCTTCGTTCCACCCACTTTAACAGTCTTGCAAAAATATTCTCCAATGATAAACGCGTCCAACGTTCTGTTGACGTCGGTTTTATCACAATCATTTCCCGGGGTCCGCCTATTTGCGCTATGAACAGACACCCCACGAGTGAGATAGCGAACACACGAAACCCGCCTGACCGAGGACAAAAAAAACTGTAATGGGCGGACTCAGAGATAGACAGTAATGACTAACATGAGCGACAAGAGAAACAGGAGAAAAACGAGCTTTTACGAAAAAGACTCGTACAAGAGATAACAGCATATGCTATAACTTAATTTTTTTAGAAACCTACGACACAAGTTGGTAAATGACACAAAAAGTTCTTGCAAGCCGTTTTTCTGAGCATGACAATGATACGAGAAATCGTGGCAACAGGGCCGAGAGAGGTGTCAGACGAATTCGCGATATCGGAACCGGTTGTAATTCGTTCTTATTTTCACCTAAGACGATGTTGTCAACGATGAAAGCCGAATGGAATGTGAAATTGAAAATTTTCCCCTGACCGGGTCTTTGGCGCTTTCGAACGCCTATTTCCACCAGAGGACACGATTTTATGTCCAGACCCTTTGGGCAAATGATAACAGGTCTAATTTTATATTAAAAATCAAGAAGGGAAAAACACTTTCCCTTCGTCGAGCTTTTGAAAAACGCATCCCCTTCATCACGACATTGAAACTTTATTGATATTTAATAGAT
Source organism: Cimex hemipterus (assembly GCA_039619505.1). Classification (NCBI taxonomy): domain Eukaryota; kingdom Metazoa; phylum Arthropoda; class Insecta; order Hemiptera; family Cimicidae; genus Cimex; species Cimex hemipterus. The sequence goes on from CM077108.1 coordinate 17,023,840, forward strand.
TATCAAGTATGAATGTCTATTTACAGTATAGAGAACATAATTTGTTGCATGCTTAATGGAATTAATTCTTATGGTTTCAGGCTTAATGGAGTTAATAAGTAAATTTACAAGGAACCAGTTCAAAAACCTGTCTACATCATAAATATGTAAATATATATATTTTTATGTGCCGGCTTGAAAAAACATTTAAAGAACAAGTACTCTGATTTAGAAAAAACATGAATGAACGTATCAAAATTATAATTTTATAATAAGAAATCAGTTTATCAGAGCAATAATTAATTGCTCATATAATTTTTTATACAAAGAAACTTTTAAAAATTATAAGCAATAAACGTCGATATTCTGATTTCGAACAGAGACGCGTGGTCGACATTTATCTGAGGTCCGCCTACTCTCGCTGTCCATGTCGTGATTAGGCTCAACATGGTTCTTTTTCAGTGAGGTGTCAGACAATTACCTGTTTTTACAATATGTTCCATGTCTTCTTTCATTTTATTTCACACTTAACATACTCATATTCACAGACGATTGTATTGAAAGAAAATCGATCAGAAGCCTTTCCTAAAGATTACTAACGGTCCTTTTTGATCATTCATGTAGTTTTTATTTATTTAAAAAAATTCGCAGTTTTTTCCAATTTTATGTATTATTTATGTATTTTAAGTTTTTCTAAGGTTAATCCTGAACGTAGTTTATTTTTTAAAAATGACTTGAAGGAAGTATAATAAGTGAATTAATTTCCTAAAAGATAGGTTTCCCAAACGGTAATTAGAAAATTTTACCCCCAAGAGATTTTTATGAATGGATTTCAAAGGCGGTTGTTTAATCAGTCAGGTTTTGACAGAGCTTAATAGAGTAACAACCCTTTCGGAACCCCGTTTCCGCAGGATCCACACTGAAACTTTTTTACCGCCGCTGAAAGCAGCGATTACAAAGAGACACAAGTTTAGAAAGGTTTTGCGGATCTTGATGGCAGGAAAGTTCAAAGGGGTCGTGAAAATGCCAAGCCGGAGGACTTCCATTTCTAAGGCAGTAATAATTTATGGGCAAACGGATGGAACGAAGCTACGAAAGAGAAAACGCCCTCGGAGGATCCGAGACAGGAATACTTTACAACAGGAACTACCCAGTCCAAGGAGTTATAAATATTTAAAGCCTTAAAAAGGACATTTGCAGTTGTTAAGCCGGGTAGATGGCAAAAACCCTCCTTGCGTACCTGGATGTAAATCCGATCCGTTTAGACGGAGGCCGAGCCAATTTGCCCATCGGTCCAGACCAATTAGCACATTATGGACCCCGTTTGCTGAACTGGACTACACCAGGCTAAACAATCCTGGCCGAATTCTATTAACCCCTCATTTCGAATTAGACCTGTTTTATAGTCTGATAAATGAACTAGTATAGATCAGACCTGCTCATGATAGCAACCACATTTTTGTGTCATTATTATTGTGCTATTAAGATAACCACATTATTATAATTCATTTTAAACGGAAGAAAGGAAGAGAGAGAGAGGGGGGAGAGAGAG
>CM077108.1:17026445-17052479 GCA_039619505.1 Cimex hemipterus
GAGAGAGAGAGAGAGAGAGAGAGAGAGAGAGAGAGTATGTGAGAGACAGACCTCCATAGGAGGGAGTGAGAGGAAGGGAGGGAGAAGGCAAGATAGGAAGATAGGATATGGAGTGTGGAAAACTAACATAGATAGAGAAAACGAAAATACGACCGACACTATTAAATACTGCCGAATATAAATGGACAGTAAATTTTCTTAAGTTAATTAGAGGCTAGAAAGGGGCTAAGAACGCCTCCCTGCAAAACCCCCAATCCCGACTGTAATATTTTCAAATAGTGGAAATATCAGGAAAGTTGGTTATGGAGGACAAATTGCCAGTTTGTATCCTATGTTTTAAAAGTTGCATGTACATGTGCAATGATGTATTACTTTAAAAGGTTATGGATGATTAAGGTTGTGTTTTTTTCACGGATTATTTTTGCAGGGCGTCACAGTTTCGCAATAGCTTTTGCTCTACATAGTTTAGAAAAAAGTTCTCAAATGGGCAAAGAGCATTTAAGATTGGGCAAACAGTTTTAATTTGTAATACGCACAAAAACGATCTTGATATTTTCCTTCTTAGTATAATCCAATCTGATGAAAATTTTTGTTATACTGTCAGATTATCCTAACTTCCAAACCTAACTTTCGATCACTTTGGAAAATCAATGGCCATTCGTTTTAAACTGTCAAAAACAAGGCTTAAATAAAGGTTTGGTAAAAAAAAACTTTAATTTTAAAGTTTTCGACTTACATTGACTCGTTAGATACGGCCCATTTAGACACAATAGATTAAGGAAAGGGAGAAATAGAAAAATAGATAGATAGAAACAGATTGAGGGCGGAGTTGTCCAGTATTGTTATCATTATTTTTGCAAACTTCTCACGAAACAGAAAAAATCTATTTTATAGAAATAACAATTAATTAGGGTTTTTAGTTGAGATGAAAAAAAGTTAACGGCACGAGAGGGATTCGAACACACGACCTTCGGCTAGATACACCGCTGCTCTACCACATGAGCTATCGTGATCTCGATCCACTCGGACATCAACTCCCCATCTCAACCTCACCTTACGAGTTTTGCTTCCTTTTGCCATATTTCAAATGTCGTGTAATCGGTTTGGATTCTCGACGACAAATGTAATGGCGAGGTGGTAGAGCAGCGGCGTACCTAGCCGAAGGTCGTGGGTTCGAATCCCTCTCGTGCCATTAACTTTTTTTCATCTCAACTAAAAACCGTAATTAACTGTTATATATTAATTGGTCGAGCGGACCACGAAACAGTGAATAATGATTTATAGAAATAATTTGAAAGCTAACATAAATTTTTCACCGTATGATTGAAATAAACAGACAAATACCAAGCATTTAGAAACTGTCAAGATTGTTTTAATAATTAAAGAAGAATAAAGATAATCAGTGACACTTTCAAATTACGTCTGACTGTGACAGAAATATCATACAGTACAAAATCATTCCCCCTTTCAACAAAAAAAAATTGTCTCACACTTATTGTCATGGTGAAACGTTGTATCACAGGCCGTGTTGTAAATCAATAGATATGATCAGGCCCCCGGCGATGTTCTTGACAGAGTAATCAACCCAAAATTATAGGCCGTCCCTGTCCTCTACCACCGCCAATTAGCGAAGTTGGAATCAATTTAGTAGAGCTCTCGGCCGCTCTCGTCCTCCCATGGAATCTAATGAACCCGCGTACACTCCCAGCGATGTTTCGGCGCCGAATATTAACCGGGGATGAACTGGGGGGATTATTATTTAAAGCCGATTTGGCTGGGTGCGAGCCAAGGCTGAACCATGGTCGGGCCCGTCGGGCCTCGCTGGATTGTTGATGAGTTAAGGTCACCCCATGCAACAACAGCGTGCCTCAACATTATGACTCGACATCACAAAAAGAATTTTTTCTGGCAGACGCATCGTCGTGCAGCAATGCATCGATGTATAATAAATATCGCAACACTACGCCAGCTATACTGGGAGAACTTAAAAAACAAATCGATTTTATTGCTAAACTTTCGACCTATTTGAAGTTCATCATCATGAATATCTTAAAGATGTCTACCGATTGAAGTATTTATAATTTTTACAGGCCAATTTTCAATTCTATTTGCAAATTTTCTTGACGACCAACTCAGTCCTAATACTGCCAAGTACTGTAACAGTATGTGTGACTGTAATACTGTTAAAATCCTTGGCAGTGTTAGTACAAAGTCGGTCGTCAAGGAAATTTGATATCGCCTGTAAAAATCTAACATATGTCAATCTGTAGACAATGAAGAACCTGAATTAGCTTTGTTTTTCAAGATCTACCTGGATCTAGAGTGTTCCGTGAGTGAAACGTGGTCGATACTTATAACATTAAAATGAGAAAATTCAATATATTGACAGTACGGCCTACATACTCTTCCTGGGCTATTAGCCTAGTAATAAACCAATTCAAGGTGGTATACATGGCAAATCAGGTTACGAAGTGGTATAAATATGAGGCACAATGGCAACGTTTCGCTATGTTATTGCTTTTAAGCCCATTTTTTGAGATTGTGATACTCGGGATAAACATGCGGATCATTACGAATCATACGAACGAAGTTAGTAGCAAAAAACGGAATTGTGACTAGTCCTTTCATGTACACTTTTGATCACTTTTAACCGAAAGTAATTTGTAATTTGATATTCGCCTATCATTTTGAACAATGCTTGATGGTTCATGAACTAGTCCTATCATTGAAGAAATTTCGAAACCAAGAGCCCAAACCAACGAAGACAGGCAGACCAAATTAATCTGTAACTTCTAAATGAACGTTCATCATTCCGCACACGACATGGAGGCATTTCACAAAAATAATTGATTGCTACTTTTTTAAAACTAATACTGTTTTGTTCTACTGTGTTGTCCCACCTTCATTCTATTACTTTATAGCCAATGCATTTGTCTTTTTTCCCTGCACACATTTTAAAGAAGAACTGCGGGATGGAAGAAGCCATTTTGCGATATAATCTGTCAAATCCTGTTGCGTAGTAATGCAATGTTATGTTGAACATTACACTGGGCATGTGGGCGCATCCTGAACCATGCACGTTATTATTTGTTCAAGTTAAAAAAAATATATATAATTGGCGGAAATGTGTACGTGTTAGATGGCTTCGTTAAAAAAACATTCACAATATTTTAAAATCAATTGCTGCATAATTTATATCTCGTTGAATATAAACTCGGCCTAAATCCTCATTTCAAAACGACTTGGGTATAAAAGAAGCCTGAATGACTCAAAAATAAAAAAAATCAATCGACGGGCAAATTAAGCCAATAAACCGAAGAAAATTCCCTTCGCCCAGTTAAAAAAACACAAACTTAAGCACACGAATGATATTGTTTTCTGCAGCGTGCTTCCGAGTCGAAACAATAACGGACAAACCCGGGTTTAATTCAACGACCGCCTGGGAATCGGAGCAGGCTTGTGTATTTTTTATTCGGTCTGGAGTCTGAACTCGGAAAAGTTCATTGATTTGATCTCTTTAGTTTCGTTTCTGATAGTTTTAGATGGGTATACCGCTTTAGAAATGCGATCCCAGTTGAGACTTCAACAATATGCACATGACACCGCTTGAACTTACAAAATAGATAAATTTTTTCAATTCCTATTGGAGAAACCGAAACACGAGAGGTTGGGCAGATAAGGTTGATGATAACTTGATGTTTAAGCCGGAAACACACTTAACCGTTGCAACGCTATGCGACGCAAATCCAAAGTCCAATTTTCTATATGACTGTATTATCCCGTGCACATCTGCCCGTGCTATGCAACGCTACCGTACTCTACGCTCTGCGATCCCCACTGTCCAGATTTTCGTCGAGTTGGATCGAGTACAGTCGAAGACAAAAGACCCAGACAATCATATTTTATTCGAACTATATGTTTTATTTTCGTTATATTAATTACAAGTAAATTTTAATATAAACCAAATTAACACAGATCAAAAATTCTGTTGGTTTTTAATAAATAAAAAAATGAAAAATTGGGTAGAAAATTGATTAAAACACCGGAATACCATGTTTTGACGCAATGAATTTAACTAGTAATTTGTTACACAGTTTTGCTCATAAAATTTAATTAACAATTTATTTCATATTTGAAACTATGGATATGTAATTTTGTCATTATATTAATTACATTCTTATTTCAATATAAACCAAATTAGAGATCAAAAATGCATGAGTTTTTATAAAAATTATTTCATTGTGGTGGTTAGGTAGAAAATTGATCACAACCCAGAAATAACTTTACTTCAAACAATTAAATTTAACTAATAATTTATTACATGGTTGTGCTCAAAATAATGCATTAAGAACAAAAGAGGCGTTGCAATTGTGATACTGATTTGTGATACACGCCACTTTACGTACAGCACGTACAGTGGCGTGCGCACTTGATGTCGCAAGGATGTGCTACCAAAACGTGACAAGTCGTCGGGTAGCGTCGCATGGCGTTGCACCGGGTGTTCCCGGCATAAAGCTCTATACTTTCGACTGAAATTTGCAATACATACACGGAAGACAGCCGGAAAAGACGGACCTGGAAATGTTCTACGAATGACAAACAGTTCAGTTTTCCACGCTTGTTATATCACAATCGAGTGCCGGCTTAACAGACCCTGGGGGACTTCAGCTCCTCACACGGTGAAAAAAGTCGGATATTAGAAATTCGGCCGTTTAAGAACTTTTACGAGCGTCAAAAATATACAAGATCCAACAGAAGCTGTATGAAAAACAGCTAGTAAATGGAATGAGGGAAAATATTCATATTTATAGAAAGGCAGTCTTTCATGTTCATGCCAACAAAAGATTGAGGGACTTCGCGCTCCAAAAAGACAATTCATTAAAAAAAAGTTCACCAAATGCTTTTTCTACGTAGATAAAGTAAAATAAATAATAATACATAATTCAATTAATTCAGGCTTTAAGTTGAGTAAAAAAGTCGGTATCACGAGCGGGATTCGAACGCACGACCTTCGGCTTGATCCGCCGATACTGTACCACTTCAACGATCTTCATTTCTTTATCTCAACTTAAAACTTCAATTAATTGACTGATATTAAGTGATCAAGCGGACCACGAAAAATAGTGAATTTAATAGTTTATAATGATGAATAGTAAGATAGTTTGTTATAATTTTTTTTTAAAGTGGAAGAATTTTGTGTATATTATCAGCCCTGTACCTGACCTACATGTATTATTTCATACTCGACTATATTTTTAATTTAATAATAAATGTAATGCATATATATGTATTTAATATTCATAATTGACCTATTAATTTCAATTAATCATACTTTTATCAAAGGTCTTGTTTTCGATGAAAAAGCTACTGTCACGAGGGGAATTGGAACCGACGACATTCGGCCGAGTGGGTTTGAACTTTGAATCCCGCTCGTGACACTAGCTTTTTCATCGAAAACAAGACCTTAGATAAAAAGTATAATTAATTAAAATAAATATAATAAAGATGGAAGAAGATTTATGATTAATTAATGATGAATTGACATGACTGACTAAAAATATATTAGAGAATAAGTAATAGCATCAACTCCGTTTGAGGATGTTCCAAACCGAATGCTTTCTCCACCGCCAGGTTGTTTTCGGAAAGGAACATTTCAAGGTGTACCTGCCAGTTTGTTGTTCAAGGGGTGGATGATCCCAGGTATAAAACTGCCTTGGAAAGATCCTAACCTACCTGCAACTCGCTTCGGGGAAAGGACACGGCCCGGGTCGGGTGCTAGAACACGGATCGTGGCCCATCAGGAATGTAGATAGGTTGCGAGTCGTGTCCCTAGCATCCGGCCGTAGCAAAATTTCATCCCGGGATTTGTACTGTAGCTAATCTTTAATATTTATTCTTATCTTCCCATAAAAAACAATTTCCACATGTGCACTCGGTACAGGTGTGACAAAGCCGGTTAGCCAAGTTTAAGAGATTATTATCTAGGAGACAAAGAGCATCCAGTAAAACCTTGGGCAACCAATTTATTGCTTTAATCGAAAATAAACAAAGCTGTATTGTTATAGAAATAGCAGAAGTGGCCGTACTACTTGGTCATTTAAATAAACTTGCAATTTAAAACAAAATAACTGGAATTATCCTTTGCGATTTCCTTTCAACGAAACCAAAATATTCCAAGTTGTTATTTTTAATACAAGTCTAGAGCTTCGGCAAAATTCTGTTTTTTGATTTATTTATGCAGCAAATATTGAAGGATGATCAACCCACATATGGTGAAAGAAAAGGCAGAGATCCAGATGAAGACATCAAATAAAGACACGGACGTTTATTCTTGCCAAGCTTTCCGGATTCTCCCATTACCTTATCATCAGGATTCAAATTTATTATTTGCTACCTATTGTATTATATGAACTTAAGTACAGGTCCAAAGGAATTTTTCAAGAATCTGCTGGTGCTATGAGAATTCAATAAGTTAGAGCATTAAGCCGGCCTGATGATCTATTTTGGTCTTTTCCATTCTAAAAAAAGTGACACAGGAAATTCAAAAATTCATAGGTTTGCTCAGAAGTCGTTTCAATTTACCGTGTAACTGGAGGAGAGAATTTATTTTTATAAACCTAACTTTAAACCACAACAATCAGTTAAAAAATAATTAAGTTTCTCTTCATTTTATTTTAGTATGAAAAGGTCATCGAAAAAGTGCGAAATAATAGGGCCTTACGTTTGAAAAAGGTTCCCCCAGAACGGCTTAAAACGCCAACTTATTAACATTCTAATAGCACAAGCAGGTTCTATTTGAAAAATTACCTTTGGAACCATATTTAGGTTTTCCAATAAAATAGGCAGCCAGCGAAGGAGAGAATTTTATTCCTTTTATGAACAAATCATAATGGTATATTTTTAATATAATACAAAGTTCCAATTAATTTTTTTTTTAACCTAAGACCTAAGGTTTTTGGTTGAGGTGCAAAATCAGTGTCACGAGCGTGTTTGAACCCACTTGAGCTATCGTGACTCGTGAAGTGGTTAGAGCAGGGCCGTATTAAGACGAAGGTCGTGGGTTCGAATCCCGCTCACGACACTGATTTTTCATCTCAACCAAAAACCTTAGATAAAAAAGAGTAATTAATTGGAATAATAAATACGGTATGTTATGACCACTAAGTAAATATAAAACAATATAATAGCCCGTCTTTTTTAATACAAAACTGAAGTGTAAATCGTATAAATTAGGAATAGACAGACTGTTATGAAATGTTAACAATTTATCACATTCACTGTGCACTTTTAATACAAAATAATACCGACAAATTTGAATTTTAAACCAATAGATGTGTTTCCGGAATATTTCTGTTGTTAGCAAAAAATTAAAATAAGTAACATATAAGATAAGCTTTTTGGGTTCATATGATATTCATGTTTTAGAATAAATATATTCGTGTAAATTAAGACAAACCAGTGCTTAGTTGTGTTGAACTTGATGGGTTGGGGGAAGAAAAGCCCTATTATAATTATGATTTAATTTATTTTTAATTTTTTGTTCAATATTTTTCCACCCTGAAAATACACTATATTAAATAACAATTGTATGAACTCGACAAATATATGAAAAACTATGTAACCGATCGTGTTTTGCCAATACAAGACATGTATTTTGAATGGGAAAAAGACTTGTTACAAGGCAGGAAAGCATCTTCAAGAGGGCCTTTAAAAGAACTCCGTTAAAGCGATTTAAATCGGTCCTGCAGGAAGCCTCGATGCTTTTCAGTAGATTCAACCGACCGGCCAAATCTGCTTGTAGGACTTACGGACCAAATGGCTTCAACGACTCGGCAGAAGGATGGGGGGGGGAATTTTTGTCAGATGTTCAATAATTTTAAACTCTTTGGGGTCGTTTGAGGCCGCGGCTTCCTTCCGTTTCGTAACGATTAACTTAATACGTCGTAATGGTAATTTAGTGCGTCTTATCTTTTATTCAAGTATGAAAACTGCGGGAGTAGAGAAAAGAATTGAAAAGAACGTGGTGAAAATATGCCACGCCATCTTTTCTCTCGCCTAATAGTTTTTCGATATTCTGGCACTGTTCTCGCAACAGTGCGATAAATGTCCTTATCGTAAACAAATCAGCATCATTGACTGAACCTTTTGTTGGAATTGATAACTCTTTGGCGACAAAGGTAAGATTTATTTTAGTAAGTATTATCGTCAGCATAGTTTGTAAATTTCAGCAAAACTTTGTCACAAATTAACCTTCCTCAGCGGGACAAGCGGCTGACGGGACGTCACACAAGGGACGAAAGGCCCAAATTCTCTGACATGTACTAAAATTTTTTTTTTCTTTTCCAAACCTCTACCTATTTGCACCCCCTTACAATCTCCTAGGTATAAGAAAATGCAGCAATTTTCCCGGAAACAAAGTAGCATCTAATATAAAAAAGTATTAGATAAGTTAAAAGTTAAAATCCCTGAAATTGTATTTCTTTCAACCGTAACGTTTTCTTGATTTGCTAATGATATTAACGGTTTTTTTTCTTCGTACTAACGAGGTATATTGAAACTGAATAAAAAAGACAATATACCTCATTAGTATGAAAAAAAAAACGTAGCATTGAAAACCAAGAAAAAGTTAAAGTTGAAAGAAATACAATTTTCAGGGAGTTTAACTTTTAACTAATCTAATACTTTTTTATATACGTTGCTACTTTGTTTCCGGGAAAATTGCTGCATTTTCTTATAACTAGGAAATGGTAAGAGGCTGGAAATAGGTAGGGGTTTGGATTAGAAAAAAAAAATTTAATTTTTGGTCCATGTCAGCGATTTTGGCACTTTCGTCCCGCTGTGCGTCAGTGGCCGCGACGGTTCAGTCCTCGGGTTCGAATCTAAATATTCCCAAACACCAGCATACCGATGGGAGTTTTGGCCTAAAAAAGGGGCTCACTTATCTCTCGAGGGTCAGGCTGGAGGGTTTGCCGATAGGAGATGCGAGGAAACTTGCGCTCCCCAACCCCTTAACCGAACTTCATTGTGATCCAAGTCCTTTCTCCATAAATAAATTTCCAAGGCTCGTTCCCTTGTTTTCGATACAGCCAACCATAAAAATCCTGCTTTATGCTATAAGAAACTCCGCCCGCTTACTCTTTATGAAGGATAATCCTGAAGTTGGACGAATTAAGCTACGAGACCCGCATCGAGTAACTCTCATTGTTTAATTTTTAAAAAGGGAAACTTTTAAATACCTGGATAAGCTTTTCCATTGTACTTAAGCACAAAAAATTCCATTCTACTTCAAAAGCTTAAATGACTGATTCTATGTAATTATCCATCACAATTCAACAATTGCTTCTACATGGGAGAATTATCAATGAATCACTTTTCAAGTTAATAAGAAGCTTTTGACAAATAAACGAATAGACCCGCATAATATTTTCTAGTTCAAACTATAATAATTTCTATGATTTTTCAATGATAATTTATAGTTTAAATACACCATTCCACTCCAAACTACTCAATCATCCGAACCCTTTCGTCAAAAACCTGTCATGCACCACATTACCTAACAATCCCAACAGAAGACTGAAGCGTCGGTGGCCCCGCGACAACCTTAGCGATTGACATCGACGAAGGAATACATCTCACTCATCGTATGAGCTTTCACGCCACCTTTAGTAAGTTTACTTGTAAATACTATCTGTTTTACTTGTTGCATCAAAGAATGCAGTTGTCAAAAACAAATAAAAAGTTAAATAAAAAAAATACACCATTACAAATTGGTGGATAAAAAATTATTAGGTTAGTTTATAAAAGGTTAGGAATTATTACGTGGAAAATACAGATTTGTTTATATAAAAACTATCAATCATGATTACCTACAAAAAACATGCACCATTAATAAATTAGCATAAGTCAGAAAAAATTATGAAAAAATAACGTCGTTCGTTGAATTTTGAGTTTAAGTCTAGAAAAATAAAAATTGTCTATAGGGACATTTTATAAAATGAGTTGAATAATATTTATAGTTTTAATTTTTTTAAATATACACATAAGTTTTGTTTACAGTATAATGCATTGCAGTATGAATAATTTGTCTCATTATCAAATGGATTTACACAAAAGAGATAAATCCCCGAGGGTGAGGGTGTATTTGGTAAAATAATAAGTTGGTAAAAATATAGCCTGAATTATATTGATTACTCGCAAAAAAAATTATATAACCCTACAATCCAGGAGGGGCTTACTAATCAACAGTGTTACGGCTTGGAGGGCACAAGGACGGAACCCATTATTTTTCAAAATAAAAATTACAAGCTTATTAATTACAATAATAATGATCCAATTATTGTTTCTTATTATGAAATTATGAAGAAGAATAATATGACTAAAACTTTCGTTGCATTACATGAGAGGACCCTTAAGACTAGAAAATATAAGGGAATAGAAAAATAATTATATAACCCTAAAATCGAGGAGGGGTGGGTATGGTCTGCGGTGTGAATAAACCGAACATTTTATCTTCCTACCCACGTCGGGTCTGTGCTTCAGACAGGCATTTCCTCATGTTCAGTGTGTCTGTGTGATTCTGTAAACTCAGTTCGTGAAGGGAGGGCTGTCGGTTTTTGTAAGTTAGGGGTTCTAGAATCCACTACAGACAGGCACACGCACCCCCTCCCACCTGAGACGATATATAAGACCTGACTTAACACAGACTCACTTAGGTTGGCGAAATGTCGTAACCCTCTGACAGACCAACCCAGTAGGGATAGGCAGGCGAAATGATCGAAAAGGATAAATTGTACAGCCTGGGATTACAAAAGAACATCTACAAGGTTAAAAAAAAACAAAAGTTGGTTGATACCATATAAAATATAACACAATTAATAGTATAACGGATTATAAAATAAATTGAATGTATAAAATCCTTAAACGGCCACAAACATGTGAAAAAGAGGTTTTCCGTATTAACGATATTCTTTTTTAATCATTATATCAGTGAAATTTTGATTAACGTAACAGTAACAAACAGGCTCTATCCGACCGACTTATCCCCATTCTCCCAGAAATGTCTAAAATCCTTGAAAGACTCCTTTTAAAGCACTTAATACCCACCCATCTTAAGGTTACTCAAGACTATTATTTTTCCGTCCTCGCCATTCTATGATCCAGGATGGTTCAGAGTTGACACTACTTCCTCTGTTCTAGAGACTTGACAGTACTGCTCGGGTGTATTCTCAGACATGTGCCAAGTTGATTTAATTTCGACAGGGTTTGCCACACTTTGTTACCCGACTGCCCAGATGTAACTAAGACCTTTTTAATCCCATATTAAGTGCTACAAGCCGGAAAAATTGTGACAACGTAAGAATAACTTCTTTCGATTTGGACTTAAAGAAAAGTGAAACACGTGAAGTGTCCGGGAATGGATCCATTGCCGAATGGATCAAGTTAAAACTAACAAAGCCAAGTTGCTATCGCGCAGTTTTAAGGTCAAACTACCCGTTGGATGTTGGGGTCACATATTACAATATCTTTTGAACATTAATTTTCAATTACAACCAATTTACAATAGCTTCAACCAGAACTTATTATTATTATGTAACTTAAGGGCTAATACTTGGTGGGATCATATCATATACAAATGCAGGCAAAGCACTGAGCGCATTAAGTCGCCTAAACTTACTTGAGATTATGTCACAAGTAGGTAAAGTGTTGGTAATAAATATATAGTACAATAAGTACAAAAATAATTTCACTTTTAATATACCATATTTCCTCGAATAGAGAGAATTTATACGGAAAAGATATATCATAAAAGGAAAAAATGTTTGCAAATAAATACATCCAGCTTTCCGTCCTATCTCAAAGCATAGCTCGCAGTGTAAACAGGTCGCTGATCCATACAAAGTCAATGGCAGTTTCTTTCTTTGCGATTTCTGTTTCTACTCTTGCAAAATCGCTATTTTATATAGATCAATACTTAATAATTAATATGATATGTACAGTATAAAATTGGTTAAATAATTTATTGTGTCACAGCACGAGTGACAAAGAAACTTTAATATTAGCAAATTGTCTAAATATTTAACGAAATTAATTTATTTAACGATTATTTAACGAATAGTGATTATTTTTTATTAACCAGTAGTGAGTTCTTTTATAACCTACTAAGCTTACGTTATAAATGGAAACAAGAGGCGTTTAAAGGCAAGTGATAAATCGACCAGGATCGTCAAATTATGCCATTATGCATATTACCCATTAAAAATCCGACGGGTTGTATTTGTCAAGGCTTTTTTTCTTTTAGAATCGGAACGGAAAATGAAAATTACCGCTGGGTTTTTATTTGGTGGTTGGTGACTCTCGGAAGGAATTCTAGTCCGGGTTCAAGGTTCAGCCACGAATCCTGGGAGGCAGGACCGGTTCAACTACCATTCCTCACTTTCCTATCCCTGCCCTGAGTTTCTCATCATCCTTCATTCGGCCGAAACACGTTTCCTCCGGTGTCGTATTCCGCTCCTAGGCTCGTATTTCTTACGAGGTGCCGACAAACCGAACTTAAGGGTGGAAGGCATTATTGAAACATTTTTTCACTTGGAATTTGGAAAAAGAGATTACCTTTAGAAGAGACCGTGCATATTGAAAAGAAATAAACGTACCCAACGTAAAATAATAACGGGTAACAATAATGTACGAATGATAACAACAGGAGAAAAACACAATGTTACATTAATGCTCCATTGTACGGTAATTCCACATCCTTTAAATCTTTTTTGACATAAAAAAACAACCTTATCGGTTATCGACCCTGTTCAACAAACCATAAAATCCCCTTGGAGTACATTTCATACGGAGTTTGTATACTTAGACCGGCGGGAGAAATATTTTAATACGTGTATTCAGCGGATTTGCAGACGACCCTGGCATGAGAGATAGCCGTGCGGCCACAACCCTATTATTTATCCGAGATTGTTCTCCCTCTTTCTCTCTCTTCATTCCGCCCCGGCGGGGAATTTTTTTCAATTTTTACCCCAAGCAAGGCCAAGGATATGAGACCTGGTGATTCGTGATTCTAGCGTTATAAAATCGGTGTTATTAATTTTTTGAATGGTAATTTCGACGACTTTTCTGCCAGACAAGCTCAAACATAATATTCTCCAAAGCTAGTGGACCGGTTTTCATGGTAGATAATTCGGTTGAATGAAATCGCCAAGTGCATTTTAGAACTATTTCAAAAATTAAAATCAGACTATTATTTCCGTTAAAAACAAAGAAAAAAGCAGTTAATTTCTGACAAATAATTTGGCTACTTTTATGTATTTTCTAATATTTCAGAAATATTTCATGCATTTTATATTTTATACATATTTTTTCAAATGGTCAGTTACTTTGTGAATTATAGTAGTTTCAATCGTATATTCCGATAACGACTTCTTAAAAACCGGAAAAATGTTTAGGGTCAAAAAATTTATAAATTTAAATTCATATAGAAATTTACATTTAGGGGTCTCTAGAGGCGACAAAACGAAAGTTTCACAAGAACAAAAGTATTACCTAGTTTACATGAAAAATGTTTAGTTTTTTAGACATTTTTTGATCATTGATAAACTTTGATTGCTTTTACTATACTTTTATAGCAATCTACGTATTTTAAAAAATGGTGATATATTCACATAGTTGATTTGAGCAAGTAAAATTAAACTATTAAACAAGGAAAAATAGAAAATTCAAATTATTTTGGCAAAATCAGGGCAAGAAATGGCGTATTGGTGTCCGATAATTTGTAGTGTAAAATCCCCCCAAAATCTAAATACGTGACCAATGTGGTCGTCCCTCTGTTAGAAAAAAATTGAAAAAAAATTACTTAAATTTTGTAACTAATACTTATGCTTCAACGTTTCGAGATTTTATTTTCTTTCTCATATTTTTCACCGTACAGTCATTTTTCATTGTTGTATGCCGTTTTGGGGTCGATGTACCTCTCGTGTTGTGTTATACGCCACGGGCCCTTTTTTTTAAGCTTACCGGAATTTGTTTCATTGCACTGCTTTTTAAGCTTGCTTTCATCAGCTATAGGGTCAATTATGTTTTTTCGATTTTTCCTTTCTTCCCGGGGCAACGACCCAAATCAAGAAATTTCGGCTGGATTTTTCCTTATAAGATTTTCTGTTTTCAGTTGTGCATTGATCCATTGGTATGTTGTTTTTGGTTTCCATTTTTAAATTTGCCCCGAAAGTAAACCCTAGATTAACTCTCTAAACATTGTTACAGTTTTATTTATAACTTTACATATACAGTATTGATTGCTGGTTGTTAAATCTCGAAATTCTTTTCTTGATGAGATTTATTAATAAATGTAATTTTAACTGGTTTACTAGTCCTTTTGTAATTTGAACTTAATATGATTGTATTTTGTTAGGAATGTAAAAGATATCCCGAAATACCCATCATTAAATAAATTCAAATACCACCTGGTTTGTTTCAACGTAATATTCACGATTAGAAATGCATTTTCTATCTCAATGTGGACCTAACTTTATGAATATAACATTTCATAAATATAGTTGCTCTGATATTAAAAAAAATTGTTTTCGTATGATTGTTTAGAAGTTGAAAATATCAATCCAGATAGAATATACATTTTAATTAGTTATTCAATTAATATCATTAATATTAATTAATTAATTAGATAATTTTAAATATTAAGTTTTCAAGATTTTTCGGAGAGTGATGACATAATCCCCATAGTTACTTTTCAAAGTCAAATTTTGATCCTATCTTTAATAATAATAAATAACTTAATATATAAATGTACAAATATTTCGTAAGTGAGGAAGCCAAAAAATCAATTTCTTTACTCACTTACAAAATAAAAGTTTCTTATTTTTAAAGTTAACAAAAAATATCTCACCAAAACCACCATCAAGTATAAAGAAGAAGTCGAAATAGCTTACCTGAAATCAAAAAATAGAAATCATGTAAAATAATTGTTTTTATAAAAAACTAAAACTTAACTATTTGCTTTTATTCCACCTTATTAAACACGTATAATTTACTTAATAATAATTTGAATATTTTCAAGTATTCAATAAAATTTTCATTATCAATATTGATCACGGTGTCATTTTTATTTAATATTTTTAAACATTATAACTAATTACATTTATAAAATATGACTAAGGTCTTATTTAAACAAAAAACGTTTATTCAAGGTTTTAAGTTGAGATAAAAAGTCAGTGTCACGAGCTGGATTCGAACCCACGATCTTCTGCTTGATACGCATGTACTCTACTATTTGAACTATCGTGACACCCTCGGACACAATTTTCCCATATCAACCGCACCTTTTCACTTTTCCCTCCATTTTGCCATTTTCCAAATGTCGTGTAATCTATTTAATTCTCGGCGGCAAGTGAAATTGCTACGGAGAGCTTTAGAGAAGTACACTTCATTTTAATTCATTAACTCCACTATTTCGTGGTCCGCTTGATCAATTAATATATTTAAATTCATTAAGGTTTTAAGTTGAGATAAAAAAAGTCAGTGTCAAGAACGGGATCGAAGTCACGATAGCTCAAGGGGTAGAGTAGCGAAGTATCAAGCCGATGGTAGTGGGTTCGAATCCCGCTCGTTACACCAGACTTTTTTATTTCAACTTAAAACCTTAATTAATTGTATTAATTCAATACTCTATCGATTATTGTTGCGACATAAATAATCAAGAAACTGTATCAAATTTTTTGAAAATTATGGAGGTTACCACTTTTTTTTGCAACAACGTTTTTGTAGAAAACACTTTCTTTCACAAAAACTGTTGTCGCAATAACACTGAGATAAGTATGTTTATTTTAATAATGAAAATTTAATCATATTTTAATTTATAATAACTTTGGCCTAGTTATTGAACATGAAACGCTCTATCTCACCGTTAATATCTAGGATGAAAACATTTACAATGTCAGATTGAACTTTGATATAAGTGCGAAAATTTAATAAAAATATGCATATCCTCAATTAAAATAAAAACAAAATAAATTCAAAAATGAAAATTAATTAATAATTTTTTTCTATCGTTTTTCCACCAACTCGTTTTAATGAGAAAGTTAATAAATATTTCAGCTCATCCTTTCACGTTTTCCCGTTGATAATGACTACAGCTGTAATTAAATTAGGCTCCCGTTTTAGCGCGAGGAGGTGCAATTTTAAACTCAATTTAATCGTGGCCAGGACGGAAACACGCAAGACTTTTGCGTTTATCAGTTGGAAGTCCTTAAAAAAAAATAAAATAAAATAAAGCTGGTATTTCTTAGAAACAAGCAGGGAAACTTTCCATCGGTACCCGGGGCTATAAGTGAATTTGCAGGATGATTTTGTTTTTGTTTATCCAGTTATAATCCCTCTCGCCGGCTTTGATGGTAATTTTTTTCTGAGAATGGTCTTACGGACCATATTTATAAATAATATTTTCCATTGGTTCCTTTCTTTCAATGAACTCGAACAAATCTTTTTAAGAATGTAGTAGAGAATTATTTGATAATTTTTTTAAACAATTTACATAAGTTTAACCATCCAAACTTTTCGACCGCATTATTGATCTCAAAATAATCGCATTATAACGCTTATCCATCATCATTTGTAATATAAATATAACCCCTAAAATCGATAAGTATAAAGTACTCTGATAGAACAGCGTGCTAGTACCGGTCAACGCTCGCGACTGCACAGCGGCATATAACCTTACCCAGCACCGGATAACGTAGTTATAAAAGAAAATTAATAGTTAAAATGACAATTCTTCTTTGAAATTGTACTTGTGCAGAATCCAAGATAATTGAGTGGAGAGAGATAAAATGCAAGGAATAGAAGGCACAAAGTTATCACCTTCCCTGATCGCCAAACTATGCTCATCTTTGGTAAGATTCTAAACAGTATGGAACTGCATGAATGTGCTGAGAAAAAACCCTTGTGCACAGGGCATAAGAGTAACTGAACGAGCTAGGAATTCTTCAACATCACGACTAAAAGAACCGTCCTGCAAAATTTCTAAAAACTGTCACAAAAAGGAGCAAATGAATGGATCACCAACTTAAAGATGGAAATCTAACACAGATCTGCTTCAGCAAAGACCGAAAGCTTCAGATTTCATGTTACTAAATCCGATTGGGCGTGGCAATAGATCGCTTATGCAATTTCAACTTAGACGAGGAGGAAAAAGCAGCAAGATACGTTACTGTAAAGGCCCATTCATGGAAAAAAGAAGGACGATGATGGAACGCTAGGAAGCGGGGGTTGGCATTCCCAAGCCCTGTAGCCTTCTGGCTTATTGTTCTTTTCCTCGTTCTTTTGTCCAGTTCAGTAGAACGAAGGGCAAAATGCTATTTACTACCTAAAATGTCTATCAAAGATAAAAGATATCTACTAAACTGTAAATTACCAACAAACAATTTGAACGAAAACTTTCAACCGTCTGAATTTCATAGCAAAAGGCAAAAAAGGGAATATCCTGGCCAATACTGAACTTAGTCAAAATTTCACTAAAGATATTTTCCAAGTCACCTTAGCAGGAGGGTAAACACGTAAAAATAAGTTGTTGGTATCTTGGGCAAACTGATCGATAAAATGCAAATTGGACATTTTATGTCAATCCGACCACACTTGTGAGGAACCGGAGGAGCCTATTGATATAGCATTCTGTTTCCAATGGAGACCTCCTTGAATTACTCGAATCGTAAAGTTCAAATAAACGTATTACCGGATGTCTAGCGAGGGGAAAATAAAACGTTTATTTTATTACTTAAATTCTGTGGTGTATGCTTTTTTATTATCTTCCAAGCCATCTGACTCGGTTCCAGAAGCAAAAGGAGTCTGGAAAAAGTCCTCGGAGCGAGAAATCATTTTCCTTGTTTGAAAGATGTTATCATATGTCGTCGGCATTGAAGTAGGTTTGGAAAGTGAGATAAAATATGTTGTCTGTTATTTCTCGAGCCTTTAACTTTCGTTCAAAATGTTTTCAAGAGCCACATATTCTTAACGCCGTAATATTATTTTATACTTTTTTATACTATACTTTGGCTCTGTCACAGTTAGACTATGCATATCCTGATTACCCTAGTATATCATTATTCCATCTAAATATAGATAGAAAACCCTCATCATTCGTGCTTTCTCAGGTAAAGTTTTTATAATGGACTATCAAATCAGGAGAGATTTTCCATCCGGCGCACTTTCACTAGGAGAAACCGAATTTCAAGTAAACAAATGTGTCCATTTTCAAATTCGACCCATTTGAGACAATTGTAAGAATTAAAAGTTGCCAAACGGCGAGGAACAGAATCCCGGCGGACTAGGACCGATTGTATTATTCAACTGGTGACCGTTTTCACTTAATTCCAAAAATCCTCTTCATCAACTCTTATAAACATTTCCATTAATCCCATCTGTGGGAGAAAATTTCCATTTCAACTTTTAAACTGCTCCGTGTAATAATGGATGGAGGTGATAACCTAACTCAAAATAAGGGGAAAATTACACGACATTTTAATTATCTCGTCAATTAATTATCGTATATTAATTTTATCTATAAATAATCCTTTACTTTTTTTATATTGCTCAGTATCAATAACGTTAATTAATCATATAATTATTTAGAAATCGTGAGATGCGGTCTGGTGTGACGTAGGCTTCAGAAAAACATACTCTTTACCGTGTCGACGTTTCGATCTTTATTGGCAGGGCCTGGGATTTACAAGCATTATTTACATTTAGCAAATTTTGGATGTGGAAACTTGAATTTATAATATGCAAAATATGTATTTTTATATATTAAACCAAAGTATTTCTACTGACTTGTCTGGCCTTCGTGTGGCACCGGCACCCTCAATACGTCACGCTAGAATGGCACAATTACAGAGAAGACAAACACTTTGAGCGAGTAGAAATACTTTGGTTGAATATATAATAATATCACACCAGACCCCATCTCACGATTTCTAAATAATTATCGATTAACAGTCACTAATCACCACACATTAATCATACAGTTTTCGCAGTGCAATGCAAATGCCAGCTTAATAGCTAACGTAAATGTAATTTTAATAGAAGGAGGTCTACATGATAATCTAACATAATAAATGGAAAAATTACGAGACGTTTTAATTTTTTGTCAATCAATTATCATCTACAATAACAATCCCGTAAGTTTTTAAATTGGTCAGTATCGATAACCATAATTAATCTTATAGTTTTCGCAGTTCAAATCTGACTTAATTGCTACTTAGTGTAATTATAATGGAAGGAAGTTTACATGATAACCTTAAAAAACTGAAAAATCACAAGATATTTTAATTATCTTGTCAATTAATTATCACTAATTTTATCTATAATAACAATCCCTTATTTCTTTAAATTGATCAGTATCGATATCGTTAATAAATTATATCGCTTTTAGCAGTTCAAGTTTACCACTAAAATACTAATTTGGAATTAAACTTAATCCACATGCCAAACACAATAATTGTGATTCTTTTTCAATAACCAAGTTAATTATATCATTTTGAATGCGAAATTGACCTCGTAATTAATTCTTTGCGCAAAAATATGTTCTGAAATTTTCATGGAAACTTCCATGAAAAGAAAGACTACACTAAATAGGCTGACTTAATTGACAAAGGGAAAATTGACTAAACATCTTAATTTATGTATTAGTTGATTATTTATATAGTAATGTTTTTACATATAACGATCGCTTAATAAAATTGTCCAAGTAGGCCCTATTAAATTTAATATTTTATTAATTCATATCCATTGAAGGACGTTTATAATATGTTAACATAATAACTAACATATTGCGATAAAATATTTTTTTAGAAATTTAGGACCTCATGAATAATTTATATTGGTATTCAAGGATCCTTTAATTTTTTTTGAATGGCGATCATATGTTAACTTTATGACTTAAGGTCTTAAACGTTCATCAATTTCAATCGAACCATATTTTTGTTTATTTTTTTATATTTTACATAATATATTGACTTGAATGTTGGTCAAATGTAATGTAATTACTAAATGCTCTCATTAGTTAATTATATTGTTTTTCCGTTGGAAAGAAAAATCGCTACAGAGTTTAGTGGGGATTTTGGGTTTATATTTTGAGTTTGAGAATAAAAATAATGAAATTTAAATTGAGATATAATAACCGGTTTTTCATTTAAGCCAGCCTACCGAATCGCCCGCCGTATCTCACGTAACCATCTCTCGAACTCGTAAATAAGGACAGGGGAAAAAGCACAAAGCCAGTGCTTTTTCTTGTTCTGAGCATTAAGAGAAACCGCCAGGGGCCGGGAGCCGTTGCGGGATGAAAAGCGTGCGAAAAAAAGTTCTTTCGCCTCTTTGATGCCAGCAGGGGTGGCATGAATGGAGGGTCGTGACGTCACAGGGGTGTTCGCTCGATACAACCCTCCTCCGCTCCCATCCCACAGGGCACATAGTCTTATCTACATGTAAAGCCAACTCCATTTTATTGCCTTTTCCCTTTTTAATGGGCCCTTAATTTATACCCGAGTTTTAACGATATGAGAAGTGTAATTTCGAAGATTCGAACATTTGGACTTTTTTCCTGTTAAGCTCAGCGACTTTTACAGCGAACGTTTTGAATTAAGATTACCCACGTTAATTTTTTAAAGCATGTTAAACTTATTAAACTTTACTAAAGGTTCAATTCAAATTCAAACTCAGTTCAATAGAGTAAAATATGAAATCAATATTATCTCTTAGCCATTTCTTGACACTAAATTTTTCATATCAACCCAGGTCTACATAAAAAGAATAATTAATTGAAATAATTAATAATGTACATTACATAAATGAATTATTTCTACTGTCTATAAAACGGACTAGACGCATAGTCACCCCCAAGCTAGAAAAACCTTAGAACCAACCGTCAATTTGTCTAACCTAAATTGACTAAAATTTCAATAAACTTAAACGAAAACAATCCAGAAAAAATTTAGAAACAAAGAACTAGGGCTGGTTTTTACCATGATAATAGTTTATCTGATCTAACGAGATATGAGCTGAATCGATAAAATAACCGAAACAAACTAACAATAAACAGAAAACAAATTTCTGAAGAAAATTATGAGAACATACTCACCATTATTATAAATAATAATAAATATTTGATTTTATCATACCCATACAATACGACGTTTCCTTAAAATTTAACAAACATAAAAAAGATTAATATATCTGAAATTGCTTTCAAGGAAAATTGATCATTACCCGTCATTAACAACAACACAAAAATCATGAATACGCGGATGTCTTACATCAGGAAGTTCCAATTTAATAAAGTTACCATTAATCGTATAAAAACAACATGAACAAAATTTTGCACATTGAAGTATGTTTATCCGTTGTATGTATACCAATTGTTTCAAAGACTGTATATGAAAACCCAGACAAAATTTTAAAGAATATGTTGGGCATTTATAATGTCAAATTATATTTAAATAACGTTTTCAGTTTAAATTTCCACTTTTAAAAAGCAACCCAGAATAATTATTATAAATAATATATAATATTATAATTAAGCCAAAAATTTGCTCTTTTAAAAAGGCCGTTGTCGTCATGAATAATAATTATAACACGGAGAAAAGGAAATTTTGACAATTTTCATCAGGAAATACAAATTTGTCAAGCTGTCTAGCCTACATTCATGTTATTCAACTTCGTAGAAGAGATACTTGTGTTCATAAATCATTAAAAAAAAAGAGCGAGGACTTGATTGAATTTTTATCTGCGCCGCTACACAGTTTTTATTCAATAAAATAATCATCGTCCAACTGGAAAACAGTGAAAAGGATTTCCGCGAATATGTAAAAGTTTTATATTAAATTCTGATAAAATAACTATTAACTTATCCAGAAAAATAGCTGGGATGGAAAATGACTGTCATTTTATCTATTCACCTAACATTACCTTTCTTGGCAAAATAAATAATATCTCTCTCTTTTAGTCTCTTGCTCTGTTTCTCTTTCTCCAATCTCTCTCCTTCACTCTGTATCTATCTCCATCCTTCTATCAGTATATTTCTTCATATTTTTCTCATACTCTTTCTTTCTTCTCTATATATATTTTATTTTTTCTATTCTCTATTCTTAAACATTATTCCCTTAAACATTTTGCTCTTTTTCATCTGGCGCTCTTACTTTCATCGTCCTTATCTTTTCTTTTCCGACTATAATTTTATTTGTCCAATGACCATCTATTTCTTTTTGTTACTTTTTAACTCTTTTGCTTTCTCCTCGCCCTCCCGCACACACTCCCCCATCTCTCTCTCTCTCTCTCTCTCTCTCTCTCTCTCTCTCTCCTCTCTCTCTTTCTCCCTCTCCCTCTGTCACCGACATTCACCCACATACACGCACACTCATGAAAAACCAATTTGCAGTACGATGTTCCATTTGATGAATTATTTGAAAGCTAGAAAATTCCACGAATACAACAAGGAAAATTTTCTACAGCTTGAATTTCATTTTCCCTCCCCAACTTCAATCTACATATTACAGAAACCTTCACACTCGGCGAAACAAAAAAAACGGAAAGCTCACTGCAACCTGGAAAATATTCAACCCTGGCGGTTCCAGTGTGACAAGTATGAGGAGGAAGGTCTACTTAGAATCTAATCAGTGGAAAGAAGGTGAGCATACTTACAATAACCCCCATGATCATGATCATTACCGTCGTGGTAATCGACCTTCTTCAAGGTCTTTTCTCTAGACTGACAACCTTCCGATCTGAATGCCAATACGATGTATGTATGTAAATAAATAGGAATTTAATCTAAAACCTGATAAATTATGCATAACCGTGTCAAATCGTGCACATCCTTTCGCTTTTGTTGTGAATGTCAATTATTTAGGCGCAATCGAATTATAAGAATAAGGACGCTTAATTTAATTTTTAATGCAAATAAACGACAAAAATTCTGTTATAAAAAAGCCTTAAAAAAATGTTTACATTATTATTTGTGCACCAAACAATGAAAATTAGACGGTTTCAAGTATTGGATAATCATTGTTAATTATTGGGGTTATTTATATAGCAATCATGAGTTAGTTTTTATTCTTGTGGTTTATCCAGTAAATTGGTAAAAAAGTATGTTCCTTGTATGCTATATGTGCGATCACCATGCGTCACTAACGCCATAGAAAGACGATAATATGGTAAATTTGGTAATGGAAAAACAACCGATAAGTCCAATTCTAACCTTCCTTTGTTCTTGTCAATAACACTCCCTATCATTGATAATAGGACAAACTTTCAACTCTGAGAATGCAAGTGTGTTTTTAACTTCAACAACAGCTTATTACGTTCAAGAGGTTTATCGGCAATCGATCACACTACAATGGGTTAAGGGCGGAAATTATACGATGGAAATTTTACATTCTTATTCACAACAAACATTTCACAAAAGGGAGGGGTTGTGTTTGAAGTCACAAAGAACGCAAATCGGCCGCAGTTTCCGCTCTTGTACGGTCAGCAAAAGGAAAATAATAAACGCCCACCATATGGAAAGAAACTCGGAGGAAAACAAGGTCAGACCATTTGCAAGGGTCGCCCTTCCCCCCAAACTGGTCAGACCAGTCGGCTGTTCATTAGCATTACAGAAAAAGATGCGGGGGTTGAAGATAATTCAGGCGCGGATGCTGTGGATATGTGACCTGGGCTCAAAAGAGGGTACAGGTGCCAGACATCTGCCTCGGAAGACTCAAATCCCTTTGGTCTTGTTTTTTCCCCACTCTCCTACAGATGGGGATAGGGAATGTACCTGACCGAACGTCCTGGGAACAGGTAAAACGCGAATTTTACGTTTTTGAATTACAAACCTGGCAATCTGTCCTGGAACGGAGGAGACCATTACGGCAATATTAAATAACTCGGGCACTAGTTAATTTAAAAAAATTAGAATAATTATATACACATATATGAATATAAAACATACTAACCTAACCCGCAGGACAACAATACAAGCCTTAACCAGGAAAGAATTAATGATTGTCAAGTCAAAAATAGTAAAGTTCAACAATTACCGAATAAACCAAACAAAGCTCCGATTTTGTTTAACGTAGACAAGCTTAAGTAAGAGCTTCTGATTTAAGAATACAAACCACCTATCCCTAGTTAATTAGGATATCAGTTCAAAGACCGACTGGGGTTTCAAACGCTCTTCTTAATATTTCTAGTCCTAAAGGGAAATGGCTGATCTGTGAAAATCTGTGGCTTTTCTTTTATAAAACACCCGTACTCGTGACATTTCAACTTCAACTTTGAGGAGACAAAAATACATTAAGTGAAAAAAAGGACAACTATAGACAAAATTCGTTTTTGATGTTTGTTGTTTCACTAACAAAATGGCTCGTAGGATAGCCGATACCTGAGAGCAGCCCTTAAAAATCTCCTTTAACTGACAACTAACAATAAATTGGTTGAAACTCAGTACATTTATCATCGGTAACCTTAATGTTTTGATGAAACAGGCTTTAAATTAACCTGCAATAAAACATGTAATTCAATTTTTTTGAACGAAACATTGACATTAAAAAACTAGATAAAAACAGGACGACCGGTCTCTTCGAGTAAAATTCCTGTCCTTAAATAAAATAGTTATTTAACCACTTGTGTAATTAATTATATTTGTAAACAACATTGTCAATCATTTGAACGTTTTATTTTGTAAATTTTAAAGCCTTGATAACAAGAAATGTACCGATTATCTTCAGGTTGAACGATATGGAGGGAAGGACATTACTTGTTACCAGCCAGTAAACCGTTTTCAAGTTGGTAGACCTGCGACCCTACGGGATATCCGGTGAGGTCCTGGCACCCACATGCCAC
Source organism: Cimex hemipterus (assembly GCA_039619505.1). Classification (NCBI taxonomy): domain Eukaryota; kingdom Metazoa; phylum Arthropoda; class Insecta; order Hemiptera; family Cimicidae; genus Cimex; species Cimex hemipterus. The sequence goes on from CM077108.1 coordinate 17,051,331, forward strand.
AGGGGAAAGGACATGGAAATTAAATTATGCCCTCGGCCCAAGAAGACAGGCAATCTCTCTTCAACTTGCTGTGCATTTTAACTATACAACAGAAACGTGTGTGTGCGCGCGCGTTTCTGTGCATGTGTGTTGCAGTTAAAGTACTCAGGAACATTATTAAAAACATAGACGTTGAGAAAAAATCTCAAATACAGTCTTAGCGAGTTCTATGTTTTGAGCTCCTCCAATTCAATTAATTCGAAGTTGTTTAAAAAAATAGAAAAAGTAATGTTAAAGAAAAATTAAAACCAGCCTTGTTTCCTAATATTTCCAATACCTTATTTGTCACAAGTAAACTGATTATCAAAGAAAAATTTAAAATGTTGACTTAATCAGCGGAATTAAGTTTCCATTTTGAGGTCATCCGATCGATTAGATGGAAAATTACGAAGGGAAAATAAAAATAAATTTCTTTTTAGGTGTAGCATAACAATTATATGTGTGTGGTGATTAGTGACCATTAACCGATAATTATTCAGAGATCGTGAGATGCGGAAAACTTTGATTGAATATAAGAAAAAAATTTATTTTGCACTTTTTTCCATATTCTACATGTATTGTAAATGCAAGCTGAAGATGATCTCAATAAAGATAGAAAAATTGACACGACAAAGAAAATGTTTTTCTGAAACCTAAATCACACCAGACCGCATCTCGCGATCTCTGCGTAAATAACCATTATACATAGCATGATTTATAAAGAATGTTTCAAAGGAAACTTTAAAAAGGATGAATGGTATTTATTAAGTCATTTTTCCATTCTTTTGATACCATTCCAATTCTAGGATGAATAGAGAAATACGACAGAACCACGGATGGGGATGAACAATATACCAGAACAAGCGGACAAAGGGAACTTAAAAACCTAAGCAATTCTGATATTTTAATGTGAAACAAATTACACGTTAACTACAAAATTAATTAAAATAATTAAGTATGGAGACTGAAATTACTCGCAGGTTCATCTGACATTCTCTTTCTGTCAACTCTCTCTTTGATAATTAATTAAACATCCACCAGCATAAAAATCCTAAAAATTGTTTATGCTGGTGGATGTTTAATTAATTATTATAATAAATTGAATATATATATATATATATATATATATAT
>CM077108.1:17052879-17073214 GCA_039619505.1 Cimex hemipterus
GTTCTCGACTAAAAAAATATATATATATATATTATATTCATAAATATTTCACATGATGTGTAATAATCTTATTTGATTTTTAAAACAAAAGGGTACAAAGAGGTACATGAAATATTGGAGTACTAAATTTGATCACTCTGCGTCAAATTGGGCAAAAAGTGACGAAGATACGGGACAGAAAAGAACCACCTGTTAAAATTTTGTTGAAACATATTTACATTTTGTAAATAATATTGGTTGAGCAATATTCTTGTTTCAGGGGCAGAAAATTATTTTCAAAAGTACTCAAAATGAATAATATTTACCTGGATGTTAAGCTGAACCGGACAATTTTTAATAAATTTTAAAATTAAATGTTTCGATAAATTGAACTTTTAATGCGCATTTCTTTCATCCTTCTAAAATAAAATTTATTTTGGTATGCATGCAATTTTGAATAAACTTATTTAAACTTTTATATAATAATGGTTCAGCAATATTTTTGGTTTAAGTTGCATAAAATTGTATACAAATAATACAAATACGGCCTGGAAAGCTAACTGGATAATTTTTAAGAGACTAGCTCAGAAATGGTCGATCCTATCAAAATTTTCAATTCTGTAAAATCCGCACAAAATAAGCTCTAGAATCGAATTGTACAATAAGTACATGGAATTATCATTTAAAACAACAAAGTTAGTGTCATTTCTCAGCTAGACGAGAAAGTTATGTTATTCTTACTACATGCGATTCCTAGCAAAACATAAGTTGCGGTTTTTATAAGAACATTTTTTACTAGAGTTTCTGGATTAAATGAATGGAGTTTATACACCCTACATATCAATAATATCGTTCCCTTCAAATTCAAACAGTAGTTTTTGTTACTTTATCTGTAAACCTTGGTACGTTAGTAATTAATTATTCAAGAATGTATCGTCCACATTGTATCCATTCTTCAAGGATAACGTTCCATTAGCGTACTTTGGCATAACGCATGGTTTCGTGATGAACCTATAAATCCTTAACGAATATGGAAACCGCCGTCCGGAGATCGTCCACCGGGATTTAAACACATGAAATGCTTACAAAAAAAACTATAGATTATGTAATATGGGATTAAAAGAGTTCCTGGGAGATTAGAATCTTACGAAACATGCAGGATTATTCAACAGATAAACAATATTGACTAGATCAATATATTTTGGTTTACTATCATATTTTTTATCTACTTTAACTAAACAAGGCGTTTCCGTAGCAAACCTTGAGGGAGTAAGAAGAACTTTTTCCTCAACAAAGCACAGGATGTCCTTCGGTAGAATGGCCATACTCCGTCAAGTTATGGTAATTCGTCCGATACAAAACAGGTCCGTTCGTTCTTGCCAATATGTAATCTAGTATTAATAAGTAGTACTAATAACGGTTCGGTTTTCTAAAATATTTATACACTAGGTGATCTTGAGAAGTTGCGGAATAGATGGCAATACAAATGAAAGTGAGAAACGAAAGCAGGATGCACAGAGTTCAAAATAGAAAACGCTGGGAACTGTACCATATAGTATTATTTTATAAAAAACGAAACCTCGATCCCGTATTATTTTATATCAAAGAGTAAACAATAATTTACTTTTAAAACAATTTACATTTTAGTAAAAAAAAATTATAAAAAATGAGGAATATATTTAGTGATATTTTTCTCAATAGAAGGTATGATAGAATATAAAATCAAAAGCAATTTGGTTCCGAGTAATCTCCTTTTCTATTCCAAATCGACAAGATTTTTTTTCTTTTTTAACGAGGGTTCGCAACAGCAGAGGTTATATCAACCCTCGGGGTTTTTGAAAAAAAAAAAGTACATTTGTAAATATGTCGGGTTCGAATGTAGGGCCGCTGGACCTTTACGTTACAGTGATGAGCGTCGTTTCAATAACTATACGTATTTTTAGCAACCATTACCTTTAAGAATGAAGAACCTTCTCTACACAACTTGATAAGACAAGTAACTTGTAAGTAAAGTAACAACTTGATAAGTTTCGCAGACAAGGGATTCTTAAATTATGGTCCGACAGAAAACGGGTCCGTTCTTGGAGGGCTAATGTAAGGTGGGGAGGCTTTCGATCCAATTTGGCCTCGATTTATCTCCTTTTCCTTTTCTAAATGGAAAAGCGGAAAAGATGGGGCTTAAAGTAGAATGAGAATTCCTAGAGGTATTTCCAAGCGCGTCGATTAACCGGGATAATTTCCCCCGATATAGTCCCGAATAGGCTGCCGTTAACGCCCTACAGTGTGGAGATGTGGAACGGTTTAAACGGATCCCGCAGCTGGGCCAACACGAAAACGGCCGCCATCAAAAGGAAAGTCTGCCTGCCATTAAAAACACAACAGCCGAAAAATGAAACAACCATCCTAATAACCTTCAGGCAAAATTTGAACAGGATCTTACGAGTTGGATTAAATTTTGTCTTTTTATTCCATATTCTCAACTCATTATTTTCTAATAGGGAGAGAAGAATTTCCCTCAAAAAATTCCCTTAAGGTTAGGGCAAGTATATTACATCGAAACTTTCAAACCTGTACGAGCTGTTTTTAATTTAAATTGTTTTTCCTAGCAAATTTAATTTTCTATTTTTATAACCAAACTTTTCTTCAGGATCGTAATTTGCTCGTTTTTGAAATGGGTATATGTTTCTACTTTTTATCTCTTTAAATATTTCTATTTTTTATCTCTTTAACAACATAAGTGATTTGCATTTACACCTTGACTTAACTTTTATTTTTATCATACAACTTTAATTACATTGTACTGTTTAATTTTTTTTTAGGTTTGTACCAAGTTGTTTTCTTGGTCTTTACCTTCTTGGAACTTCCTATTTCTATTAATTTTTTAAATATTTATCCTACTACTTCAATTACCTATTTTTTATTCGCTTATTTTCTTATCTACCTTATTTAAATACTTTTGATTACAATAATTTTTTACCAAATACAGAGTTTATACCAACTCGCTATCGTTCTTTATTTTTGTGACAACATCGCTATTTCCGTTCCAAAATAAACGCATATTTTTCATCGATAAAAGTCTGTTTTAATATCTATACTGATTGTTCAGTAAGATATTCAAGAGTGGACGATTAAATTGGACTATGGAGATTCTTCGATGTTGTAAAATTCGCTTCAAGGGATTGAATGAAAGGATTACAGTAATCTTCTGTAATCATCATAATCTTGGATCAATCAAGTGGTTCTCTCGTCTAGAGAAATACCCAGAAAAATCTTTTTTCTCTTATTTGATATAACAAGGGATTTTCGAAAGATTTTTTCAATATAGCCTACAGCGAGAACAGGATGATGAAATGAATCCACGTGGTCACAAATTCACCTGATTACTAGAAATACTGAATTAAAATATATTTTCCATAGAGTTCTAGTATTTGTTGCTCATGAAGAACGGTCACGGAGCGAAATAAGTTTTGCCAGGCCTCAGCGGTTTATAGCGGTTGAAATAAACAAGACCTTATGGTCATAGCTTTGTCTAAACAAAGTACAACGTGCTGAGAAGGAAAAAAACAGGTGATAACAAACGCCGTGTTAATCGAAAAGAAGGACAAAACTGCATTGGCGAATTCCAAAAGAGACTTGGGACTAGATTTGTATGATAAATAAAATGAGAGGAGTGAGTGAGAGTGAGAGTGTGAAAGAGATACAGAGAGCCAAAGAATCATAATAAAATCCACCTAAAATATTTTGAAAAACTGCGAAAATTACTTAACAAGTTGTAGTGATCACGGAGCTAGTATGAAGAAATATGGTGTAGCCTGCCTTTGATGGTTTTTAATTAAATTCTAGCATAATTATTGTTTAAGTGAAAAATAATCACCCCAAAATATGGTCTAGTGGCCGTGGGTCATGTATGAAAAACAAAGATTTTGGCTGAAAATTAATTTGTTGGCTTTTAATTACATTCTGTCATCAAAAGCAAGAAAATAATAAGCTTCACCGAAAATATTCTATAGAAAAAAACTTTTAAAAAATGTCCTAATTACCAAGGGGGTTGATGTATGAAATCTTTCTTAATTTTAAATCATATTCCAGAAAAAAAAGCAAGTAAACAATAAACCACCTAACATTCAGGGAAAAACGAAGGAACAAAAACTGGAGACATTGTGGAGAAAAAAAACGTACAAAAACAAGTTTTAATTGAACTTGAATTGATACGGAATAACAAAGATTTCGCTTGAGTATTAACGTTTATATTGGTTTTCAATTATACGCTAGGATGCAAATCATAAATACCCAAAATATTCCTTAAGAGTAAAAACGTGCAAAAAAGCACAGGAAAATATGTTACAGTGATCATGGGTCATGTATAAAAAAATGTTTTGTCAGAAACTGTACTTGATGGTTTTTACATGTTTTGGTTCTAGCATCGACGAATTTTTAAAAAATGTACCAAAAAGATATTATAATGGCCCTTGGGCCAAGTGGAATAACAAAGGTTTCGTCTGAGTGATACTGACCTAATAGATTTTTAATTAAATCATAGCATAAAAAACGAGGAAATGTATGACCAACTCGTTTTGAGAACACCACCATGTTCATCGATAAAAAAACAGGAAAGAACAAAAAAAGGGGTTAATTGTGAAAGCAAAGCACCAACAATCCACTAATGACACTGAATCGTGTGTACAGAAAAAAATAGTCGTGTAAAAGCTCAATAGTATTTAATTAAATCCTTGCATAAAAAATCTAAATAACCCCAACCAAAACCTAACCTAACAAATGGTAAAAAAGACCAAAATAAGAAACATACTATGAATTGTGCAAACAAAACGCCCAAAAAGATATTTCAGTGACTAGAAACAACACTTTGGCCAGAAATCTGCTGCTCTAAATTTAAAATATAGGTGAATTTGACTATAAAAACTATTTACTTGTTGTTGGGTGATTTACAATGTATAATAGATCTTCGCTTAAAAATTACTGACTTTAATGGTTGTTGAATTTTAAATTTAAATGTACACGTTAAATTCCAGAAAAATAAAGATGACCGAAGGACAAGATTTCCAGCTGTACAGTTTGAATTTCGAACTACGTGGATGACACGTTAATCATTTTAAAAAATAAAATGACCAAAATGCCACAATTTAAACCAAATGGGATATATTGTCCTGAGAACTAAATTACATACTTCATTTACGAGGTTATATGTATATGTTTCTTAGCTAACATGTTTCACAGATTAGTATGATATCATCTGTCGTGAAATATCAGAGGAGACTTGACTTGAAGTTCTTTTTATCAAATCTGGAGTGAAAAATTCTCTAGTCGTATCTGGCGAAGTTTTTATTTCACATAAAACAAATAGATATGACTGAGAAATCTGATACAACAAACCTATTGAGTCACGTCTGACAAAACAAAAATGACGCAGATACTTGATTCGAACAAATCAGCATGATTTATATCAGTACTGATATATTTCACTGGGGTGATATTTTATCTTTCAAAGTCGCTTTGAATCTTTTTCTTTAACCAAACAAGTGTTGAAATTAAAATTGAAAAACTATTAAAAATCGGCCCACCCCACAAATGAGAAATCAAAAAATTACTACAAAAATCAATCATCACAATTTAGAATTTAATCGTATCCTATACATTTAATATAATACAGAACCCATCGAGGAATGATAACTTGTTTTGTACATAAATCTCATATCCTTTTTTCTTTTGTCAGACCGTTCTTGATCACGTAAAACAAGATGAAAAAATGAATTATTTCACAATTTAAAAGCGAAAAGAAAAAAAGAAAACAAAGTCTTAGTCATTTTGTACAATTTGTCAGTCGTAATCTTGTCCATTATTGATAAATCTGGTAAAATGTTAATAATATTATTTATAACCCAGAGAAGAAAGTTCAAAGATATGGCCAATACAACAATTTCGGTGGATGACGATTAAGAATTTTAAAAAACTAAGTCAGATTCGGTTGAAATTGTCCAATCCGGAAACATTTTTTCAAATATTATTTACATGTGCTGAACTTATCAAACATGCTGGTTTAGCAAAAAGAACTAATTTATTGCAAGTTTAAATAGAAAAATGATTTCATTCAGCCATTTAAATTTTTGTTGGTTTTCAATTTCTGTATTAAAATCTTCGGAAAAACCGAACAAGAAACGGATTGAAATAATTATAAATTTTTTTAAAAGTGAATATTAAAAATATCATTTTGACAAACTAAGTCCCAATATTTATTGTTAAAATGAAGGGCAAATCGCAATACAAATTAGCTGAAATTAAATAAGTCAGAAAAATCTATAGCAATACTTATTTATTTGTAAAACAGAGCCAGAACCCATAATGTTCATGGTGTAAGATTTTGTACGGGTTTTATTCCATACGATCCATTTTTTATTATGCCACAGTATAATATTAAAATTGCAATTAAAAAAGGGAGACAAAAGAAAATCATTTATTGCAACTACTGATCAATATTTACCTTTTGCATAAAGGAAATGATCATTGTAATAATAAACTTAATTGCATTTATGTCATTTCAGTTGGGATAAGTGAAAAGTTCTCCAACCATGGATAATAATTCCTTGAATTATGAAAATGTCTCTAAAAACATCGACGATACATATTTTATAATGTAAGCATCACACGATAATAACTTGATAAAAACGACCCGTTTTCATAAGTTTAAGTATTCTTTAGTATTCTGTTTTTCTCGTATATAAATATATATTTTTGTCACCAGTAGGAATTAACTGAATTAAGTCTTAGCTTAAACCATGTATTTTTTTGTTTTTTTGCTTTTTTTGGAGAGGGGGAGTTGATCTCCCATACTCATCAAAGATCGAATGTCTAAAGTAGAGCAGTAAACTAGTAAATCAGTCGAAAGCTAAAAATTCGACAACTATAAATATCACAACCTAATAAATCCTTGAAATGCTTCAAAGAATCTTCCGATATTTTCAATTTTGGTGGTTTGGGCAAGTGAAACGTCTGAAAGAGTTCAGTAGATAACACTTTAGACAATTCGACGTAGATTTTACAAACGACCTCAAATTCGATGAAAAATACACAGATAACAGAGAAAATCTCCATTTTTGTATGACAATTCCGTTTTTTCCGAAAATATTTTAAAAAAATTTTCTCGATGGAGTAGTTAGAAAATCCGTTTATGCGGCATTCCACTCCATTTACCGTCTACTATCACGTAATTTTTTTTTAGTTAGACAAATAATGGCGTTGCTTATAATCAAGTAATAAAAAATTGTTTCCCGGCACAAAATCATACCATAAATTAGACTAAAAATATAATTTTTATTTATTTAACACCATCGTTTAAAATGTACTGTTTTTGTTTTAATTGACCGTTTATTACAATTACGAGGTAGACCAATTATGAAGATGTAATTGAAAAATTCTGTAGTTTCTAATGATGATATAGCAATAGTAATAAACAATAACAGCCTAGTATAACTTCAAGCCGTAAATGTCGAATAATAATCGCCGTACAACCATTCAAACTGGCAAAAAAGCAATTGGACATAACCCAACGATCCTTGTCTTTTTATAGATTAACAAAATAATAGGGTTACGTGCATTTCGGCTAAATTTATACTTGACGTCTTAATTCGGCCTGCTCGTTCTAATCGTAACTAATTAATAATAACAAAAAGTGATTAATAATAATAAAATTCTAACCGTGGAAATTAACATTGATTTGAACCGTATCCCATGTCAATGATTCAGACATAAATGAACTATACTGTTGCTAAAATAATGTAATAACATGTCATATTATGTTGCTAAAAATAATATCGCAATATTACGCTTTATTATGAGACATTATCGGTTAAGTGCCTAAATTATTTTTATGTATTTCCATTAATTTCTATTGTTTATTTAAAAAGGTTTTCAAATATTCAATCTTGGGCGAAATCCATAAATTATATTTGAACTGTATTTATTTCAAAAAATATTCTTTAATTAATTATTTGAAATTCGCCAGAAATGTCGAGAATTACTTATAGCTTTATTACTTATTACTCTATCCTTCTTAATAGAGAATTTCAAAATTTGACTATTTCATAATTTGTACATCATTTCTTCATTTTGGATGGCTCTGTTGATTTTTTTATGGGCAATCCGTTAATTTTTATTTCATTTATTTTTGTCCCTATTTTATCTTTTTGACTTCCGGTGGACAGATTTTACACAAGTCATACTTTTTCTTTTCTTTTAATGGTCTCTATCGTTAATAAAGGTATATCTATGTGTGAAAATTAAAAAAAAAAAAAAAAAAAAAAAGTTTCAACATTATGTAACTGTGAGAAACCTGACCTAATTGTCATTTTATGTCTGCTTTAATTATCAGATTACTTAAATTAAGACGTAAGTGGGCAGATTTTATCCAAGTCATACTTTTTCTTTTCTTTTAATGGTCTTTATCGTTAATAAAGGTATCTATATATCTATGTGTGAAAATTAAAAAAAAAAAAATTGTTTCAACATTATGTAATTGTAAAAAACCTGACCTATCATTTTTATGTCTGTTTTGTCAGATGACTTAAATTAATACAGTTCGCAATAGAAATTAAAGCAATTAAGGATACATGATTACTTATTACGTTGGTTTGCAACCTATTTCGAAAGTCAAATGCTTAAAGTTTTGTAACAATTTCTGTAGTTTATGAGAGATCGCACTTGGGGTCTTTTCTCATTAAAATTTTATAAACGTTATCTCTGGTTCTCTTCCATCCATTTTGACCCTACTTTTCCGTAGATGATGTTAAAATATTCTTAAAAATTGATTCTGTTTCTGCCTCGTACAACTTCAACATGATTTAGTAAAACTGATTCAATGGAAATCAACTAATAATATTCTTTTAAATACTGACAAATGTTAAGTAATGACTTTCCATAAAATAAAATATCCTAGCGAATTTAACTACGCTATATCAGACTCTCACCTAATTATACCTCTAATCCTATGATCCAGATAAACTTAAAATTTAGTACACTTCCACTGTAAGACCAATTATTACTGTACACGTCTTTGTTCAATGTTTGTAACTGTGAAACCATTAAATAAATAAACTGTAAACAATGTGAATTATTGAGCAAGAAATTATTGAGAAAGAAACGAGTACAAGATTATAGAGAAATAAATACCTACTCATCACAACCACATTTCAATATGACAAATATCTTAAATGAGAAGTAACTTACAAAAAAAGTGTCGATTTGTACTTAATTCCTACATTTAATTTCTATACTGAACTATTCCTGCAATTCATCATTAAAGAATAAGATAATGAGGATAAGACGATTTTCTATTTTTAGCTGTTATTGACGCATCAATATAAACCTGTTTTAATTATAAAAGGGCTCGGAAAAAATAGAATTTAACGAATTTTAGAGGTGGTAAATTCTATTTCCACGACCAACGCGGAAACACAATTAAAAGAAATTATGAATGTCATGAAATTCTTCTTCATAGAGCGAACTAAAACTAAATTTTACCTCCTATAAAATATATATATTCAGTGTACGAATTATAATTTATCACTAATGTTCGACTAAGAGCAAAGTTAATAACCATTATGACGTTTTTAACCATACTGTCTTATTTAGCTTGAATTAAACTAGTTTTAATGATGATATGATGAATAAACAGAAATTAAATAAATAACGGTCAGCTTGTAATTAGTATTATCTTTTTTAGAAAGGGAGAGAGGAGAGAGAAAAAAGACGAGAGAGAGAGAGAGAGAGAATATAAATTAAATTTTATGTTCCTTTCACATCCAACTATAAATAGTTTCTTTTATGTCATTTTACATAATAGTATGATATTTTTCAATTTTTAATTGATCGTTAATACCCTACTAAGAGAAAAATCAATAATCAACAATGATGACGTAAATAAGCAATATTGCCTTCAATAGTTCGTTAAAGGCCCAAACGTTTGTAGATTATGTTAGAACTAGCTTGAATAGTGAAAGACATAAATATAAGTCAACTTGTAATTATAATTTCTAGTAGACAGAAAAAAAACCAATTTTTTGTCTCATTTGTATTTCATTAAAATGTTCATTTTAGATAATTATACAATTATTATTCTAGTTATAATTCATCATTAATCACTAACCAAAATCAAAGTAAATAATCAATGATGATGACGCAATTAAGCCTATATTAAATGAAAATTATAGATTTATTCTTGAATATTACTAATTTGAATGATGAATAAAAAATTTATTAAATATAAAACAGTTTGATATCATTCTTCTTTAAACAGAAAAAAATGACCTTTTTATTTGATTAAATTATTCCTTTACCCTCGTTTTGCAAAACTGTATGACTTCAGTTTAAATTTTAATTAAGCATTAATCAACAAAAGAAAATTGAGCAATGTCAATAATCAATGATGATGGCGAGATAGATAATAAACATATTTTAACCTCAAAACAGTACAAAAATGTTAATGCAAGTTAGAAAACTGTTTGAAATTAAATATTGACAATTAATGTAAAATCCATAATACTTAGTGGACCAAATTACCTCTTTTAATTAATTTATCCGAAAAGTTATGATCGAAATGAATTAATATAAAAATAGGATATCGAATAAAATAAATTTAAATAGATATTAGCCCTAAAATTATGCTAGTTTTTTTTAAGTTGATTATTGCTGATTCTTGCATTGTATTTTTACATTATTGTTGATATTACAAATCGATATTAATTACTAATTAAAAGCAAAGTCAAGAATCAATGTAAAGCCGTAATTAAGCAATACTAAGCCTCAACAAATAGTGTTTACTAATGAACTATTCCGAGCCAAACTGAAAATCGAAGACCTGACTTTTTAAACATAAACTAAACGAAAAAACGACATAAACCGTCGTTAGAACGTTAATAATTCAGCCTATAAGCAGGGGGAAGATTGAAGATTAGTACGAATGAGAACTACCTTTAGATATTGTTTACACTATTTGTTTATATTTAAATATAGCCTAGATATATAGCCTAGATATATAGCCTAGATTAAACTTGCTCCGAAGATTGTTCAAAATAAATAAGTCATCGTGGAACTGTTTTTGTGATGCACAAGCAAGTTAGGTAGGTATTTTTGTGGTGAAAGAAAAAGCCTAAAAATGAATTTAGTGAGATGATTTTGAACGTGAAATTACAGTTTTATAATGATGAAGACGTTATTTTGTTATCGTAGCAATAGTGTGATATCAGTATTGACATCCCTGGGAATGAGGCACACGCCGTTGGCTCGTGTTATCAGCAACGTCGCGAATTAATTTCCGATGTCGGTTGAAATAGGGTGGCGATAAAGGAGAGGGGGTGAGCTTTGAGGGTTGTTTCTATGACAACGCGGGGAAGCGTTGTTGTTGTTGTTGTCGTATCGTTATTTTATAAACAAGGAATTTGAATATAATTTGAAAAATGTGACTCACCAGACCACGCCGAAGGCACCGTATCCAATGGGCCTGTCCGGCTGAAGATCCTGCGAAGCTGCAGGCGGATGGTAGAGGGAGGTCGCTCCACCTGCTGCGATGATGGTCTGGTCCGCCCCCAGCATCAGAGGCATGCTCCCCCGTCCCCCTCGGCTCGATTCCACTACTGCCATTTCACAGCCATAAAATACAATAAAAACAAAAACGAAAAAAAAACGCACAAACACAGGTCAGCTTAGAGTCATCGGTACCATAACACTGTTCCTGCACAGGGGAGGTGAAAGGGCGACACGCAACGGAAAACGGCACGGAGGCTACACGGCAGAGGCTGGAGTGAGACTGACGTTTTCGGTTACAGGTTGACTGACTCCATTTCCTTCTACTGGTGGGGGATGCGCCAAGTGGCCTTCTTCAGGCTCAAAACGTTTGGCTGCAGCACCAACCTACACAACAACATCCACCGCTACAATTCAAACACCGTTTTCTGTTATTTTCTTCTCAGGCATATAAACTATATAATTCTTTACTATTTCTTCTGCATCACCAATATAATGAGCAATACACAGACTGTTACAAAATCCATGTTTTGTTTTTTTAAATCCTCGATTGTTGCTCGTGCAATGACTTTTCCATCGAAATTAAGGGTTTTTCACCAATGTTGCCTTTTTTATATGTGCTCAAGGTTGAACAACGAGATATCAAACCCAAGGAGAGCAGCAACCTAAGAATAATGGACAAGTCATATTTTTAATAAAAACATTTATTAGTTGGTAACAAAAATAAATTATTCATTTTTAAGCAGTTTATAAGTCACTCTTTTCCAAAGAATTCACAGATCCAAAATTAACCTATTTGAGCTAGTTTTATGTTAGAAAACAAGAACATGTCATTATTTTAAGGGAAATATTTTAATTGCTTTCATTTCGGGAATTTAAACCCATCATCAGAATTTATATTTTTTATAAAAAGGCTTCTATTGTTGTAAATGATTAATTATAAATCGTGAGATGCGGTCTTGCATGATGTGGGTTTAGACAAGCATTTTCTTAATCGTGCCAACGTTTCTACTTTCATTTAGATCATTTTCTGGGTCTGGGATTTAAATAAAAACGTTTATTACGTTATACAAATAGTTGTGAGATGTGAACAGGAATTTATACAATCATTTACACAAAGTAAACATTTTAGATTTAATCAAAGCATTTGTTCTCACTCAAACTGTGTTTTCTACGTAGATTTGTCATTTTGGTGTGTCGTTTTAACAAAAAACATTAATATCCCACCAACACTCTCATCCACCGCGCATTTTTTAAACATTAGAATTTAATATTACCCATATTATATTTTAAAAACAATGGCCCATTTTAATTTTTTGATGATGTCCATTCTAATTTTGTGGAACTCCATAATTAATAATAAGATTGAATAGGCAGATTGTGAAAAATACAATTTATTTCCTACCCATAAATTTTTTCATCTTGCATCTGTAATTTAATATTTTTGTATTATTTCTAACTAATATTTGGAAAAAAATTACTTGCAGTCTTATTCATAAATTCATGTTTTTTGTACATATTTTTGAATCAAATTGCTTTTGATGCATAAGGGCTGTAACTTACTAAGTTTTAGGCCAGTGAATATATTTATTTGTATTTATAATATTTATATGCCTGAAGAAATTTTTTTAAATAGGTATTTTAGGATAGGAAGTTTTGTATTACCGGGTGTATCAAATGGTCGACGTTCATGGTGGATCACTGGTTCGTCAGTTCTCACTGTTTCCGACCAGTCCGTTTCAGTCCTAACTGGTCATCGAGGACGCCAGTTCAGTTGATTCAGTAATTCAGTTCAGTCTCAATGCAGCACTTTTCCTTTTCCGATGTGAAGAACGGTTCGGATCCGATTCCCTTTTGGTCCTTTCTTTTTTAACAACTGGCCGGCATCTCTTCGGGAAGTCCGTCTTGTCGCAGGTGAGTCCGTTGATACGTTGTCGCGTATCGTTCAGTGGTGAAACTCGCTCGTTCGGTCATGAACACTTTCCAATCTTCCTTTCGTCATTCGTGTACTACTCAAAAAACGGTTGGTCTGACTGGGATGGTCCCAACTCTTGTTAGACCTTATCATGAAAACAACCCTAAATAAATCTTTGCACTTTTTACTATAACTATAATTATTTATACGAATTACATAAATTAAAAATATGCTTATTTTGGCGATTTTTTTGGTTTCCATTCTGTTTATGTGATAATATATACTGGAAGGGATTATATACTACATGTCCTAGATAGATATAACTTGCTTTAAAACAAAATAATGATCCAGTTAATGAAATGAAAGCATATTGAAATAATATTGGCCTGGGTTATGCAACAGTCAGTCTTGAGTTGCCAATTTCAAAAAGAAAACCCTCTGTAATAACTTGAAACATCCACTACTGCAAAGACCTGAATTTGATAACTCTCTGATTTTAATTTTATTAAGTAGTTAAAACTTATAAAAACAGCCTGACAATATATCTTGGGTATGAACACTGAATCGAGGTATGGTCTTGAAGAAGAAAGCAAATTCAGTTGTTACTACCAAGCTTTCAACCCATTTTAAAGTCATCATCAGGGCAAAACAATCTCAAATATGTCTGCAGAATGACATATTTAAGTTTTTTACAGGTGATCTTCAATAGAAAATCAACTCAATCTAAACATAGCCAAAGACTGAAACAAACAGTTACAAATAATAGTTAAAAATTTTGAAAACGATAGGCAAAGGCCAAATTAAAAATTACTTTTGGTTTAAATTGGTCACACAGTTAACAGAGTGTACAAGAAAGGGCTAGTCACAATTCTGTTTGTCAGTTTCGTAATGTACCGCATGTTTATCCAAAGTATCTCTCTCTTATTACAGGCTGTTCTAGAAAAGCAGTTACTGGTTTATTACTAGTTTATAGTCCAGGTGGAGTATCTCGTCTGTCCCATCAATGTACCAAAGTTCTCTCTTTTCAATGTTAGAAGTTCAACCACATTTCCACACCAAGCGCCCGGTTCAAGGTTTGGTTTTGAAGAAAAAAGCAAATAGTTGTTACATAGTTGTTAGACACCATTGCTGAGTCCCAAAATTGTACTGTTTTACTGTTAAGTATATCTTGGTTTTTCAAGTGCATTTGCATCAATCTGCGACAGCCTTGATATCCAAGCTTTGTCAAAATTTTCAGCTCTAAACTTTTTACTTCATACCAGATTAGTCATTCATAAGTCAATTTCAACTCCATAATATCGGACATTGGTTTTTAATAATTATGGAGGTCTATAATTCGGGAGTTCATTTTAGGTCCTCTTATATTTTCCATATACATCAATATCTTTTTCGTTTTCCCTCCCCTTTCTTTCAACCTATACGACTATCAGTTATATGTCACTTACTGGCCATACAAATTTTAGCATTGCTAAGGTGGGCCATGCTGACAGTGTTATTTCTTCCATTAGTTGGGAAATTACTGTGTTTTACATATAAAAATGCCCCCAAAATAGTCCCATGAGGCACTCCTCATAAAAGCATTTGGTTTAGAGTGCATTTTGATGTGAAACATCATAAGTTTGCCTGAATTATTGAACAGTTGAAATATACAAATGTGTGCAAATTCCACTCCATTAAGTATTATTACATTTAAAATTAAATTATGTTTAAAAAAACTGAATCTAAAGGGTATTGTTCAAGTTTTTTTTTATTGCAAAAAATCTCTTAGTTTGCAGTCATTGAATTATGAAAATAAGAAGCAGCATCTGGAACCATTTCACAAAAGTAGGCGAAAAGGGCAAGTGCAATTATTGCAATGCTCTACTCTCCATGACCTCTGGCTCGATGAGCAACCTGAAAAGGCATCTCAAGGCGAAACACCCGTTGATTGATTTGCAACACATAAAAGAGGAAGTGCAGGTGGCCGTAGAAGAAATTGTACAGGTAGGTCGTACTGCAATAATCTGTGTGCTGATTATGATTTATTTTTTGACCTAGGAAAAGGTAGACGAAATGAGTGACAGCGGCAATATTTCTCCTTTGAAAACATCAGGTGCTCATATGTCGTGCCAAGAAGGCAAGAACCTGAATGCTTTCCTTAAGAAACCAAACTTTGAACAAAAGCAGGAAATGAACAAGTTGTGGATTTCAAATGGCCGGAAGTTTATTAAGGGCAAAGATGACTACTCCATCTATGGGAAGAACATTGCAAGCAGAATGCGAAGAGCAGAGAAATCCCATCGTGCTGTTGCCATAGCCAAAAACCACATAGATAATGTAATATTCAAGCTCGAAATGGGAGATTTTGATGATCCTGTCCATTCTAATGAAAATGTGGACAATTCTGACAACTACCCAGTCCTGGCTGAATTTATAACCGTGCGGACTGAAGTAGCTGAAAATAATTTGTCTGAAGAAAAGTGAAGATTAAGTTAAAATAATTTAAAACAATTTTAATGACTGTTAAAATCTTGCTCTTCTCTTTAAAAAATTAAGGTTACAATAATGATTCTGATGTTCATTCGAGTGATGTTATAAAAAATTAATTACTAATAAATTAAAAAAAAGAGACATTTGTCTGCTAAATCCAAAATAAATAAGCTTTAATGCATGAATTATTTATTTTTGCTTAGTAGACAAATATAATCTTTTCTTAAAATTTGTTGACATTATAATACCATTTGTATATTTTCTTTTAATTTTTTAAGAGAAGAGGAAAGGTTTAATTGGTATGTATATATTATGAATCAATATTACATTAATATTGAAACTTAAATAATAAAAATCGATTGTTCTCAATAAAAAGATTTATCTCTAATATAAAGATATTTTAAATAATTCAAATTAATTGTCTTATTCTAGTGAAACAATTGTTTTTTCATTTTAACAATTAATTTATACAGGTAATTAATTAGGTGAAATGTATCAACTTATTTTTTTAAATGCTTTTTTTTACAAATCGTGATCGACAATGTTTAAGGAAATATTAAAATGAAAATAAATTTAAACCAGCAAATTGATTACTTTGTTCTTGCTCAAGGAAAACAGTCCAAAAGGAAATTACACACCATTGCTGATATGACCCAGAAAGGAAAGCAATACTGCTCAACAGTCATAAATTTACATAATTTGTACAACCTTGACTAATAAAGTGGTGGACCTATACAATAGTGAAGCAGCACCTATATTTCCAAGGGCCTTAACTTCTCTGATCTCCTCTGCTACTACATCTCTTGGGACCTAGCTATTGTATGCAAATTATAAAATTGGTTGAATCCTGAATATAAAACCACCAACTCTTGTAAAGAATAGCATGATCTCTGATGATAGTAATGCATTAAAAAAAAGTTGATTAAATATAGTTGTCTTGAATTCTATGACATTTTAATATATTAAGGGAAAATACTATTTGACCATGTAACAAATTAATTAACCACCTCAAAGGATTTGATTCGGAGAGGAAACATTCTCACATGACAAAGAATAGACCCTGTGAGGTTAATACTTGGACATTTATTTTGGGTTAAAGCCAGTACATGTAATCAGAATATAAAAAAAGGTTGCTTGATTTGTCCACCTAATTAAATGATGGCATTCCTTGGCTCCAAATAGCATGTAGAAATGCCACCCGATATGACATTGTGTTTAAGCAGGCCAGTGAGTATATGGTCGCGGTTCCGATTCTTGGAAGAAAAAGGGCTGTTTTATTGCAGTTGCAGTGGTTTTGTGTGCCCTAGTATGTTTTGCAAGTAAATGCATTTATTGGTGAGAATGTTAGGATTGATGGCGGAATAATGAGAACTTGACCCCACAATTAGGTTAGTTATAAAATAAGTGAAAGGGGTAATGGATGAATATCGAGTACATCAGTGAGTCCTGAGTGAATAGTAAGTAAATAAGTAAGAGTTTATTTAATGGTAAATGAGAGTGTCAAAGTGGGGGGGGGATTACATTAGGGCTGAAATAACCTAACTGTAGTGGCCAAATAACCTCGGTTGCCGGATGTAACCGAGGTCTGGACCCGAACTGCCAAGATAAGTGAGGCCGCCTTTATTTTATTGCTTATATTATATAAGAAAAGTTGAAATCGGTGGAATGTGAGAGCCAATAGGTCCAACTATGTACTGCGTATGTGAACTTGCATGTGCAGATTTGAGCTAACATAAAACAGTAAATCAGTGATTGATGGCATTCTGAAGTGAATTAGCGTAATTTTCATTACATATATCCTTAAATGATTTCACATTATCAGCAAATAACAAAAATATTTCCAACTGGTCTGGATAATTTTAAGTCACTAATGTATGAACAAGGATGGAGCAAGGTGAGAGAGCCCTGAATAAATAGATGAAGTAAAAAAAAAAAAAAAGAAATTAGGAATACAAAATTCCGCCCCTCAGAAAAATACCAAATATCTGATGTTTAATTAAAATTGCAATAATTAACGTGATCCTTACCTGCCGTTGAGTTCCGTGTCGTTATGGCGGTTCCCCAGGGCAAGGCCTTCCCATAGCAGTACGGCTTGGTTGATCTTTGAGGATATATAATTTGTAATTTTTAATAATCGGAGTTGCTTACGCAATATCCCGGTTGAACAAAAAATTAAATTAAAAAAAGTGTTAAAGCTTTAATAAAATTCTAGATTTAATTTTAAAAATCAAATCCAGTTAGAAAAGTACACTTGACCAACCTGCCCAAATTATAACCATAAGAAGGTTAAGACCACAAGGTTGTCCTAGTCGGCCAGTAAAATAAAATGCGGTGACCACAGTGGAAATGTGATTGTTAAAAGGAAAAATATAAGAAATCAGCCGAAATTAAGAATGATAATGCTTGCGCCACATCGCTTTAAGCTAACTTTAAGATGTACGAGTTTCTTTTCACCTGCAGAAATCTTAAAAAGGGTAAACAAATATTCAGTTGTAATAGTTTTATATTGTCCAAATAATACTAAATCACGGTAGCTTTCAATCTGAGAAATTTATATAAATGTTGAAGAATAGTTCAAGGTCACCCTGCAGTCGATTTTCAAATGGTTTTAATTCTAAGAGGTTTTATTTTGTATAGAGTATATGTTTGACAGTGCCTTGTCTCAAGGCAGCTCCCAGCAAGCCCAATCTGTCAAGCGAGACTGTACCAGCGATATGCAGTCCGACGAGTTTTGTTTCCTCTCCAAAAATGGCAACGGTCAATGCTTCTGTGACCTCGTTGCCACAGCAGTATTTGATGCTGTCGAAGATACGACTGACTTGTGAGTTAATATCCAAGATGGGATTGACCAGGGTTAATTTGCTGTCATTTCAGCTTTGGTCGTCATGACTAGCATGGGTGGTTATGCGATGGCACCCGGGGTGTTTGACCCATTGACTATTGTCGTATGCTCTCTTGGGACCGGGCTGCTCTCCTGTGCAGCCAATGCTTTAAATCAATTTCATGAAGTGCCCTTTGATGCGCAGATGGCACGCACGAGAAATCGCCTCTTAGTCAAAGGTGTCATAACGTAAGTAAATTATCTATTAGTATGTTGATGTAGTGGGTCAGAAATGAAGTATTTTAGAAACTTTCTTATTTTTTATAAAGTTTTGATCTTTATTCGTCATCTTCAGGGTATAAAGTGTGATGTTGTGGTGTTATATTTGTTTTGAGTGAAAGTGTTTTTTTAATATTCTAAAATAAATTTAAAAATAAATTATTTTTAGACCATTACATGCTGCTGTTTTTGCATCAGTTTGCACCACAACTGGGGGTCTTCTTTTATATTTTGGTGCCAGCCCTCTAACAGCTGCCTTAGGATTTGCTAATGTTGTTCTATACTCAGGTATATACACACCACTCAAGAGGGTGAGCATTTTGAACACATGGGTCGGCTCAGTTGGTAATTATACATATATTTCATAAATTATCCAGTCTTAAATAAGCTTATAGTGTGTTTTGATAGCAAATTCAATGAAAATGTCAGTGCCTGTAAGAAAATTATTCAACAATATGCGAACCATTTTGTTCTAATATTTGTTGCGAATTCCATGTAGTATTGTAAATCCATCCTCCCTTACAAAATACCATGTTTTTCCCCTCCATTTTAATTATCTCAAAGAATCAGTGTGTCTCGGATGAAACTGATAAATAAAATCACTTTAATTAATTCATTTTAGAGTGTGTAGACTATAATGAATAAATAAACATTGCTGAAAAATTCAAGAGGGATGTAATTTAATTATTGAAAAACATTATGGACTTATTTTGCAACCCAATATTAATTTTGTATTATTATAACTTATAAATGTAGTTGGTGCGCTACCACCGTTGATGGGCTGGTCAGCATGCACTGGCAGTCTGGAAGGAGGTGCTTGGATCCTTGCAGGTATCCTCTATGCTTGGCAGTTTCCTCATTTTAACGCGCTTTCATGGAATTTAAGACCGGATTACTCCAGAGCTGGGTATAGAATGATGGCCGTGACAAATCCAGGTAAAGATCCGGTATTTAAAATAAATTGGGGATAATTTTTTTAAAACTTTTTCTTTGGTAGTTTTATTTTAACAATTTAAAATTGTACACATATAAAAAATTATTTTGTCAAGATTTAATATTTGTGAAGTCTGGTTTATATATCAAAACAAACTAAAAAAAGTTAATTTTTGAGGCATGTAGGGGATTGGTTCATGTAAGTGTTCAGGATTCAAACCTCCTGAATTTGAACCATCCGTTTTCCAGAGTAATGACAAGGAGGGGGTCAATGGCTTTCCGCCATAAATACCAGTTCCTTGGGATTGAAAAGATCTCTACTGTTGTTAACCCTGTTCCAAAAAAAAAAAAAATAAATAAATAAATAAATAAAATAAAATAAATAAATAAAAAAATAAAATAAATAA
>CM077108.1:17073614-17086855 GCA_039619505.1 Cimex hemipterus
CCATATTTTTTATAATATGGAATATAAATTTTTATTTTTTTATTTATTATAAAAATGAAATATAAATTTTAAAATATATTTTTTTCATATTTTTTATTTAAAAAAAAAAGTAGAGAAAAGAAAACTTGAAATAAACCAACCTTTTGTGTGTATATATATAAAAACGTGTCTTTTGGAATACTCCTAACAAAAAAAAAACACTTTATTTAGGAAGAGAAAAAGGTAATAAATAAATAAGTTATATTTTATTACTATTTTATTATGCTCCCTCATCAAAATTTAGCTTCTGCTGTTGTTTTTTCTTGAAATTTCTCAACATCTTGTACTTTGTTTAACAATCTGTCGTTTTCTACTAGGTCTAAAAAAAATCCGCTATGTTCTAAATAACAAAAGTAGTTAAAAAATAAATTCATTTTTATATTTACCATTATTTATCGTAATAATAATCTAATACATTTAATAAATATAATTACTTATAAATTAAGTGAAGAGAATACCAAATTTATCAATTTTTGGAGTTTTTAAACAAAATCCTTAAAATCACAAAATATTTTAGCATTTAATAGTAAGTCTATACATAAATTCTGTAATAATATTTAATGCAAAAACACTTAAAACGCAAAATTTTGAGCACAAGTTTCACATCCAATTTGATCAGTGTCAACGAAGTTGTACTAAGGAAAGATCACGTTTGAAACTGGGCTTCCTTTTATACAGAAGACCAGATAATAAAAACCTTAATAACAATACATAACACTGCTTCAAGGAAAAATAATAGCCAATAGAAAACGGTTAATCCGAAAAGTAACTTGGGCCTCAAATGAGACTTCCTGCACGGGAAGGAAGTCGGGGATTGTTCCAACTATTAAGATTTTTTTGGTTTTTACCGGCAAGAAGTTTTTTTTTTTTTTTTCAAATTTGTTGATAAGTATACGCTGATGGGCAAATTTAACGCAACATTTGTTATAGGTAATAAGGAACTATTGACGTTAAAATAACCATGAAATAATGCTTTGTTTATTTTGTGCTGTTTAACCCCATTTATATACAAAGTAGCATTCTGCTACGCGAACAGATCGTATTCAGTTAATTATTTTCCTAACTTCATATTATTCTCAGTCTTAAGCCTTTTTAAAATGGCCCCCAGTAAGGCATTTGAGTGAGTATGACTGTAAGGATCATAACATAGAGGAAGGATTCAGCCGGTGCGTAGTCGCCAGGAATTTGAGAGTAATTCATGTAAAATAGGAAGAGTTCTTCAGCGCTTCAGAGAAAGAGGGTTTCACTTTAGAAGGCCACAACAGTCGACCTAGATCTACGAGACTTCTATAGAGCTGTCACCAGGCTTTAAGAAACCGCAACATACTGTTACGGGAAATGAGTTTGGAAATCTGATAACGCAAGTCCAAATTGTTTCAGGACTGTTCAGGCTCAATGGAAATAACCTCGGGCCCGGCACCCGGCTCGTGGACCTCTATTACCGCAGTTCAAAAAATTGCAAAGAACATGTGAATTGGATATTGGAAGATTGGGGGCGAGTTCTCTGTACAGATGAGGCGAGAGTTGGCCTCAAATCTTCAGATAGTGGTAATTTCATGGTTAGGAAAAAGATACGCCATATCCTGTAGGTTCCTGAGGTGGCATTTCATGGTAGGTCATTGATATTCTCGAGTAGCATTAACAGTCACACCGAATTGTTGCCCTAGGAAGATTTCAACTTCACTGAGTCAGACATAATCAAAGAAGTCGTAGTGTCATTTGCCCCCCCCCCACATCGGTGAGAGATTCTCCTTAATGCAGGATAATGGCACGTGTATTGTGGCTGACCTGAATGAGGTTGAACTGAATATTTGATGTGGCTAGCTCGATGTCCTGATTTAAATTTAGCACTTTTAGTGTCCGAACTTAAGCGTATAATAAGTTGTCGGCAATCTCGTCATCCAAAAGAGCCTATTATAATAATAAAAAAAAAAATTGAAGTTTATCAAAGATTCACTAATTTCGAAGTCTGCTTGAACAATCAATATATTACAAGTAATTAAGGTTTTTAGTTGAAAAATGGCAAAAAGGAGGGACAATTCAAAAAGGTGGGGTTGAGATGGGAAGTTAGTGTTAGAGTGGGTCGAGGTCACGATAGCTCAAGTGTTAGAGCAGCGGCGTATCTAGCCGAAGATCATGGGTTCGAATCCCGTTCGTGGCACTGACTCTTTTTTATCTCGACTAAAAACCTTAATTAATTGAACGTTATCTAATTACCATGGAACGATCACGAAAAATAGTGAATTTGTATTTATTTTCGAATATTCTGTTTTTTTTTTTTTTTTTTTTTTTTTTTTTTTTTTTTTTTTTTTTTTTTGTTCTGTACTTAGTAATTGTTTAAATCTGACGTAATCGACAAGATCAACTGTTTAGACTGTTTAGACTGTCCAGCCACATACATTGGTCTTACATCCCATATCTGGACAGGAGAGTAAAACAACATACCTATGATTGCAAAAAGCCAAACCAAATCCTACAGCACTGGCTACCCACCACTTTGAACACCAACACAATTTTGTCTTCAAAAAAAACAAAAATACTACATACAGAACAAAACAAATTTAAACGTAACTTTTTAGAAATGGTTTACATCAACAAGGATAAACACAGTATCAATTACAGAACAGATACATGCAAACTCAGCCGCAGCTACGCCAACATCATTAATCAAATTCAATACAGATAACATACATCATCACATTACATTCCACACATCAAATATTTTTTGCATAGTCTAATTGTCCAACAATCTAACTTTCCTTTTCCCATTTATCCCTTTCTAGATAATCCTGAAAGAATAAAGTGGCCGAAACATTACCAACACATTGTTTCCCTTTGTCGGCTCTTTTCACCTCAAATAAGCCGACGACTCATACAAAATAGTCTCTTTTCTACCTACTTCCTTCCCAACCTTTTCAAAATCCAACATATATAAACATTAAACAACAAAATCTCACTGGCACCCTCAACACGACGCGCAAGTATGGCACACTTACACAGAAGACAAACACTTTGAGTGTGTAGAAATACTTCGATGGAATATAAAATATATCTTGCATTGTATAAATTCACTTTTCCAAATTCTATATGTATTTTCTAAATGTAAATTATGTTTGTAAATCCCCCCTGAAGATGATCTCAATAAAAGATCGAAACGTCGGCACGATAAAGAAAATGTTTTTCTGGTACCTACATCACAGCAGACCGCATCTCACGATATCTGAATAATTAGTAATTGTTTTTTAATAATTAGATAATAAACTTTTTTTAAATATCTTATTCTTACAAAGAAACCTATTTTTCGTATATGGAAAATATGCGTAAACCTAAATGCATTAAAATGTAAAGGTGGTACGTTAATTTAGTCCATCATTGTACATGTGTGCGTTAAGATCTTAATTTTTTAAAACCCTTTATTCAATATTTTATTTGAGGTTTGTGTTTTTTGGAACTTCACTGTGCTTTTTGCGTTCTTTATTTTACTATTTGGTGTGGAAGTGGAATGTGTGCATCTTAGAGCAATTTGGAAGCTAAAAAAAAATCCTTTCTCGACTCCGGTTGACAAGGCTACAACTTGTCAATTCTAAGGAGTAGTTTAGTAGTAATCATCTACAACACTGAAAAACCTACTTCTTGTGTTTTACAAAGGGTAAAACAACAGTTGGAAATGGCTCAGAACGAATCACGACCTCGGCCAGAGGAGATAAACCGATAGATTGCAAAGCCTTGTAATAGGGGCATTACGAATCGTCGCATTAGCTTTTGGCGTTCGTGACCGGTCGGTTTCGATTTATGAGGAACGCCAAACACTCCGACATTGACATTGTTATGTGACGCACAATCCACGATGGCCATTCTGTACACCTTCTGTTTCTGCTTTTCGGTTCGGCTCGGATCGCTCATCGTCGGCCTTTTTTGTTTGGTCAGTTTTACGTAAAATTATTTGATGTTGTTCGCTTACAATGATGTTTTACAGTTCAAATACACCGTTTTTGTCATTCTGGCCGTAATTTGGGTCAACATGCCTATCCAAGAGACGAGGAAGTTTCTTAAACCTTACATGGAAGATCAAAACCTGCTTTTCGTCTCGGATCAAGCAAAATTACTAAATGAAGGTAGTAAAAATAACGATTTTATTTTTATTTATTTTTTTTTTTTTATCGCACCTCTAAATTCTTTTTAGGTTTTGTGTTTTATGAAAGTCAATAGGCGGTCCTTTTTGAGTAGGTTAAAACTAAGCCATTTCTACAAAATAGTTTGTGGTTTTCATCAGCCACGGCAAAATCTAAATCTTAGCTGGTTAACTCATTAGTTAAATCTTAATTTTGAGCTTTGTAGCTTTCAAAAAAGTTAATAATAATAGACAGATTGTTTGTTCCCTTAATATTGTTATGTAATTGAAGGATACTCCATCAAGGAATGAAATAGATCACACATTTTCTGACCATAAATTGGACAGCATGTAAATTTTCCATTGAGTAGCAGAACTAGTACTTAAATCAATAATGTTAATGTTGAAGTATTTATTATATTTATGATCAAAATTTTAGACTATAGATCGTTTATCGTATTTTTTTTTAAGTTTTATGGCAAATTACATTGATCATTTCCAGCCATCACTTCCTTTGCTTTTTTCCTGTTTTTCTCTTTTTAATCCTACTATTGTTTTGTTTGTCCAGCATAATTAGGAAAATAACCGCACGTGTGGATAAAATAACAAACATAAATTAACGTAAAAACAGAAATGAGATAAAACATAGTTGCCTCTATTGACCTGGGGGGGGGCTTTCTATTCACGCAAATAAATTACATTCACACCCCACAGTACTCGGTATTTTTAAGAGTTTTAATTTATGATAAGTCCCCACATTCACGCTAATAAATACATTCGTTCCAACAAATGATATATATCACGTACGTAGAGGTATAAAGATCTATAATATATTGTTAAAAATATTTATCTCCACTTCTTTTTCTGGGCTGTTTGTCCAATTAATTAACGTACCACCCTTACATTTTAATGCATTTAGGTTTACGCATATTTTCTATATACGAAAAATAGGTTTCTTTGTAAAAATAAGATATATAAAAAGAAAAGGTTTATTATCTAATTATTAAAAAAACAATCACTAGGTAAAAAACAAAAAAAAAACAAAAAAAAAAAAAACAGAATATTCAAAAATAAATAGAAATTCACTATTTTTCGTCATCGTTCCGTGGTAATTGGATAACATTCAATTAATTAAGGTTTTTAGTCTAGATAAAAAAGTCAGTGTCACGGGCAGGTTTCGAACCCACGATCTTCGGCTGGATATGCTGCTCTTCCACTTGAGCTATCATGATCCACTCGGACACCAACCTCCCATCTCAAACCCCGCTTTGGAATTTTCCCTCCTTTTTGCCAATTTTATTCAAAAATTCAAAAGGTGTGGCTGAGATGGGAAGTTAGTGTCCGAGTGGATCACGATAGCTCAAGTGGCAGAGCAGCTTATCTAGCCGAAGATCGTGGGTTCGAATCCCGCACGTGTCGCTGACTTTTTTATCTAAACTAAAAACCTTAATTAATCGAGAAATAAATTAATGAGATATTAGCACAAAAACTGTGCTTGCTGCCGTGCCCCTGGTATCTATTTTAAATAATTTAGATGTACATTTTCGGTTTAGAGAATTTTTCATTGGCAACAGTTCTTTTAAATTCATTAGTATTTTTTAGATAATTAGTTTTCAGTTGTTTGCAAAATTGTTCTTTCTTTGATTCTTGATATCGCTTTTGCCACTCTTTAATCTTATGTATTTTGAATATTTTTCTACAACGTAAATATCAAATTTATTCAGATATAGATGAACGGTCTCTAATCTCTAAACATAAATATCAAATTTTCTCCCTAGAAACAAAACTGTTTTACCATTTTATCCAGCTATCCTTTAACCCCTCAACGAGTCCTAATTCGTAACCATTTTATTTATATTTTTTTCAGTTTAAGATTTTAAATTAAGTGTAAATGTCTAAAGATCGAAAGTAGATGGTACTTTAATTTTTGAATATTGTTTTTACTATGAACAATCATCAAAGGTTTTATTACTATTAAAATTGATCAAAAATGATGACTAGGAAAAACTGAAAACATATGTATAACATTAACATTAGTTCATTGTTTAATTGAAAGTCAAGCCGGAAATACGTTTCTAAAATTTCTTTTAATGAAAGCAATTCTCATTTATCACTGGAAGTTAAATTTTCATTTATTATAGTGCAAAAATTAATGGTTATTGGCAATTAAGAATATGGAATAAAAGAAAAAATTTTTGAAAAAATCCTTATTTCAACTTGTCTGGAAGATTCACGGCGCTGAGAGTATGTAGATTAAAAACCCGCAACACGAGTGGGCCTTGCAGCTATTTTGCGCCGTCTCCAACAGGCTTGTTTATTACTTCTCTTGTACTTGTTCTTAAGTACAAATCGGCAGTGTGATAAAAAATATAAATGGAAATCTGACAGGAACCTGTCTGACCATGGTGATGGTGGTAGGGAATTGCCCATGCTGGAAATTTCATGTTTTGGGTGGTTGGATTAGGGTTATGCTAGGAGGCGCCCAGAAGACTTCTTCGGCGGCGTGGAAAAGTTTTAGGGGAGTTTTAGAAGGTTTTTGTAAGAGAGACTTTGAATTGAAAGGATTGGATTCTTTTCTTCTCTATTTTGAAACTTTTTTGGTGAGACGGAGGGTCTGTTTGTTAATGTTTTGTATATTTTGTACAGTTTGTTCTGCGGATTTAGGCCAAGTAGGAGTTCAAGTTGTCCGTATCATCGTTATTTTCTTGTCTTTCTAGATTAGTGTTGTGCGTTCAAGTCTGCTGTAAGTAGATTTTGCTGGATAGCTGGATGATTATATACCCTGGGGGACAGGTTTGAGGTATAGGTGTCCTTGGGTTGCTTCCGTTTCTAGAATAGGGTCTGAGTGCGAGGGGGAGTATTGTGTGATTGCGGTATTAGGTTTGCTGATACTCACCTTAAAACAGGAGAGGAAAGACTTCAGAATGAGGTAGTAGGTATAAGGAAGAACGGGATGCCAAACTCTGTCGAATGTCTCAATGGAAAAAACCTAAAATTTGTTTCCAACAGTATTGTATCGAATACTAATAAATAGATGCCAAATTTTAATGTTTATTTTCGTTTATTTATAATAGCTGGGTTGGTCTGTCAGATGAGTTTCGACAATTCGCCATCTTCATAAATCTTTAGACCCAGCAGCAAACGCGTCTAACAGACCAGCACTGGTCCAACAATTCTAACAGACCAAGATGTCAAACTGTAGGTATATCACCTTGCCGACCTCGGAAGAAAATCTCAAAAATTAAGTTTCGTACAGAGAAAATGAAACGTATGTTCGAAACTGACAGTCGGGGCGATTGGGATGTTCAGTAATTGAAAACTACAGACTGTCTCAGAAGGAGCGATATAGGTTGAAAAATAAAAAGAGTTATAAGTGTGGTGGAGACAAAGTTTTCGAAGGGATTTGACATGGTTTCTGAATAAGCACAAACACAATAAAAAAATCAATACTTTTAACAAATATGCATAAAAAAAAGTGCAGAGAAATGTGGGATGTAGGAAAATTGATTTCATAAATGTATGTAGGTGGGTAAGTGTGTTTTTTTGTCAAGGTACGCATTTTGTTTTCCAATCAGAGTAAATTAAATTGTCAAACAATTCTTACTTTTTGTTAAAATTGCTTTTTTATGGAGACAGAATTTATTTTCGAAGAATTGAATTGGAAAAATCCATCATATTCAGAAGTTTCTCTTCATATGTGTACATAAATACAGTGTTGCCAATTGTGACCGTTTATCCAAAAATATACATTGTAATTTATGTATTGATTTTCAGATCCCAGGCTGTATTGCTACATCACGTTATTTATATTAGTTTTGCAGTTGCTCAGCACCTTCGGAGAGCTGTATGGAACTTATTATGTAAGGATAGAAATTATAAGTTTTTTATCTTTTAAACGAAATTGTGTTTTCGAAATGATCACTTGTTCGTTCTTATCCAGTATTAAGGAGTATAAATATGCAATTTTCCTGTAATGGTTATATTTTTATAGGATTGTCTTGTTTATATAATTCAATTGGCTTGTACTCTGCCGGTTGCACATGCCCCTGCATTATACACGTGGCCCCATTATGCCTCGATGTACGTGCACTCCGCCTTTGATTAATTATTCCTAAACGGAACCCGGTTCAAAACCAATTTCCATTCATACCTGACGGTTTCACTTTCTCCGATTAATATTCAATCGGCGAGCCACCTTTTCAACGGTGTTTAAAGCCGAACGGCGTCCATTGTCGGTAAATCACGGATTTGTCGTGACATGTGGGAAGGGTGTTATTTTTTTGTTCTCGAAATGACAAACATTTACAATTTTCGTGTAAATGCTAATTCTAAAAGGTGAAACCTTTTAATAATTACACAACGGTGAACAATTTTTTCATTCTCTACTTTAGAATAATCATAATGTCAAGTCGGTCATCATGATAATGAAAACAATAATAATAATTATTTTATGTTCAAGTGTCTTACTCTATACAAATCGCAACTGTTTTAACGCTCAAACAATGTTGCCCATTTCTGACTGACAACGGAATTGATTTGTGATAAGAATCAACATCGATCTGGCTGGCACCACTCGAAATCCGTTTCATTCCAAGTGTATTAATAAACAGACAAAAAATAAAGCAAAGGACCGATAAATGTAAATATTCAAAAACAAAAGTAAGTACGTTTTGTCAAATTCATGCCTGCTGAGGTTTGAACCCAGGACCCTTGCTGTGATGAGATAATCCATTTTGCAATTAATCCTGTAAGTAATCCAAAAGGATAATAGTCGTGGGATCTTTTTAATTAAACTTTTTTAAACGAAATTAGGTTGAAAACTATTGGACATGCCTGAAGGTTCTTGCCAATGGATCAATAAAATATTCAAGGAATTAAAAATATAACATAAAAATAAGATATGTGAAAATTTTAAAAACCAAAAGACTACCAAATATTAAAAAAAATAGGATTTGATCATTTAAAACCATTAAGTACTAATTTTCATAACAATCCAAAATTAGTCATTTTGGCTTGGTTCATCTGAGATTTTCTCATTTTTCTCCGAGATCCGGTGTTGCATTTAAAAGTCTAATTTCCCTGAATTTGATCCAAATTGAACAGTCGAACTTTGCTACTTTCATAAACGTAATTATAAGTGAGAGAAATTGTAATGAGGCAATTCTTTAAAAAAATTTATTTTATACCTCCAGTTCGAATTTAATTAAAGAGGCAAAGGTGTGTAGAGTGCGCGTAGAATGATTATTGTTTCTATAAGTTCTGAAAAAATGGAGGCATTTGAAAGGCGAAAAATCTGAGAAAATTTATTTTCCTAAAAAACTGTATTCCGGGGTTTTGTGGACGAAAACCTCCTATCAAATTTTATTGCTAAAAGAATTAACACACTGTGCTACGTCGCTTACGCACAAAATAATTCTTTATTTACTAATTTCGTGGTCCTCTTGACCAATTAATGAATTTAAATGATGTATACTTGGCTAAAGTTCTCCGTGGCCATTTCATTTGTCGTCGAGAATCCAATCCGAATATACACCATTTGAAAAAATGGCAAAAAGGAGGGAAAACTCAGTGGTAGAGCAGCGGCGTATCTAGCCGAAGATCGTGGGTTCCAATCCCGCTCGTGCCATTGACTTTTTTATCTCAACTACAAACCTTAATTAACTGTAAAGATTCTTTATTTTAACTCGAATGTACCCAATCCCAGATTGATTCTTTCGTGTTTTTACAAACTTTTATTGCCATCGAAATTTGATCGTTTAAAAGGGGGCTTAAAACAAATCCAAATTGTTTTATTCAACAACAATTTGTCTGACTTATTGTACGAATTTTTTTTTTTAGTTTTTGTAATTTTCCATAAATATTAATTGAATACAATCGTACATATTATTTTTTTCTTACAATATTTTTGCAATATTAGTTTTATTTTTATACTACACGTAAAATTGTTGATATAAACAACAATACAAAAACCTGACAATATAAATTAAAAAATTAAAATAAATTAAACTCAATAATAATACGGATTTTAATTTCTTAAAAAAATCCTGGTTTCATTGGCATGAACGACCAGGCAGGCTTAATATTTTTCAACCTTTTCATTTTAAAAAAATCAATTAAAATCAATGATCCCATACCCGTATCCTGTAATGAACTACAGAATGGTTTATCTCATCACAGGACGGGTCCTGGGTTCAAACCTCAGTAACCATGAATTTGATTAAGCGTACTTACGTTTTATCCAGATTTTTTTTCCAAAACTCAAAATCTGAGGGTTTGTGGCAAACTCCGTAAAAAGTTAGTTATTTTGTTGTATCAAGTGAACTGGCACTAGGATGGAAAGATCCACTCGACCCAGAGTGACCCTTGCAGAATTGACTCCACTCTGCTCAACAGGCCGCGAGGCCGCAGCCGCTTTAACCCCCTGGGAGGATTACTGGGGGAAAGGTTTAAGCTTAAAGCTTGGGGTGTAGTAAAAGCGATTCGGGGAATTTTTTGTAAGCCATTGTTCGTTGTGCAATTTTATACGTTGACTGTCCTACGTGAAGAAACTAAATTGACTACTATAAACCTTAAAAATCACAAACAAGACTGAAACCCATATTTAAAAAAAAATTAATTTTTTTCCCAGAATCGTTAGGATCAGCATCAAGAAATTGTATTAAAAACGTATCTTCCATTAATTTTCTAAACTGCCAAAACAAAAATTAAATTACTGGAAAAAACTAACACAATTAGAATTAATAAGGTTTTTAGTCGAGATAAAAAGTCACTGGCACGAGCGGGATTCAAACCCACGATCTTCGGCTAGATACGCCGCTGCTCTACAACTTGAGCTATCGTGACCTCGATCCACTCGGACACTAACTTGCCATCTCAACCCCACCTTTTGTTTCCCCTCCTTTTTGCCATTTTTCAAATCCTGCTCGTGCCATTGACTTTTTTATCTCAACTAAAAATCTTAATTGTAATGTATTAACCACGAAATTAATGAATTTAAGACAATTAGTTTACAAAAAATCCAGAAACATACCTGACAAAGCTAATTCAAGGAAGCATGTGTGTAATAAAATAAAATAAAGAAAAATATAAATTAATTGTTTTATTATTATTTTTTCAGTGCCACAAGTATTGGCTATTACCGTTTATAGTCTTTGAGGCCATACACCAACTGTTTATTACGTTCCTCTTCATCACGATGATGATGCTGATTAAGGAAAATTCTCAAGACCTGGGCCTGCTGATCAGCACTACCCTGGCTGGCTCGTTTACCACTAGTATGTTAACATAAAAGAATACAATTTATTTTCCTGATGCATGCCAATCAAAATAAATCAAATTAATATTATTAAATATAAATATATAATTTTAATTATTGTTTTTTAATTTTCATAATGTGTAAAAATTTCGAGATTATTGTTTAATAGGTTAGAACGTACGCTGTGCTACAATCTGTTGCTTGGATCGGCAACTCAATTGAATTTTGTTTCGAATCGGTTTCGTGTCATTCAAGAGAAATGTAATAAAATATTTAATTTTCGACAACTTAACGACGGCTCATTGTGTAATCGAAACCTATAAAACAGGCATTTTACGACATGTTTATCAAGTTTACAACTAGGTAGGATTCACTCACTGGGGGGGGGGCGTTATCAATTCACCTGCCTAATTGAATAATAAACCAGATCCAACTAATTGCATAATGAATGGTTCCGAAGCTTGTAAAAACGGCCCTGGGAACGAGTCCGTGGCTTGCAATTATGTACTATTTCACCAACGGTTCGTGACGTCTAAATACAATTGTGCCATCTAAAAATATTCTTTTTGATAATTGCTTCAAGGCGAATTTATGTTTTCTTAATGCCCTAACTTGCCTAGTTGGCAACACTACCTTGTAACAATAATTATTGACTTAATAACTTTTTTACGCAAAAAATATATTGAGCTGTTGGACTTGTTTTAAAATAAATTTATTTCCGCCTTCTCCCTTTATTAGACTGCAAGCATTAAAATTGCGTAAGTTTTTAATGTAATAGAATTCAGTTTTGTTGTACTTGCTTCATTTTACTTATCAAATGGGTTAATAAATTAAATGCTGGGCGTCGGTGGCCGCAAGGTTTAGTCTTTGACACGGCGTTCGACACTCTGATGTAAAGGTCCCGGGTTCGAATGCAGGGCCGCAGGATTCGAACCCGACATACTTGCAAATAGGCCATTTTGCGAAAACAACTACACCCTGAGGGTTTATATGAACTCTACTGTTGCAAATCCTCGTAAAAAATATAATAAAATTAATTAAATGAATAACAAAATTTAAACATATATTTCACAGTACCTATACAGTAAATATTGCTTACCAATTTAATCTAAGGAACAGTAGATTTGTCAAAATATATCGAATTATTTATTTTTTTAATAGTTCTTCTACGTTTATTGAGTTCATAAATTTTGAGAACTGCTTCTGGCGTAGGGAAATACATTTCTCTTCTTTTATCCACATGCTGGATTATTTATTATATTAAATCTTCCAAGACATGATTTGTCATGGCCATTGTGGATGTGAAGGAATGCTTTAGTAGAAGGCGAGAAATTACAGTCGGAAAAAATGATTTTTGCTATTTTTTCATCAGTGGTATTTTTATTCTTCTTCCCACTTTTTCATGTTCTTCTCCTCAGTACGATTTTTATAGGTTAAAAGAACTTAAGCGATACATACAAGTATTTCCTCCATCCTTTGCTGCCTTTTTGCTGTGAGATCTGTCATGTCATTTCCCACTTCATCAGATGTGCCTTGACAAATTGTTGTGTCCCAAACGATATCATGTCGCAATATTTTTAATTTTGTACTGATTTCTTCAACTATAAGAATCATTCGATAGATTTATACATCCCTTAGCTTACCTCATACGTGGTGCTTTTGCTCATTGTTTGGGTTTTTATTTTCCAGTACCAAATTAAATACACACAGCGGTGCTTTGGTTGGTTTGGTTCTGGTCTTTAGAATAATAATACATAGATATAGATTACCAAATCTACACGAATATACGTATTGGGTTGTCCGGAAAATAATGCAGGATTTTAAGTTTTCATTAAA
>CM077108.1:17101855-17114402 GCA_039619505.1 Cimex hemipterus
TATATATATATATATATATATATATAAACTTGTGAAAAGTTGAGACAAAATATTTTAATCCACTTTCGAATGCTAGAACTGCCCTCGGCTCTTTTTTTTATTGGGAATAACATGAAAAGTATAAAGTATATAAAGTAAGTACTTTTCACAACAGAACACAAGCCTCAAACATAAATCAAACTTTTTTACCCTTGACTTTACTTTTAGAAAAAGGAAAAATAAAAAACGACTTTTTTAAAAAATCAATTTGGCAGGCAAAAGCCGTTTTTTCTTATTAATTATTGAAAAATAACATAGATATATCAAGTGATGAAAAGTTGGGGCAAAAATATTTAATTCCATTTTGTTACGTCATTCGGCCATTAATCAAGTCAAAATTGTATTTTTCAAAAAAGCAAAACAACATTAATATTAAAATTAATTAAGGTTTTTAGTTGAGATAAAAACGTCAGTGTCACGAGCGGGATTCGAACCCACGATCTTCGGCTTGAACTATCGAGACCTCGATCCACTCGGGTCGGCGTACCGAAGTTTAGGAAAACGTTTTCTTTATCGTGCCAACGTTTCGACCTTTATTGAGATCATCTTCTTTGATTGAATACAAAACATATATTTTTTGCATTGTATAAATTCACTTTTTTATCACATCCTAAGTGTTTTTGTTAAATGTAAACTTGGTAAATCCGAGGCACTGAAGATGATCTCAATAAAAATCGAAACGTTGGCACGATAAAGAAAATGTTTTCCTAAACTTACCACAAACCAGACTGCATGTCACTATCTCTAAATATTCGGTAATACAAATTTGCACCGAAGGTCTAAAATTAAGAACCAAATCCTAAAAAAAGTTAAGTTTTTTGTTTTAGCTAGTTTTGGCCAAAAGGATAGCTTTTTGCTCACTTAGTCACTCATTGTGCACTTTGTGATTATTTGTTATAATTGTATACGTTTTGTTCTAAAACAAATAAAAAAAGGTCCAGTTTAAAGAAGTTTTGAAAATTTATTATTATCCAGGGCTGAAAGTAAATAATGCCGGTAATACAGAGATTAGTGTTATTTCAGGATAGACAGGCTAGGCAGACGGGCGAAATTACCAAACCCGCTTAAACACTTTCGGGTGTTGATGGAGCTTTCTAACCAGACACCGGCGGCCCTCATTTCCTCGCGGGCGTAAATCAATCCTCGGAGGCGTTAAGCAGTAGTTTTTTATATAGAGCCGGCCTTGTCTATGTAAATTAGCCGGGACTGAAGGCAAATCGATTACCCAGTCACGCTAAGATATCGAGTAAAAAACCCGACTTGGAAAAGTAGATTTAATTCAAGGTCCGGGGAGGGAAAATGAGAAATTGTTTACTTTTTATCGTTAACGGCCTCGATGTTATCCGTTTTAAGTGTCGTTTGAATGCCCTTTCACTTTTCTACGTTTTTAAAAACGCTTGTCGCCTCGGAACGTCAATAAAAAAAAAGTTTAGCACCCTACTCTTTAAAATTTACTACCTACTTCATAACGAACTTCAGGAAGTGAAAAATCTCCGACTAATTAGATTTTTTCATTGTTTAAACTAACCAATAAAAATATCAATAAACTATTACTTAGAAAATTATTCAGAAATCGTGAGATGCGGTCTGGTGCGATGTAGGTTTCATAAAAACATTCCCTTCATCGTACCAACGTTTCGATCTTTGTTGAGATCATCTTCAGGGCTCAAAATGTTTTTCTTCCGTATAATTGTGCCATTCTTGCTTGTCGTGTTAAGGTGCCGGTAAAAAAATCACAATTACATAGTCGACAAAAACTTTGAGCACTGAAGATGATCTCAATAAAGATCGAAATGTAGGCATGATATAGAAAATGTTTTCTGTAACCTACGTCACACCAGAACGATTTCTGAATAATCATCGATTAACGGTCACTAACTACAACATGTCACTTAGAAGTATACATATAAAATCTAAACACCTACGCTTTGTATAAATACCGTCAATAACACTAGAGTTTTAACAAAAATTTTCGTGTAAATACTCGAATTTACCACTTTTCTATCACACATACTTTTCCAAATTTTCGCTTCTCCTTCACAATCTCCTGATGGTACTCCATACAGCACAGGCTCCCAATTAAACGCAGGCACCTTGCCATTTGAATATGTTATGATGATGTAATTTTTCTAGGGTATGGTATACTGCTCCTTTTAAGAGCTATTGTCGCTCCCGTTCTCTGCGTAAAGGATATCCGTGAGTCCTATTTCATGAAGAACCTGGTTGGGCTCTTCTATGGTCAGATTATACAACTGAAAACTTTTCCTCCTGCAGGGCTCCGCAGTTTGCTAGTAAATGTATTGGTGTCTCTTCTACCTCCTTGCAGAAACTGCATGTGCCATCTTGGATTGTTCCAATCTTCTTTAGGTGTCCATTTAATCTGCAGTGTCCTATCAGGAATCCTGTTAGGATTCGCTGTCTGTTCCTGTTTCCTTTGACCCATTCTGTGATTTCTTTCTTGCCAAAATTGGTTAGAAGATTCTTGGATTGTTTATGTCCAATTGTTCCTTCATGTTCTTTTTGCCCTTCTGTCTGTGATATTCGTTAATATTGTGGATTACTATGCCACAGAAGGGTGTGGCAGCCCCTTTCCTTCCAAGCGTGTGCTTTCTCATTGCCTTTTACTCCCATGTGTCCTGGGACCCAGCAGAGGCTGACTTTACTCTGCATCTGCATACCTAATGTGTTTAACTTGTTTTTGCAATTCAGCACCATCCTTGAACTAATGATACTTGAGCTTAGCGCTTTGAATATGTTACTTTTATAATATATTAATTTCTCTGAGCATGGTATAGACCTTAAATGACAAGTAATAAAGATAGGAGATCAGGGATGAAGTCATGAAGGTAAAAACCCCAATTTGTTGTCTGATATCGAGCTTTTGGCTGTATTTGATTCCTCAATCAAGGCTCTATTTAATTAAGAGCAATTTTTTATTTCAAGTTTCATATATAAACTATTAGCTATTTAACTCACTTTCTTGAAAACTTAGTTTAAAAAACTTTAGGATGAATAGTAGGGGTCGGACAACTCAACCCAACAATGATTGGCTCACAATATGTCCTTAAGTGACTTTCTTTAGTTATGGAGATTTATCGCAGCAAAGTACACAACTAACAACATTTTGTCTAAAGTAGTACTATGGAACTTCATAATTGAAAATCTGTGTTTGAAGAAAACTTCCTTTAGTTCCAGCACTGTACAACAGCAAACAGTGCTGGAACTAAAATAAGTTTACCTCAAACACAGATTCTCTACAACTAACAATTCCCAGTAGAACAATTACTATTTTTATAATTAATAAAATTATAACAGGAGGATCATGAAAATGAAACATGCACGTACACCGAATTGGCAATTCACATCAATTTAATAACTATTAATGCAGAAATTAGCCAGCCTATTTTCGTAGAACCAGAGACAATACAATTCTTGAATGAGGATTCCGTAATAAGCGAGGACTATAAAACGCCCTGGGAGGCTTGTTTTCAGAGGTAAACCACTCATCTATGAATCAACTTCACATGGGCAGACAGTTGAAATACGAAACTTCATCCTAAGCAAAGTCAGAATCACACTTACAAACTTAATCTAAAAGACATCCAATCTAAAATCCATGAATCATGTAAATATAAAGCACACAACACCAACAATTTCTAACCCAGTTGGTGGACATTATTCTTGTATGCTTTAATTCCAATATTAACAATAACGTGTACAACAATTTTCTTGATAAAGGAGGCGTCGGTGGCCGAATGGTTTAGGCGTTGGCGTAGAGCTCATCCCTGTTATGTAAAAGTCCAGGGTTCGAACACGACATACTTACAGTTGAGTTTTTTCATTTTTTTTTTCAAAAACCGGCATCCCGGAAAAACAAAGACTTAAAACATTAATTAATCGATTATTGATTTCAATCTATCTCTCTACCTATCTATTTCTATCTCTTTCTTCTGTTTATTTATTCCTACTACTTCCTTTATCGAGCATAAAATAATTGGGTCAATTCAGTACCTAGGATTTACAAACATTGTTTACATTTAACAAATACATTGAATGTGAAAAAAAGTGAATTTATTCAATGCAAAATATATTGCTTATATTCAATCAAGAAGGCCCTGAAGATGATCTCAATAAAGATCGAAACGTTTGTACGACAAAGAAAATGTATTTCGGAAACGTACATCACACCACACCGCATCTCACGATTTCCGAATTACCTAGTTTTGTATGTTGTTTGTTTAAGGTTACAGCAAAAAAATTACTCTGCTGTTGCGAACCCTTGTAAAGTTGTTTTTCTTTAAACCTTCACAAAAACCAAAAAAATCGTTTATTATCTGCCTCGTTAGGTGTGCAGATTTATTTGATGGTTGATTTTTTTTTATTAAAATACAGTTTAATTCTTTAAGGGTTGAAAGAGAATAAGTTGGAATGTGTTGCTTTTTTGTGCTCAAGGTTGTTAAACCTCCAAGAGAAATGAAATTGTTGCCCCTTAAAAAATAGGTTATCTATTGCTATAAACACAATGAGAGCAGGGTATTGTACATTTTGGTTTATATTACCAGGAGGGGCCAGGCTGAGATCGAGCCTTTTTCTCATCCGACAGCCAACAGGAAATTAATCCACATAAATAGCCGCCGGCCGGACTTTCGGGGAAAAGTGGAAGGCCTAGGATTTTTTTTTTCTTCTCGCCGGCGGACTCCTCGAGCGGATTGCGGGCCGAAATTTATCGAGGCATTTATAACTCTCCCTTCCGCAGCTTAACCGGCCAACAGGTCAATACTAGGAAAGGTGAGATAATTATGGCCCACGCATTATGTGATTTACTGGGCTGCACTTAAATCTGAGAGCGCTCCTATCTGTACAACTTAGGCCTGTTTATGGACTAGACGGCCCTATCTTGATTACTAGTAACTACAAAGCTGCAATTACAGCGCTACCCTCACACCGTTCCAGCACTTCCTGGACGCTCCATTTACGATATATTCTGAAACATTCCTTGCTTTCTATTCATACAAATGTAATCTTAAAATTTACGCATTTTTAAAAAAATCACATGCGTCAATACGATGGAATTCTTCTTTATTGATCATTACTTGATCATATGCATCACTTAGTTATCTCGGTCGTCTTACTCTCGCCGTATAATTTTGTCGTTTTATTATTCATCAGGGGACAAGAAAAACCTCTTATTTCTCCATTAACCTGTATGAAACGCTAACGATTTATCTTTTGCCTTAACCAGAATTGTTCCGATTGTTTAAGAGACCTGAGACAAAAATAAACTTCACAGTTCTACTACAATCGAATTTTGTCCATTCTATAGTTAGCACTTGTGTTTTTTTTTCCATGTTCGTCCTTTTGGATCACATTTGCTTAGTCATTCTCTGGTCTGAAATTGGTGTTACGGTAAACACGGAGGTTTCAAGGATGACGACCCCCGGTGACATTTGAAGCTCCAGTTCATGGCCGACAATCCACGGGTGGTAACATACACATCCTGCATTACGGCATCGAGTGATTTAATGCCGAATTTTTTCAAGGTAATCTTAACTCGAAGGACTTGAAGTCAATACATTCATGCAGCCCACAATTTTTTGGGTAGTTTTTGTACTTAGGAAATGGAATACAGTTAACAAAACTAAATAAGCATATCATTCATTATCTTTTTATTTTTACGCTGGCATATTACACCCATGAAGTTTTCTATTTTCATTTTTACCTGGACCAGGTCCTCGCCGTGAGCCTGCGCCCATTCGTTCAGCTCCATCATCTTCTCATCTTCTAAATTTTCATGGTTGAAGATAATCAAAAAGAAAAGTTTATCGACTTTAGAAATCCGTAGATTATGTTGAAAGCTGTTGGATTGTCGCTTGGCAGATTCTAAGTTCATTGGCTTGGAAATGTTTGGGACTTGGCTCAGATTTTTGAGAAGTTTATCTCTTTCATTCTCCTATTCCTGACATTCAAATAATATGTGGGAAGGATTCGAGATGTTGACATGCTAAATAAACTAACTGCATAATTAAATTTTTTTAAATTAAACCTCGTGAATTTCTGATCTCGTTTAATTTGGTTCACGTTAATTAATATAACGATAAAAATACATTTTATTCTGAAATAAACAACAAAATACGATTGTTTTGTGTAGAGATTAGTGACCGTTAACGGATAATTATTCAGATATCGTGAGATGCGGTCTGGTGTGATGTAGGTATCAGAAAAACATTTTCTTTATCGTGCCAACGTTTCGATCTTTTATTGAGATCATCTTCAGGGCCTGGGATTTACAAACATAATTTACATTTAG
Organism: Cimex hemipterus; assembly: GCA_039619505.1. NCBI lineage: Eukaryota > Metazoa > Arthropoda > Insecta > Hemiptera > Cimicidae > Cimex > Cimex hemipterus. The sequence continues at coordinate 17,108,202 of CM077108.1, forward strand.
AAAATACATATAGAATATGGAATTTATACAATGCAAAAAATTAATTATGTTTGTAAATCCCAGGCCCTGAAGATGATCTCAATAAAAGATCGAAACGTTGGCACGATAAAGAAAATGTTTTTCTGATACCTACATCACACCAGACCGCATCTCACGATATCTTAATAATTAGACGATTGTTTGTTTTTTGTCTAGTGTAAATTGCTTTATCATGGCCATAATTCTCATTATTCAAACAACTCTAATGTAATATTGCTTAAAATTAAAGCAGAATTATAATCCGGGCATTTTTATCTATGGAGCGCGCGGGAGACTAGGGTGATGTATTTCGGCTTGTTAGACCTTTGCGTGCGGCACACGACCATTCGGAGTGGACAAGCGGAGAGCGAGGTTGTCTTGGCCCCCTGGGGCTGAGCTGCCTCTACACCAATGCTGCGGCGGTTAGACCATTCCGTCGAATGCACTCTCATCTTGAGAAATAAAACGCCCGATAAGGCCGAATAGGCCAGCTGCGGAGGATAAAGACCCTCTTGTCTTGTGACGATGAGTTGTCGGGAACGAACTCCACCGACTAATCTGAAGGAGGACAGTGCATGTATGTATTTATTAATGGATTTATCCAATTTAAGAAGTATTAAGCGGGATTAGGGTTCGCTTCCGTTTGGGGTTGAAATGACGTAGCTGTCGAAAGCCCCTGTCGACGGGACTCAAAAACTTATTTTAACTATTGGTACAACCATTTACCAAAATATTTTTATAATTCGGTAGGTACATAATGTTATAATTTTGAGTCAACTGCTGTTTTTTTTTAATTATTTTTTTTTATTAAAGAGATTCCATTTTCAGGTAAGCCAGGTTCAAATTCGAATGCAGGTACAATAATTACGTTTTTTTCTTTCAATTATATAAAAAAAGTTAAAAATTAAATTTTGTGTGGTGACCGTTAATCAATGGCAACAGGACTTGCAAGAATGTCACTTTTTTTTAACGAGGGTTCGCAACAACAGAGGTCATATAAACCCTCAGGGTACCGGTGTTTTTGAAAAAACAAACATTTTAAGTATGTCGGGTTTGAATGCAGGGCCGCTGGATTCGAACCCGGGACCTTGACCTTACAGTGATGAGCGCCGTGTCAAAGACGGAACCTTGCGGTCACCGACGCCACCATTAAAGCATTTTTAAATAAAGGCTTCATACATATATTTTGCACGAATTCATCGATACCATTTTAACAACAAAAAAAAACGCTTGTAAATATTTTCTAAGAAAAACATTAAAAAGTCTCAATTCATTTTCAACCAAGTAAATTTTTGTTGTCTTCTTTTTTGTCAAGATAAAATATGATATTTAAGAACATTAGACGGTAATAATTTTTAAAGCCGCCCGAAAGCCTTTTTTTCTGCAGGAGACACGGGACATCCCAGCACAACAATTTGCATTTTTTACATTTCGTTATAAGTGTATTTTTTAAAGTCATTCAAAGTACAGTTATAAAAAATAACATTTTCATACAAGCACATAGTTCCTCGATAAGAAAGTTGGAACAATACGTTTACTGGAACCGTTTCTAGATATTCTATTTTCTGGCGTCCAGTAGGACTCCGGAATCATAACCACTGCTGTTGGGAACCTCGGGGAAAAAATCAAGGCCTTACCTTCCAGTGATAACGCCTAAACCGTGCGGCCATATTCGCCTCCTATCAACTTCTTTATTTGAACTTTCATTAACATTTTTTGATAGATTTTAAATTGGATTTTACTTTTATAACAACTCCACATCTAACACAAGCTAAGTTTTAGTTAGTTAGGGGGGGGGAATTGCTTACAACAAATTTTTATCTGCAATTTCATGAGTGGTGGCCCGTTTTTATTCAACTTTCCTGGATAGTTCATACTGTTCAAATATTTATTTTTTAGATTGATTTATTTATTATCGAGACTTCAGATTGAGTGGATTAATCGGATTTTGTAGAATTGGGCCGATCCGTAAGTTCTAATCTGTCTAAGAGTTTGTTAGTTTTTTGTAAGTTTAGTTCGTTAGATTTCGGTCCAAGGAATCTGCATTGTCTATATATTTTGTTGAGTTTTAATCTAGTATGTGGGTTAGTGGAATTTGCTATGTAAGCAAATCCAAAACTAGTTGGGAAAAAGTAAGTTTCATTTAAAATTTCTTTTCGTATCGTTGAAAGAAAAACAAGAAGATCTATGTGACTACATTCCACATCATCCAATACTGCTAAAAAGAATGATTTTTTTACTTTACACCCTTCTCGCAGAGCACTCAACACGCAAGTAATGTGTTCGGATCTCCACTGAAACTATAGGGAAAATTTTGTTAATTCAGTTCAATTTCTCTTTATGGACCAAGTTAAAAGTAGTTTTGTAAAAAAAAATAAATAAATGTAGTCCATGGTTTCGGATTGTTTCCGTTGCGGACCTGAAGCGCCAACCAAATATTCCCCACGAATTCATGCGAAGCGGAGCAAGTTGAGCGCGAGTGGGGCAGAGAGCTGCGGCAATGTTATGCGGCCCGTGTCATGAATCATCCCTCGGAAATGAATTATGCCCTTTGTGTTTGATTCCGCCGCATTGGTCCGGGCTGCATATCGCTAATACCCGTAAACAATAAAGCCGGTACGAGAGCCGAGTGCCGGACTCGGGCCAAGAGCGGTTCATTAAGGGCACTCGACGAAATGAAATTTAAATTCAAAAACCCCATACAAGAGTAAATTTTATTTACGTTCAAAACGGCGGGTGATTTTCTCAACATCAAACATATCTAAAACGGCTATAAACACCGAAGCTAAAGTTGTAAACGAATATAATGAAAAGAAACCATTTCAACCATAATAAAACTTATATGACATCATAACGTTCATGAGCTTTTTATTTTATGGTCATCGTCGAATCGTAAGTGTGTTATCCTTTCACAGACAATCTATTTTTTTATTGTTATTTTAGTATTTTTCTTCCGTCAATTTCATAATCCATAAAGAGTAAACACCTAACATTGTCCATGCTTTCATGAAAAATGAACGTTACGTTATTCCATTTATTAGGTTTCGTGGTCCGAGTAAATAAATTTTTTTCAGTTAATTAAGGTTTTAGTTGAAATAAAAATGTCAGTATCTATACCCACGAACTTGAGCTAGATACGCCGCTGCTCTATCACTTGAGGCATCGCGACTCTAATCCACTCGGACACTAACTTCCCATCTCAAAAGGTATCTAGCCGAATTTCGTGGGTTCGAATCCCGCTCGTGACACTGACATTTTTATCTCAACCAAAACCTAAATTAATCGTATATAAATATATATTGTATTAATTCATTCAATTATATCTTGAATTTCTAGTATTTAACCTAAATTTAAACATTTAAAGCACTTGATTATCGTATCACCACTGACGCAGTTATTCACGTAATCCGTTCGAAGGATAAAATGGGATAAGTTGTACTACAAATCACTCAATTTTACAAGTGAGATAACTCTGTACTAATTCACCTCTATCCTCACCAGCTAAGAAACAAATTGTTTCAAACCACGACCACCATGAGTCCAACCTCAACTAGTAGAGTCGCTTGGATACTCAACTGTCGTGGTTCAATATTATTTTTAAGGTGGCACTGATCGCCCACCCGATACGAACCCCGTACTGATGCACTCGTTGCCTGCGGTTGCGGGTTCAGTAACACAGGAAGCCTCTGCCAAAGCAGAGGCGGAGGATTAGAAAAAAAGGAAAGGGGTGAGGAAGAATAGGGAAGGTAATATGGAATTTTGCCTTACCTCCAAGTACCAGGGTTGATGGCCCGGACTTTGCATGGGGAAGGTCCAGGAGAAGGAAGGTGTGTCCCTGTATGTAGGATAGTAAAGGTCAATACTCACTCCGCTCCTGTAGACAATTTTTTTACGACAATTAATTACGGTTTTTTGTTGAAATGAAAAAAAGTTAATGGCACGAGAAGGATTCGAACCCAGGACCTTCGGCAGATAGGCCGCTGCTCTACCACCTGTGCTATCGTGATCTCGATCCACTCGGACATCAACTCCCCATCTCAACCTCACCTTAGGAGTTTTTTCATCTCAACTAAAAACCGTAATTAATTGGTCGAGCGGACTACGAAAACAGTAAATAACAATTTTTACTTCTGATATGCCCACAAATGAGATTGCACTTATCTCTACGCAGATGACACCACATATTAACAAGTCATCCCCTTTCTACCAAGCTTCACTTATGTTACAAAAGCACATGTCAACAATTAATAAAATAGAACAATCTTTGGAAAATAAAGGTTAACCCATCAGTCACAACACATCACCTTTACACTCCTCCGTGCCATTTCTCCTAGTATATGAGCAATCCGTTCAATCCGACAAAGGTAAATATTTAGGACTTACGTTTGATAGAAGACCAACTTGGAATCCATACAGACAATTACAAAACAGACACTCAACAAACGATTTATATTGTTTCATTACGTACTCAACCGACAATCAAAATTACCATTAAAATCGAAACTTTCGACTTACACATATGTACTAAAACATATTTCTACAGATACCGAGCTATGTGCTAAATATTCCAGTATTCAACGATTACTAAGTTTTCAATCCAATATTTTAAGATTAATTGTTCCTGCCACTTTTAAACAAAAACCCACTTATTTCATTCTTCCTAATGACTACCTAACAACTGGAAGGAATATGAATAAGAAACCTCTTAAATGATTATTATCGTTTTATTAATCCCGAACGGCCAATGGGTAGCTTTCTGTATGCCACCCATAATGCACTAATGGTGACTGGTATCTGAGAAAATATCTACACAACATGGCGATGATCCCATTTGCAGATTATATAATGAAGAGGAGGAAACTCATATTATCTTCGAATGCGAAGCAACAGCTCAATTGAGGCTTGACCTAACGTACGGAAAAGACTTAGCGAATCAAATTGCAGCTGCAACAGCCGATGACCTGATGCTTCTAAGAAGATTCTCTTGATTGAACTAAGGAACTAGGAAGGTACAATAAGCCGGAAGGCTGCAGCTGGGGAATACAAACCCCGCTTCCTGGTAACCTTTTCCACCATACCATAAATTGAAATCCAATCTGGTTGTGGATAAAAATAAATGAAGAAAAAATAATATAATAAACCATCGAAAAGTCCTGATCTATGGCGGGATTTGAACATATAACCGGAAGCATTGTACATGTCTTGGACGCCAATCGATCACCTGCGCCTTAATCGTTCTAACTTGGTTATGAGTACTGTATTTTGCAATAATGCATTTTATAATGAAGAATAGCATTGTGCTCGTAACCTTCACTCTGAGAATTTCATAGAGATTGAGTAGAAAAATGTAGCATTGTGTCTTTTGAAAAAAAGTCACTCTCAATTCGGCGTGAGTGGGCGTGTAATCAAATTGTATTACTGTTATGTTGCGAAACACGTGTATCCAATTTGTTTCCAGAGGTATCGACGAAAACGCTCAAAACGTTGTGTTTTCCTCCTTCCGGAATAAAAGTTGGCCTAAATGAAATTTCATATCATGTTGTATTTTTTACGTTTTATCTCCAAAGGGGTAAAAAAAAAAAAAACCTAGCCAGCACTGAGAACCGCAGTAATTTAATAAACCGACTTTAAGATTGAGGTCTCGACATTTTTATCAAGAGTAAAAGATAACATTCCACCCCTTCGCCGTGCCTTATGGGCAGAGGAAATTGCAGGATTTACAAATAGGGCTATTGTCAGTTTCACATAAGGGCTGGATATTGTGTTCGGAAATATATTACTACATTTTCCACCCCCCTCGGCCTTCTAAGTTATTTGAGCCCGAATAGTCATTCTACCTTTTCTTATTCGGATGATCAAAGACTGCACATATAACCAGAGGGTGATGCCCCGCCCCTTGAAAAACGAGGACTCCCGGTGAATACTGGGATAGAATCTTTTAATAAAAGCTTCCTTGAACGTACATCACCTTTTATTTAAACGCAATTTATTTTTTTTAAATAATTAACATGTAAAAACTCTAATCCATAAATTTTAATAAAATATTTTTATACATTTTGCAAAAAGTACAGTTGGACAAATTGCTGTATTAAAAATGACTGATTTGACTGATTCACTAATTTCGTGGTCCGCTTAGCTAATTAATATATTACAATTAATTAAGGATTTTAGTTGAGAAAAAAA
>CM077108.1:17134353-17148082 GCA_039619505.1 Cimex hemipterus
GATTCGAAGGAACCACGCCCACAGATAGTCGCCTCTCTGTGGCGGAGAAGCTTTCGTGTTAGATCCTCATTAGAGCCTGGCTAACGTGTTAAAACAAGGCGTGGCCACACTAGCCAACCCAATAATCAACATGATAATCAGGACTCGCAGTTCAACAGGGTCCCACTTCAAATCGACCGCAATCTCTTGAGATAGGAGAAATAAAAATTAAATCAGAAAAAACAGCACGTCACTGTCACATACCATTTGTAAAAGGACAGGTCCTCCTTTTTGAAGTATAATAAAAATATAGACCGCATAAAAATAAATGAAAGGACGCTATTTTTATTAAACAATATTTACAAAATGCACATGTCATGCAGAACAACCACACAAACATTGGTTATCCAACTTTCAATCATTAGAGAGCAAGCAGAAAAAAAGAAAGAAAAACCCTTCCATTCAAAAAACCACAGTTGCTTCGCAGTACTCAGAATGTGTATTTCTGTGATAAAAGCTAACTACTGTAGCTGACAATAAAGGTCAAATTATTTAATCGAATATATTTAATTGTTAAAGAAAATAGGACGGAGCGTATAAATCCGGCCATCCTCTTTATTGGCGATATGAACTGATAGTCAATAAAAGTGGCCATCCTCATTTTTTTAAAGATAGTTCCTACTGACAGTACGTAGTTTTCCAATGATCCGGATTTCGAGCCTTTAGGTCATCATCAGATCTCTCTCGTCACGCATTGCAGAAGTAAAACTGCCGATAACCCCCCCCACACACAAGACGTTCCAATAAACAGCTGGTTTTTTTTTAATGGCGCCCAATTTGAACGTGGGAAAAGCTGGAATTATCACATAAGTAAATATTATGATGGTAGATAAGATTTTAGGTGAAATACAACTTACTGTGAGTAGGAACTATCTTTTTTTTTTTTTTTTTTTAAAGTATTCAACACCGCACTCACATCATTCATCATTTCTAACAATTACGAAATATTGACTTTAAACGGAATATTTCCTCAGTTTGCGTTGATCATGGCTTACATTCGACATTTAATCGATTTTGCGAGGTTTTGAATGTAGCGCTATGGAACAATCTCATACTTCTCCAACCGCGGCTTTTTACCTTCTTTGAGAACTCGTCCCAAACGTGTTCGATTGTGTTTACGTCGGGACAACATAGAATCCTAGCCCGTTCCAAGAGTCGCCAACGATCCTAGGCTGTGAGGGTCCTTGCACTGTCATGCATACAAATAAACCCATCTCCAATATAACGCATCCACTGATAACACATCTTTAATGTATCGCGCAGATGTTAAGGAATCCTCGACGAGGATCACGTTCCTGCGACCTTCCTTAGAAATCTCTGATCAAGCATGTCCACTTCCATAGCTTCGCTGGAGTGCAAACGTATCACACTCGTCAGAAGTTCTGAGAAAAAAGCTCAAAAGAAGATTTCAGCTAATATTGGATGAGATTTCTGCGAAACTTACCGAGCTGTTTTGTGCCTGGTCATAGGTGGTGGCATTCTAGGAGGTCATCCGACTTCTGAAACTCTCCGCCTTATAGTGAGTATACTGACATTAAAACATTTTCTAACATGTTGATGTCCTTGCTTAATGTGAACAGTGCTTTCCGTATACTCGGTCGTCCCGAAAATGAGGATCTTTAACATCGGCACCTAACCTATTCGGCCATATCGGACGTTTTGATTCTCAAGATGAGAGCTGACGCACCTCGCATACGACAGAAGGGTGTTACTGCCGCAGCATTGGTGTAGAGGCAGATCAGCCCCGAAGGGCCAAGACAACCTCGCTCCTCGCTTGTCCATTCCAAGTAGTCTGCATTAAGCATCAGACCGCAAAGAGCTACCTAAACCTAAATATATCATCCTGGTTTGCCCCTCTACCTTGGTAGAAAAAACCACTTTACCTCCCAGAGTAGTGGGGCTTCTCTAGCGTAGAAACTCCCGGGTCTGCTCCACGCGGTTTTGTTTAAAGTGAAATTGCTAACCAGCCTCTAGAGTGAGACCGCCTACGGTAAATGCCTCCAATCGAGCTCAGCCTTCAAGAGACGCGTTGGTGGTCCGTTCCTTCACTGTCTCACAAGGCAACAACGACGGTCATACATGGAAAGTATACCCGAATTTACTTCCTCTTCCCATCTGCCACTAGTAACGAGGGGCTTTTCAGCGTCAATCATAGCGTCCTCAACGCTTATACACTGCCGTCCGATCACCCATATCCTGTGAGGCCGGGTGTATAACTATGGTCATGCGCAAGTTTCGTAGGAAGGTCACAGTTAGAAGTTTTAGTTACCTCTCTAAGTACCCACCAGGGGTGTCATCTCAGCCAATTACGAGACCATTGGAATATTTCTGCTACCTCGTACTAGAGATCTTTTACCCTAACATTCTTGTGCCTCTAATAAGGCACTCGCCGCCCCTTGCCGACCCGAGGCCGACATGAATACAGCTTTAGAAAGGTGTAGAGATTAGTGACCGTTAACGGATAATTATTCAAATATCGTGAGATGCGGTCTGGTGTGATGTAGGTATCAGAAAAACATTTTCTTTATCGTGCCAACGTTTCGATCTTTTATTGAGATCATCTTCAGGGCTCAAAGTGTTTGTCTACCGTGTAATTGTGCCATGTCGTGTTGAGAGATACCTACATCACACCAGACCGCATCTCACGATATTTGAATAATTAGCTTTAGAAAGATTGTCACACCATTATTTTACACCCGCTTGATCTGAACAGTGGTACAATGTCAATTACGGGCGCATCGATCACTTCTCTGAGATGTGTCACGAACCATGCTTTGTTGAGAAACCTCCAATATTTTGTCACCGATGGAAGGCTCTTTTGGGATCGTCAGCATCCTGGCCACATTCGCTTGACTTTTTCCATATTCCAGCATTGCTGTGATTCTAACCAAACCTGTGTCAATTAAAATCCATCATTTAAACAAATGTGAAACATAAAAATGATCATGGCACTATTTAAAAACATCAAACCACCGGAGTGCTAGAAAGAAGCCTCACAGAAAAATCAACAAAGAAGAGATTAACTGTTCATTGATTTTTTTTTTACAAAATCCAATTGTAAACACAATTTGTAGATTTTATCTGTGTTTTATTTATTCTATTAAAACGAACCGAACATGTTGTAAGATAATCAACGGATGATTATCTAAGGGATAATTAAAAGTATTAAGAGTGGCGACTGTTTTAGCTTCTCAGTGTTGAAAAATTATTTTCTACGATATAATTAGTGCCCAGCTTTTAATTAAACATATTATATATATCATTACGATTGATTTAAAATTTTATATTAAATTTTAATACGTTATGATTTTCCTGATGAATATGTAGTGAGCCCGGGAACATTAAGCCTCCATTCATTTGTTAATCATCCTTTTGCTTTCCAGAGAATTTGATGAACACGGAAAAGCCAAGTTCGTAGTTCGTTATTCAAATGTGGGTTTCAAAATTACAAAATAAACCTTTTGTCGGTCCAGTTTGTAACTGGTGAAGCTTGGCTTTATAGTGCGGATAGGGCAAATAAATCAGGGGAAGATGGCGAGAAAGTTAAAGAAAGAAAAAAGACAAAGAAAAAACTGATAGATGCCCATAACAACACGGGCGTATTGAACAAGAAAACTTATGTCATAAAACAAATGAAAAAGATAATAAACATGAAATTTCATCTAATTGAACTTGTTTGTTATACAATGCCACTGACAAATTTAATCGGGCGATTTTCGTGAGTACACTATTTTTTTAAAGTTAAAAGTTTTAAGTTAACAATAATAAGCTTCATTTTTATCTTTTAGGCTAGTCCACAAAAGGATGTGTATATTTTGCCCTTTAGAACCATAGAGAGTATCGCAAAGATCCGACCGATCGACTGCCCAAGATTCCGAAAAACCACCTCTTACTTTCATTATTATTTTTATATCAAATCTTGTTATAATTCACATACAATAGTATACAGAAACGCTCATTCCGTTTCCGACGAAACCAAGCCAATTATTTTGATACAGTGAAAATAGAATTGTAGCGGGACATACACTTGCTTCACCATCGCGTTGGTTTGGCGTCAGTTTCTTGCCCACACCGGCGATATCGACTAGGAGATTACTTTATCTCCTGGAGAGTGCTTAAAATATTGAACTCGAGTTCAATCGGTAATTTTGATTGTTAAGTCCTGAGGGTGTATATTCCTGGTATGCTTGACAAAGAAATCGAGCGCTTTCTTTCTAATTAGCTTTATCCCTAGCTGTCTTTTGATAAAAAAAATATATATATTACTGATGGCTGATAAATAATTATTTTGGAAATATTTTCATCAGTTACATTTTCTGAAATTTCAAGATATGATTTTTTTTTGCATTGCGCTACGAAAAAAATTAAACAAACCTAGGCCTGCCTTTATATTTTTTGACGCTCTCCGTTTCCTTTTCCAAGAAATTAACTCGCCGAATTTGCATAAAACAGGACGTTTTTAAGCTTGAAATAGTCTTAAGTGCCTGTCTGAAAGGACCCCCTTTTATTTTTTTTTTTGCCAAAAAGGAGCAAGCAAGGGAGGGTAGGTATTTTTAAATAATTAATTCCTTTTTTAGTAAGTGGCCGGGCCCGCGTGTTTCTTTTTGGAAGGAAGTCCGAATAATTTATTCCCGATGGAATAGTCCCGTTTCTGTTGGATGTGTTTAACGTGCAATTAGACTGTTTGAACTTATTGTCATGGATTAAGTGAACTTGGCGAGAGTTAAATTGGGAAAATCTTTTAATCCCGATTTACAATAAACAGGGTCAAAGCGTGGGAGGCACGAGTTGTGCAACGTTTGGAGGATTAGGCTCAAAAACGTTTGGACAAAGTTTTTCGACCAGAGGCCGAAACTTTTCATGCAAATTTTTGTGCGGAAAAGCCTGGATTTTAAATGTCAATCGATAATATTAGCAACAGAGTATTAGAATTGAATAGCAGTACTTCAGGTTTATGTCAGATGTAATTCAGAGTATAGCTAATCATGGTAATCAGGCAGAAATGTGTTGTTCGATATCGATTTCTAGATAAGTGAAGATTCCCCAAGCTCACTGCTCTAAAACCGACAGCGATACGGGAGCTGCAGTCTTCGGAATGAATCCAAAGACCGAGTTGATGGTAAACCTAGGTAAATATGCTACACTTCTCCAGGCTGAAATAATAGCTATTGAGCAATATGCACGGCGAAGGCAAAGAGTGTTTGGAACTGCATCGAGGCCATGTCGGAAGTCAGCCTTATCATTATCATGTGACCCTGGCCTGGGTCTTTGGGCACTAGGAGCCTAGAGACAATGAAAAGTTTGACATGTTGGCCAAAAGGGAGGGGGGGCAATATGGACTCTGTACAGACTCCTACTGTGGCTTAGAAACCGGCCACAAAAGAGGATACATCTTAAAATGTACGTTTAATGAGTCAAAACCTGATGGAACAATACTACGCGAAGAGATCTTAGAAGCACCATCCGCAAAAGAATTTCTGGAAGGTAACCCCAACCGGATTTTGATTGGATCCTGACAGAACATGTAAGATAGCAAATGCACCGGTAGGAGTACAGACAGAAGAAACCCTGCTGGTACTGCCAGGAAGAGGAGGAGACCGCAGAATACAGTCTATTGTACGTAGGTGCAGGTTCTTGCAACTAGGACAAGAAAAACCACAAGCAAGATCCTTCACTAAGGAGCAAAGCAAGCTGATTGGCTGAACAAACTGAAGTTGGCCAGTGAGATATAAATAACAGGGGAGCAAAACAGATCTTTTCTAGTGGAGGCGCATTAGGTAGGCCTTGTGGCCCCTTCTTTTAATCCTATTACGCTTGACCAATTAATATCATTCAATTATTTAAGGTTTTAAATTTAGAGATGGTTAGAGATGGCTAGAATTAGGGATATTTAAGGTTTTAAGTTGAGATAAAAAAGCCAGTGTCAAGCGGACTACGAAAAATAGTGAATTTAATGAATTAAAAGGAAGTGTACTTCACTAAAGCTCTCCGCGGCCTTTCCACTTTCCGCCGAGAATCAAATAGATTACACGGTATTTGAAAAATGGGAAAAAGGAATGAGTATGCAAATAGGTGTGGTTGAGATGTAAGTTAGTGTCCGAGTGGATTGATAGCTATCACGATAGCTCAAGTGGTAGAGCAGTCGCGTATCAGGCGAAGATCGTGAGCTCGAATCAAGCTAGGGACAAATGTTTTCAATTAACACTTTAATTAATTGAAAGATATTATTTGGTCAGGCGGACCAAGAAAAATTGTGAACTGATGAACAAAACGCTCTTATATTGGATTGTTTTATATCCATTATTGAATTACTCAAGGTTTTTAATTGAGATAAAAGTTTAAAAATGGCAAAAAGGTGGGACAATTCAAAAGGTGGGGTTGAGATGGGAAGTTAGTGTCCGAGTTGATGAATAGCTCAAGTGGTAGAGTAACGGCGAATCTAGCCGAAGGTCGTGAGTTTGAATCCCGTTCGTGCCATTGACTTTTTTTTATCTCAACTAAAAACCTTAATTAATTGAACGATATTATTTGGTCAGGCGGACCAAGAAAAATTATGAACTTAAACAAAACGCTTTTATCTTGGATTGTTTTATATCCATTATTGAATTACTCAAGGTTTTTAGTTGAGATAAAAGTTGAAAAATGGCAAAAAGGTGGGACAATTCAAAAGGTAGGGTTGAGATGGGAAGTTAGTGTCCGAGTTGATGAATAACTCAAGTGGTAGAGTAGCGGCGTATATAGCCGAAGGTCGTGAGTTCGAATCCCCACAACGAAAAACCTTAATTAATTGAAATATATTACTTTGTCAAGCAGAGCACAAAAAACAGGAAATTATTATTTGTAGTAATAGGATGTTGGATATTAGAACTTTTTAATCAACTTTATATAAACGAATATGCATATAATGTTGTCACTGTGATTTATGAAAGGAATATAAAAATAAAACAATCCTTTAGATATTGTACTTGTATAAAATCCCATCGAATTTATTAAGCAATTGTAACTTACATCCTTGAACTGTTAATGGAATCGATATCAAACTTAAAAGTAGACTTTCCCTCCGATAAAATTGCCGTAATAAAAATTCACTTAATGCTTTTGAAATGTAGTTTCTTGTTTGCGATAGGATTTCTCCTGTGAAGCAGCGATAAGGCTGCGGGGCCGGCGCGACAGCCCGATCCGACGAGATAAGCGGCACGCAGGGCCGAACATAAATCGAACATGAGAAAAAGATTTCTAGCCGAGCCCCAGCGACCATTAAGTCAATTGTAAGGATTTAAAATTTAAAATAAAACTTGTTAAGAAATTTTCACTTTGTCTTTTTGAATTGAAAAACAAAGTTCAATAAACTGGCATAGATCGTATCACATCGTGAATTCTACTCCAATTCTTTTATATATATTTCGTTTCACTTTTGGTTCAATATTTGATCCTAGAATAAAAGTAAAAGCAGCAAGTAGATTAACATATTTTTTTTTAATCAGTAAACAAAGTTGATGTTCCTAAGTAGCACCCTAAAAAAACCCACTATACAAATTTTTGGTATAATAAAAATCAATCATGAATTATTCTCCTTTAAATGTGTTCAAATTGTTTTGGAAAATAGGAAAAATAATAATTTTGAAACGAATGCATCGATCTATAAGGGAATTTACTATTTATTTATTTAGAACTATAAGCTTCAACTAATGAAATAAAAGTACACTTTATAAATAAATCCATTTCAGTTCTGGTCCGATTCACGAATTAACATTTTTAACTAATTGATATTTCTGAAAGGTATTGGTTGAAATAAAAAAGTCAGCGGCACGAGCGAGATTCGAACCCACGACCTTCGGCTTGATACACTGCTGCTCTACCACTGGAGCTAGCTTGACTTCCACTTTATCTCGACCAATACCTTACAAAATGTTAATTAATTGAAAAATGTTAAGTGCTCGATCGCACCGCGAACAGTCCTGCATGTTGAATATAATACTACAAGTTACTATTTACGTTATTTAATATTTATATAGTTAACTTTACATCAAATGCACATATACATTTATTTATTGCTTACATTATTCTATTTTAATAATAAATTTTTACCTATTTTGTTAATAATCGTTTTATTAGTATTTTATTTAATTTTTAACTTGTAAAATTAAGTTTAAATCCAAGAAGGTTCTAATCTAGTTTTTAAAAATCTTACGAAAAATCTATATCTAATTTTATTACTCAACATTAAATTTTTGTAATGCGTAATTTTTTTTAATGTACAACGTATGATGCTTATCTAAGATTTTAATTAGATTGTCGTAATTAGCAGGTGTTAATGGGAGAACAAATAGAGGGAACTAGATTTTTTTTGAGGAATTTAAAAATAAAAATGAACATGAAAATATATGTATAAATAACGTGATATATTTCGACTTAACTATTGTTTTAAAATGTACTTAAGTAATATTAGTTTGAAGTCGTTGTAGCTAGTTTATAGTTGATAGTTAAAGTTTTTAGTTGAAATAAAAAAGTAGCGGCACGAGCGGGATTCGAACCCACGAACTTGGGCTTGATACCCCAGTGCTCAACCACTTGAGCTATAGTGACTCGATCCACTCGGACACTAACTTCCCATCTCAATTTCCACCTTTTGAATTTTCCCTCCTTTTTGCCATTTGAAAAGTCGCGATAGCTCATGTGGTAGAGTAGCGTCGTATCAAGCCGAAGGTGATGGGCTCGAATCCCGCTTGTCACACTGACTTTTTTATCTCAACATACTACCTTAATTAATTGAATGACAATAATTGGTCAAGCGGACCACGAAAAATAGTGAATACAGTGAATTTAAAATAATGAATCTATATCAAATCTTTGTTATATTTTATATATATCAAATGTGAATTAGGCAACGATTTGTGTCTTGTGTTTTATATATATATATAGCATGTAAAATCTTTGCAGTAGTACAACTTTTTATAACTTCGTTTTTTTTTCTTCTTTTTTTTAAAAGAGGATTATTATTCAAAATTTCGAAAACTACAAAGAAAGCAAAAATTTATAATTTCGAAAATTCTAGATTACTAATTAAGATATTACAATATCAAGATTTAAGCTACTGAACAACTGAAAAATGGCAAAAAGGAGGAAAAAATCAACAGGCGGGGTTTAGATGGAGAAGTTAGTGCCAGAGTGGATCGAAGTCACGATAGCTTAAGTGGTAGAGCAGAAGCGTATCAAGCCGAAGATCGTGGGTTCGAATCCCGCTTGTGCCATTGACTTTTTTATCTCAACCAATACCTTTCATAAATATCAATTAATTGAAAAATGTTAATTGTTCAATCTGATCACGAACTAAAATGGATTTATTTATAAAGTTCAAGTTCAAAAGGTCGATCCACTCGGACATCAACTTCTCATCGCAACCCCACCTTTGAATTTTCCCTCCTTTTTGCCATTTTTCAAATGTCGTGTAACCGGATCGAATTCTCAGATCGAGGTCTCGATAGCTCAACTGGTAGAGCAGGAGCGTATCAAGCCGAAGATCGTGGGTTCGAATCCCGCTCGTGCCATTGACTTTTTTTATCTCAATTAAAACTCTAATGTATTAATTGTTCAAGAGGACCACGAAATTGGTGAATTGGATGGAATCAAGACTTAGTTTGGAGGGTTTTTTCATGCTACAAGTTTATTCTGTATATTTCATTTTGTAAAGATATAAACTGTTTGTTTATGTTGTATTATTCTGATGATCTTCAAAAACTGCTTTTTAGTACATGATTTGCTTTTTTTGACAGCAGGCAAGGATGTACCGAAATATTATTTTTTGTTAATAATTTATATTTAATGTACATTCTTACAAATGAAGATTTATTATTGTTAAAACTTGCTAGAAAGAATCCTTGTACACATGTGGGAAATGTTTTGACTTAACAAAAAATTCAACGCAATCGGTCTCAGTGCATCATTGCGTTCGGTCCACTTTTCGTACACAAACAAAATATAATGTTATAAACTTACCTTATTCTAAGAATAAAAGAAATCTGAATAAAGTACGAGAAGATTATTTTTCTGAAATGAAACTGAATTCTCAGGAATCACGCTGCATCGGAAACTCGTTACAACTCTGTGTTGAACACTACTTGAAGGAAAACGGGATGATATTCAACATTCGGGCGGGACGTCGACAAAGTCCGGCGCAAATGAAGTTCCACCTCAGGACGGAGGTAAACATACCTACTCTACAAGATTACATCCAAACCACATCTACGAAGTTACTCCGACAATTAGAGTCTCAACCGACTTCAATAGTTTCTTCCCTAGGCTGCAAACCGGCCCAAAAGACATATCAAAGTGTTTATTTTGTATTTGTTAACTTTTTAACCAGCGGCGTAAAATTCAATTTTTAGAAGCAAGTATATTTAACAAACGTTATGTTGGTGATTTTGCTTAAGTTTGCCTGTTAACAAAATGCCACTCAGACTTTAAACGCAAGAAATTTAAACAACCGGTGATATCCTGGGGAGTGTTTTAGTTATGTCCCCTCCTTCGAAAGTGTCGAATCTTTCCCTAGCATACCTATCGCATTCATCTAGGTAGTGTCGAGCCGTTTCTTCTTTTGTTTCGCAGAAGCGGCAGAAGGGGTCGGGTAGGGTGCCCGTTATGAAGAGGTGTCTTCTCAAGGGGCAATGGCCCGTTAGGATACCTATCAGCCTCCTAATTCTCCTCCTAGAGTTGGAGAGTAACCATTTCGCTTCCTTGGGTTTGATTTCCTTCAGGAACTCCTTCGATTGCCTGCATCCGGGGGACGTATTCCATTCCTTGAGGAATTGTTTCATTCTCCAGCAACTTATACTCTCTTTTGCTGTGCTTAAAGAGTGGGGTAATACTGGTTGCGGCCCGACAAACGCAGTATTTGATTCTTCCTTGGCCAGGCTGTCCGCCTCTTCATTGCAGTAGTGTCCCTTATGAGCTGGTATCCAGATGAGGGTTACCCTATTCTCATACCTGGTAATGATCCTATTAATGAGTTCAACCGTTTCCTCCACCAGTCTAGATGTTGATAATTCTTTTTGTAATGATTTTAGACTGGCCTGGCTGTCAGAAATTTTTTTTATATCCTTTCCCCTTATCCTGTTAGCCATAAGTTGTTCTGCAGCAGACATTAATGGCCCAGAAGTTTCCCTCCTTTAGGCCAATTTTCATCTCAATATCTTTCAATTAATTATTCTTTATGCAAAATTCAATTAATTAAGGTTTAAGTTAAGATAAAATAGTCAGTGTCACGAGCGGGATTCGAACCCACGACCTTCGGCTGTTCCACCACTTCAGCTATTGTGACCTCGATTCACTAGGACACTAACTTCCTATCCTAACTTCACCTTATGAAGTTTCCCTCCTTTAGGCCAATTTTCATCTCAATATCTATCAATTAATTATTCTTTATGTAAATTTCGATTAATTAAGGTTTTAAGTTAAGATAAATAAGTCAGTGTCACGAGCGGGATTCGAACCCACGACCTTCGGCTTGATACACTGCTGCTCTAACACTTGAGCTAATTTGACGTCCACTATATCTCGACCAATACCTTACCAAATATTAATTAATTGAAAAATTTTAAGTGCGCCATCCACCACGATTTTATCCATCCTTGATCTGTCTAGCTATTTTGTTCTTTCCTGATTATTATCTGGTGAACATTCCCATTACAAATAAACAATAACTGGAACTTTTAATTAATTAAGGTTTTTAGCTGAGGTAAAAAAGTCAGCGTCACGGGCGGGATTCGAACCCACGATCTTCGATACACCGCTGCTCAACCACTTGAGCTATAGTCACTCGATCCACTCGGACACTAACTTCCCACCTCAATTTCCACCTTTTGAATTTTCCCTCCTTTTTGCCATTTGAAAAGTCGCGATAGCTCATGTGGTAGAGCAGCGGCGTATCAAGCCAAAGGTCGTAGGTTCGAATCCGGCTCGGCACACTGACTTTTTTATCTCAACCAATACTTTACATAAAGATTAATTGTTTTGTGTTAATGTTAATTAGACTTCGACCGGTTTTAGATGATATAGTTTAGCTTTTTTGTTATTACGCTTTCTTTACATTTACGAAAATACGTTTTTACATGAATGTATTTCAAGGCATTCTCCAGACTTCTTCTCGGTAGCATATCTTTCCGATTATTACCAATAATATCGAGTCCTTTTTTGTGTTTCCAAATAAGTGTCTTTTTATGTATGAAATAAAAGCATAAATATTCAAACTTTCATATGTTCTCTCCAGGCGAATAAAGGGGGGGATAGCTCCGATCATTACGATTAATAGTGGCATTGCGTTTACTGCCTTGTTTTTGTTATATTTGCCGGTGTTTAATTTTTTTGTTAGTTATGATATACTGCCACTAGAAGAGATTGCCAGTAGTGTTTGATCAGGTTTGATACGATTTACCCCTGACCCGTGTTTTATCAGTCATGTTCTTTTGTTGCTTGTATAACATGAAAGGGCGAACGGGTTAAATGGGTGTGTCGACATTGCCTTTCATCCGATCTTTCGATTTTCGATGATGCGGGATTTTTCGATGATGTCGGTCCTTTCCCATTGTGTAGGTAAGGTTTTATTCAGTTCATATCATCTAGCCTTTTTAGTGCGGTAAATGTGCGTAAAATGTAGATTTGTTTTTTCCCCGAGTTCATCAAAGTATTACATTTACGCTCATTTTGCTTTTATATTCAGCGTCCTGTATCAAATTTGAACTTGTGTCAATTATTGTGCGTTCGTGTTGTCGTTTTCCCTTACGGTTGAGTTTTAACTGTTTTTTTTTCTCAAATCATGTGGAATCATGAAATAAATTTCGAAGTCTATCAGACTACACGGCTCTTTCTAATATGAATAATATTTTTGATTTGTAATATTTTTTAAAATGGAATTAGCAAGGCGCCTTTTCACAGTTGCTTTTATTTACTGTGTACTTATTTGCTTTTTTTTAGCAAGACATATTTGTGTTTTTGTTGTGAATTCCTGGTAATAATTTTTTTGTGGCTTTATTGATTATTATTGTTCTCTACAACATGTATCAGTTTCTTTCTAAAATTTTACGTGATGATATCTTGTTTTTTACTCATGAGAAACTGACGTTTGGTTAGTTATGCAAATATTATGAAAACTTACCTGACAAATTTCAATTTTGCGTTATTAAAGATGTTACAAGAAGAAATTTTAAGAAATTTTTCTTTACCATCTCAAGTTATGTTAAAAAAAAATCGAACTCGAAACATTTAAATAAGATACTCTTCGTTCTGTGAACACCGAAAGATGTGGACCTTACAGAAAACTTGCTCCTTATAACGAACTGGGAAGTGGATGCAATTAATTTCTTCGTGGTCATTCGTCACCCATACAAAAATGCCCTTTCATTGATATAAAATTTCATTTTTGATTGCTAATTGTTAAAAAAATAGCCGTTGGAAGAATATTGAAACATCTAATATTACAAAAAATTAGTACAAATTAAACATAAAAAACTTCTTCGCGGAAAATTGAGCAAAAGGAAAAAGCTTATAAAATATAAATCAAATATTCAAAATTTCAAGCATCTTGAAGAACGCAATTTTGAAATCGTTTTCGGGCATATTTTCTTTGGAAGTATTTTGCATTAAAAAAATCTTTAGAAACTTTAATTTCATAAATGTCCTTGTAGCTTATAAAATG
>CM077108.1:17148092-17165338 GCA_039619505.1 Cimex hemipterus
TTTTTTCTCTGTATTGACCTCTTCCGTAGATCCTCCGTATAGACTTCATGTTGCCAGGAGGTCGACAACCCAGCTCATCGTTACATTTTCATAAAACTAAAAACTTTAGAAGAGATTAAAGAATCCACCAACGTAACATCAACTTGCAGAAATATTACCAAAAATAAATGGGTTCAATGGAAAGTCAGAAAATGGTTAGGAATTAACATCAACAAAAATTGACTATAACTATCAAGCTTGCAACTTAAAAAAAATATACATTTGAATACCCGTATACATTTGAATTGTTTAATTATTCAGGCAAAACGTACTATGTTTAACATCAAAATGCAGTCTAAATCAAATGCTTTTTATCAGGAGTCCCTCATAACGCTGACAACATGGCCCGGCTTAGCAATGCTACAACTTGTATGGCCAGTAAGCGGCGTATAACTGACAGCTAGGTTAAGGTAAAAGAAAGGAGTGGAAAAACAAAGAAGACATTGATGTATATGGAAAATATAAGAGGACTTAAAATGAACCCTATGAACATAGACCTTCATAATTATTAAAGATCGATGTCAGTATTGTGTTGAAATTGACTTACCAATAACTAATCTGGTATGAAATAAAAACTTCAGCGCTGAAAATTTTAGCACAGCTTGGTTATCAGTACTGTGGCAGATTGATGCATTTGAAAAATCAAGATATGCAAAACAGTATATTTTTGACACGACTTCTGTTGCATCCAGGAATGCTGTCGAACAACTATGTCAACAGATTTTTGATTTTTTCTTCGAAAGAAAACCTTTAACATGAGCGCCGAGTCAACGCCCAAACCGTTGCGGCCGCCGACGCCCCTTTATCTTGTTCCTTGATATTCCTCCACCGACCTACAATTAAACTAAGCTAGATTGGGGTCGATGAGGTACTTTTATTAATATTCCGCCATCCACCCCGCGCACACACTCACTCGCTTTCATCGTTCGAGAGGCGATGGTGACGTTCTATTCACCCTCACCCCTCGCCATTCACACCAATAAATACTTGCACACAGACAAAACACACATAACGCATACTATACACAATAAAAAAAAAACCCAATTTCCCCTAAAAAGCGGAACAGGGGACTCAGAAACTCGCTACCGTGCTCGAGGACTCTTCTTAAATCCGGCGGCATGCCTGCACGCTCTCTGTATGGAGGCAAGGCATGACACGCCTCCATTATGTGGGACACATCGAGCAACCTTTCTCTGCATAAGGGGCACCTGCGCGGGCTTTGGCCCATTAGTAGGTGCCCATGTGTCAACCGAGTATGGCTTTATCTTGTTATTGATTACAACTTCATTGAAGCCACCAAACAATTATGATTCGTTGGTCGATACCTTCATATAAAAAACAAGTAATTGCAACGTTCATGTTTGCATGCACCCGCAAAACTCAATAGCCAGTATTAGTTAGTCAATTATAACTAAAATATGGGGGCGTCGGTGGCCGTAAAGGTTTAGGCGTTGACTCGGCGCTCATCACTGATAGGTCCGGGCAATCGAACCCGATATACGTATTTTTTTTTTTCAAAAACACCGGCACCCCTAGGGTTGATATGAAACTTCTCTGCTGTTGCGAACACTTGTTAAAAAGCAAAACCGCAAAAACATCATATGTTTTAATTCATTTCATATGGCAGAGAATAAACAATAAATACGGAAAGGTTTAAAATTGAAATTTAACTATGTGGAGGGTTGTCCTATTAATTTTAAGTTTACTATCACATTTTTTAACTAAGGCGATAGATAACTGCGAGTACATGTCGACGGCACTTTCAGTATTTGTAGTGAAGAAATGGCATTTAGATGTAGAAAAGGTTGTCTGTTCTGGCGTAGTGTTAAAGTATGATGCCTTCCTCACTGTTGCAACCTGCTTTACGAAAGAAGCGGCAAATCTTTTCGTACCTCAAGGAGGTATTGAGTTAAAAGATAATAAATGGTCTCGGAAGATGGCGAAAGTAATTGTTCACCCAAACGCTCATAAGAGAGGCCCGTATGTATTTAATAACCTTGCGATAGGATATGTGAAAGTAGAGTTTGATTTAAGCTACAAATACGAACATATAGTTGACACAGCAAATGTTATGTCGTCATGGTTGACACAAGGAAGAATAGCCAACTGTAAATTATTACAAGTGGAAAAAGATAATGTGTATGCAATCAAATTGAATACATGGATGTGCGATTTACATGAAAAATATAAAAATGATGGTTTGTTCTGCCTAGAGACCGAAATGAATATCGACGAAAACAAATGGCTCTCTGGTGGACCCGTGATATGCAACAGGGTTATTTACGGGATTGGAACCAATCGGATAAGTAGCGAAAGAATCATATTCAAACTTTTGTTTAGCGACATGGAGGACAAAATTATTAATGGCAGTTGGTCAGAAGATGGTGAATACTTTACGATTCGTAATTTGAGGCCAAATCAGCCAATTTCCAGAGGAGAATTAAGAATCAGCTCTGTATTCCTTATAGGATTATTGTGCTTTGTGATAATTTGGATAGATGACTGACTCGGGAGTAGAATTCGATAAGCTATCAATAACCTGCAAGAGTTTGTAAAACAAAACAATCTTTTTAATTTGTCAAGTCAATTGCTTTTTTATTACATTGAAATCTGACAAAAATAAATAAATATTCCAATTTAATTATATGAATTTTACGCCCTATAAACGGGATGATTGTTACATTCTCTAATAAACATTTCCTATTTTTTTAATGTTGTTTTTATTAAACCATATATTCAAATGATGACCGAGAGGAAAAAATTGAAGTTTCATTGAATTCGAGGATGGGTAAATCAACGTTACAATAATACGATAGACGTTTCTATTTAAAAAAAAATTATAAGTACATAACATACGAATAAAAAACACTTATTAGCCAATTATGAATCCTAATAATCTCGTAGTTGGTGAACTAGCTTGTTACATAATTTTTCTTAATTGAGCTGTTAAAACTTTCATTTGTTGGAGTTCTTCGGAAAATGATACTCATGAATACAATCCAGTTTTATTCATTGTTTGGGAAAAAAATGATGGATCTGGTGAAGAAAAGTTCTATATTATAAATTTGACATAACAGTTTAAAGAATATGAATGCACGTGATTTATGAAAGTTTTTAGTTGTTGTGTCTGTTTGCCGACAGGTCGGTCGAGATTTCCAAACCGAACGATGCTTTAAATCTGTTGGAAAAGTTGGCAAGTTTCAAATTGCGCTGACAAGAAACGCTTAAAGTCCTTGCCCAACTAAAATAACTTCTCTAAAGTTGATTCCAATTTAACGTTATTACAACCGTTCGAAAAAGACTTATTTTACGTCTTTCAGGAAAAGTTTTGATTTGATGTTATTTTAAGTGAAGAAATAAAAAAAAGGACTTCAATTCCTTAAATGTTTGAGTAGAAATTTTCGGTTTACAATTGTTTTGCAAGGCTAGATTCGTGTTCTTACTTGATGTTCGTTAAATGAAAACCTTATCCGGATAACAAAACCATGGGAAACGACCGTGGTGGGACAAGACTTGTGATAAACCCAAGGGAAATAATAAATTATTCGCGGGATACATATCTGTAAAGTAAATGAATGAAAAACACCTCGGCAGAGTGTGGAAGAATTTGTAAGAATGAGAAGAAAGAAAGCTGGTAAAAATAGTGAATTGTCAGCTGACACTCAAATAAAAACCGTCTGGGAAAAAATCAGGGCATTAAAAACTGTATATTCGAAAAAACCAGATTGATAAAAATGGTATAGAAGAGTTAGAAGTATCTTAACACCACTGTAGAATATGGAACTCACCAAAATTGGCAACACGACTTAGAGCTTGACAAAACATTTTCTTGGGAAGTACTAGAGTTCGCACTGAAATCAAACGTCTTAGCAGCGGGCAAATATTAAATTTTCCAGCCGACGCTATAACAACTGACATTATTTGATTTTGTGCACCTAACTGTATTCGATACTATCTGTACAAATGTCACCATACTCTCCGATGAAATTCCGCATGTATTTCTACCAATTCCCAATGCTACCAAAAACATGGCGACCCATCGTCAAATGGATCAATCACTCTCACTCCAATATTGGTCTGAAAAAAAAAAAATCATTCCTTCTTTTCGAATATGATTCCGAAAATACCAAGCTCTAAAGCAATGCTCCTTGATGAATCAAACCCATATAGCATCGTTTCAAATGATACTCTCGTACAGAAACTTATATCAATTAAACGGCCAAGTCGACTTCTTAAAAATATAATCATCTTATCATCTTATCAAAGGGCGGAACGTGAGACATAATCATGTTATGTCTTATAATCACCTGTGTCTCTGAAATGAATTCTACTCGGGCACCACCTCTTGAACTGTGCAGTAACCAGATTGTAGAATCAAAAAGATTGTCATAGAAATAAGTGAGCGCAAAAGCTAGGTGATAATGTTTATAATACACGGGAAAACACTACCAAATCCAGTCCAAAATTCAAGCTCAAAATATTGACAATAAATTGCTATGGATGAATGACTAAAGAAATGCTATGTGAACAAGCGATAAATATACGCAGAATGAGTTCTAAAGTATTTGGAGCATAATTCCAAATTTATTTTATGTTATAATGCGCACCCTTCCTGAGGAAAATAGCGTCTTATACGGAGATGCTTCGAAGTCAAACCTCAGACGGGGACCGAAGAGAATATAGAGCATTATGTTCTCGAATAAAAAGGAGAACTGACGCACCATCGCATATGACGGAAGGATGTTACTGCCGAAGCATAGGTGTAAAGGTAGCTCAACCCCGAAGGGCCAAGACAACCTCGCCCCACGCTTGCCTGTTCCGAGTTGCCGGGTTTCCGTTAAGCATCAGACCGTAAAGGGCTACCTAAGCCGAAATACATCAGCTCGGTCTCCGGCGCACTCTCTACAAGACACTCCCAAGGGCTCATCTCACATAGTATTGAAACTTCCCCAGTGTAGAAATTACCGATTCCGCTCCGGCCGCGGTTCCGTTTAAAGTGGAATTTCTAAGCACACCGTACAGGAGCAACGCCTACGATAAATCCGCCCATCGAGCTCAGCCTACACCTGCCATGCGCATTCGAGAGAGGCCTTGGTTGTCCGATCCTTCGCTGTCTCACAAGGCAACAAGGACAGCTTTGCAAACCATACTCGAGGAGGAGCAGCAGCCGATTCTCCCAATCGCTACTACTCGCGCATTCGGGGCACTATCCAGTATAATCGTAGCGTCCTAGATCCACCGTATCCCGTGTTGCCGGGTGTACAACTATGGTCATACCCAAGTTTGGCGCGAAGGTCCCTTGACCAATTAATTAATGTTTTTAGTCGAGATAAAAAAGTCATTGTCGAACCCATGACCTTCTGCTTGATACGCCGCTGCTCTACCACTTGAGCTATCGTGACCTCGATCCACTCGGACACTAACTTCTCACCTCAACCCCACCTTTTGAATTTTCCCTCGTTTTTGACATTTTTCGGACCACGAAATTAGTGGATTTAATAAATTAAAATGAGGTATACTTCTCTAAAGCTCTCCGTGGCCATTTCATTTGCAGCTGAGGATTAAATAGATACACGACATTTGAAAAATACCGCTCGTGAGTATTTTTATCTCAACTAAAAACCTCAAATTAGCTCAAGTGTTAGAGCAGTAGTGTATCAAGCCAAAGGTTGTGGGTTCGAATCCCGCTCGTGACACTGACTTATTTATCTTAACTTAAAACCTTAATTAATTGAATTTTACATAAAGAATAATTAATTGAAAGATATTGTGATGAAAATTGGCCTAAAGGAGGAAAAATTCAAAAGGTAGGGCTGAGATGGGAAGTTAGTGTCCGAGTGAATCGAGGTCACAATAGCTCAAGTGGTGGAACAGCTGAAGATCGTGGGTTCGAATCCCGCTCGTGACACTGACTGTTTTTATCTTAACTTAAAACCTTAATTAATTGAATTTTGCATAAAGAATAATTAATTGAAAGATATTGAGATGAAAATTGGCCTAAAGGAGGGAAACTTCTTAAGGTGAAGTTAGGATAGGAAGTTAGTGTCCTAGTGAATCGAGGTCACAATAGCTCAAGTGGTGGAACAGCCAAAGATCGTGGGTTCGAATCCCGCTAATGCCACTAACTTTTTTTCATCTCAACTAAAAACCTTCATTAATTGTAATGTATTAATTGGTCAAGTGGACCACGAAATCAGGGAATTTAGTATTTAATTAGACTCCGACGTGTTCTAAATAATATTTACATTTTACAAAAATATTTCAGGACAATCCTGAGACTTCTTCTCAGTAACATACCTTAATATTTACCAATTATTACAAAAAACATCGATTATCAGTCGGTAGCCTACGGATAAAATAGTACAAATAAAATAATTAAGCAATAAAATTTTGTCTGCAGAAAATGGAGTTCTTACAACTTCTTTTTTGACATCAACAGAAAGTTAGATTGTATAGTTTAATTCTTTAAATTTTGGCCAGAAGTCTATTTAGTTCTATTATCGGGAAGTCATTATTTATTACGTTATTTTGCCGCTTATTTTTAAATTACGTATCGGCTTTGATTCAATCCACCCCTGCTTATAAATTAGTAATTAACCTAGCCTGCACCGACATTCAAACCAAGATATTTGCAATTAGCCCGTGTGACGATCGTTTTTGAAATTCGAGCGATTACTCTACACCGACGCGAAGAAAAGATCAACGTAGTGGGGAGCTAGACTCAGACGGATCGGCGCAAGGAAATTTCTTTTTTTTTATGGAGAAAGCTCTCGGAAGAAGTTGTGTAAAAACCGATATATACGATTATGATTGTTTCTATTCACTTTTTTTTGTGGGTACCCAATTTTATTGTTCATTCGATTTCATATTTATTGTACATAACTGTAATAGCTTCAGCGCTGGAAGATTTTTTTGGTAAAGGTATTTTTTTAAACTTTATTTATGTAAATATCCATTTTGCAAGGTATTTTTATTTTTATTTAATTTTATGTATATTTACTTTTGATCGAAGATAAGGAATACCAGTTTGATAGAATGTAACCTTATTCTGCAAGACACGACCACGTGTTGGTGCGTGTTCTTTTCATTACACAGGTATTTTTATTTTATTTTTTAATCAAAGACCATCATAATTTGTTTTAGCAAAAGCTCCTTTGATCACTGGGGAAAA
This sequence comes from Cimex hemipterus, assembly GCA_039619505.1. Lineage (NCBI taxonomy): Eukaryota > Metazoa > Arthropoda > Insecta > Hemiptera > Cimicidae > Cimex > Cimex hemipterus. The sequence continues at coordinate 17,155,303 of CM077108.1, forward strand.
GATCCACCCATACAATTCAAATAAAACCCTACACCCGTTCGGGGGGGCTGCGGTAGCCGAGTGGTTAAGGCGTCAGACTCTCGGCCAGCAGGCCCCGCCGTGGGTTCGATCCCCACCGTCGCCTCTGGAAATTTTCTGACGCTTAAGGGGACTGGTGGCCGCAATTAAAAGAAATAAACACGGCACTCATCAATGGAAGGGGCGGGACCGGATCTCAGTGACCCTGAATCTGGTCCCAAACCCCTTCAAAAATGAGTTTCTTCGATGGAAGAACGCTGGTACAACGGGTACAACAGTCAAGTTCACTTTGTGTTGTGAGCCCTCTCCCAAAAATGGAGGCAGGGTATAGTACAATAAGCTGAATAGTTGCAGTGCTCAGGAAGGAACTCCTCAAGTCCCTGGTGGCCATTGCATCCATTCATCCATCCACACCCGTTCAATGGTTAAGAGGAAGGAAAGCGACAGAGAAAAAAGTCATATGACAAACATGAGGTCGTCTTATTAATCAGTAATGAAAATATTCGCTCCGAGCTAGTTTATAAGAGAAATCTACTAAACGTAGGAGAAACTCGATAGCCGGGCAAAATAAACACCTGAGAAAGACTCCTGACTTCACATCCTTGGCAGTTATTTAAAGGTAGGATAAAAACAAAAACAAAACAAGAATCCTATCATGGAAACAAATGTGGTTTAGCAGGACAGCAGGAGAATTCACTTTTTTTCAGTCAGATTGACCAGTAAATAACGTGAAAGTTATGATGAAATCAGTTAATATTTTAATGCTGCTAAGGAACTGGATTTCAATTTATTCCACTGTTTGATACTTTATTTGTTTTATACATATGTTTGAATGAGGTCCATGTGATATAATATTTATAGGAACTTTGTGTATTGCTAGTATTTAAATTCAGAATGTACATGTATATGATGGTTTTCTTTTTACCAAGTCTTCTCTTTGCCAGTGAAGTAGGCAGAGATTCATTTCCTGCCGAAAAACGTGTATTGTACATAATGCTAAAAAAATTGATTTGTTACGGCGTGGCCGTAGATGAGCACATATTCTTGACCATTCGCAGCTGTCTCAATCACTCTGAGGTAGCCAGCGTTTTAATTGTTCAAAAAAACGAACTGACAGACAAAAACTGGAAGAGGAACTTGGTGAAATACAGTGAACACACAAAAAAAGCGCCTTCTATGTATTATCACGTAGTCGAGGGTATAGTGGACGTGCCGTTTACAATAATTGATTCATCCGTGAATATAACATACTTGAAACATGAATTCCAACAATGGTTCAGTGCGGACTACACACAAGTTCTTATGATATATGCAGAAAATTATAAACCCTACACTCAAACTATTATTAGAAAAGATATACTCGTGATACCGGTTTGTAACCTTACTATGCTTGAAATTTCACACGGCAATATGTGTGTACGGTCAGACCGTGAAAGTATAACCGGATGGCTGCCCGGTATTCCGTTAGTGTGCGATAAAGAATTGTGCGCTGTTTCAGAACGCATGATTGATTCAAGACGTTTAGTTTTCCAACTATTTGAAACAGAGCCCGGAGAAGGTAAAAAAGAGAATGAAGATTTCATTTGGGATCGAGAAGCTCGAAACAAAGCAAATTCAAAAGGTAGACTCACCACTCGGCTAGTTTTTATTTTAAGTTTATTGTTCTTATTATAAAACAGCCATTAAGAAGAAAAGGTAAACGACTGACTATGAATACACATAAAAAGTACCCATTTTTCTTATGATTTTAAGACTGTATTTGTTATTAATAAGTGTGTATATGATGTACAGATTCAATGAATTTAATTCATTATTCAGTTCAAATTAGTTTAACTTATTTATTTTATCAACGAATGATTTTTGAGCTTAATGCAAGATTAAATACCTTCGACTATACTGCGCTGCTCTACCACTTGAGCTATCGTGGCCTCGATCCACTCGGACACTAACTTCCCATTTCAACCCCACCTTTCGAATTTTCCCTCCTTTTGCCAATTTTCAACTATAACGTTGTGGGTGCGCATTTATGACGTTACAGAATTTATATGCTTGTAAAAAAAAAATAAGTTAATAGCTATTTAACATAAAAACTTTGTTATATGACAAACAAATAAGAGAATCAATAAAATTACTTAGTACAAATCAAATAAGTGTGAATATTTTCTTATCACTAAAATTTGGTTTATATAATTAAGTGTAGTTTTATTTTTCGGTATCCTTTTCACTGGTCAAGATGTAAAGTACAGAATGACGAACCTTGTTGAGTGAAAACTACCCGACAAAAATTTGTTACAAGCAGTTTTCTTTTTTACTTTGATCCCGTCACACATTTTTATTTTTATTTTCTATTTTTTTAATCACCTAAATCGCCTGAACAAGCAACTCCAAATCCAGCTTAGGCCTCCACCGTCCTGCTCTTCTGCCTCCTAAATCGTTGGAACTCTGCCTTATTGATTGTTCATGCCGCTTCGGCGGCATATACGAACTAGCTTGTCGTATAATATGTACAATATGATATATAAATTTTATATAATAATATTCTTGGGCACTCTTAACACGACACGCAAAAATGGCTCGATTAACCAGAAAATAAACACTTTGAGCCCTGAAGATGATATCAATAAAGGCCGAAACGTTGGCGCGATAAAGAAAATGTTTTTATGAAACCTACATCATACCAGATCGCATCTCACGATTTCTGAATAATTGTAATAATATTATTTTTTTAATGTACTTAAAAAAGTTAACTTATCAAAAAAATACCCACTTTACATATGCCAGATGAGTTTAATAATAACCTCAACTAACAGGGCGTAGTGGATGTAGCTTAACAAGATGAAAATTTTGTTTTGTTTAATAAAAGTTTTCACCTGGCGCGCCCTGCTAAGCGGAAGCCCATGGGTTCGAATTCTGCCCGTGACACTAGCTTTTTTTTATCTCAACCAAGACCTTAGACAGAAAGTATAATTAATTAGAACTACGCTACATTTTTCATGATCAAATCCAACCTCTAATAACTTACACGCAGGTAAAAAAAAAATCGACTTATTTTCTGACGATACCAGCTGAGAATAACGAATGCTAAAATCAGTTGTGACTGTAATAAACGGGGTTAAGATGATTTACAAAGTTTGCCCGCAGCTCGGCTCATTAAGGTGATTTATGTAGGGCAACTTTTTATTTTCGGAACGGGCAAGCGGTAAATTGAATAACACGGCTTATATTTTGTAATTAAGGTAAGAGAAACAACCGCTGTCCCGGGCCTTTACGAAAAGCTCTCAGGTTTGAATTGTCCGTAGGGCACTTTTAAACCCTGTATCTGAAAGTTGGCCAACTAGATCAGTTGAAGGGTCTCGCTCTCTTTGCGCTGGGCATGACTAGGAAGGGTCCTAGCCATAATTGGCTATCCGTGCTTAGTGGAAATGAAACAAAAGTATTATACTAAGGTTTTCCGCTTTTTGCGAACAAAATAGACAAGAATACTCATTTCATCTGCTTTAAAGATAATGGAAACTAATTATATCATATTGTTTAGTTTAAAATCTAGTACTCACTGTATATACTATATATTCTCTAATCTAATAGTTATAAAATCGGGGTGTGTTTTTTACTTTATTTTATGACTAATTAAAAGGAACCATACAACGTTTCATTAGTTGTCTAGTTGGGTGTTAAAAGTATAAGACGCACGTAGGAATGTGATTAGGGCTTAATAATTTCCAATGGAAAAAACAATTAAAAACGTCGCGTCATAAGCGTCAATCGCGTCGCGTCATAAGTGTCAACGGCGTCGCGTCAAAAGCGTCAATCGCGTCGCGTCATAAGTGTCAACGGCGTCGCGTCAAAACCGTCAATCCCGTCGCGTCATAAGAATCTTCGTGCCGTGTCGCAGGTGTCATTAGCGTCAATCGCGTCGCGTTACAGCCGTCATTAGCGTCGCGTCATAAGAATCAATCGCATCGCGTCACAGGCTTCATAAGCGTCAATCGTGTCGCGTCACAGGCGTCATAAGCGTCAATCGTGTCGTGTCATAAGAATCAATCGCGTCGCGTCATAAGAATCAATCGCATCGCGTCACAGGCTTCATAAGCGTCAATCGTGTCGCGTCATAAGAATCAATCGCGTCGCGTCACAGGCGTCATAAGCGTCAATCGTGTCGCGTCGTAAGAATCAATCGCGTCGCGTCATAAGAATCAATCGCATTGAGTCACAGGCTTCATAAGCGTCAATCGTGTCGCGTCACAGGCGTCATAAGAGTCAATCGTGTCGCGTCACAGGCGTCATAAGCGTCAATCGTGTCGCGTCATAAGAATCCTTCGTGCCGAGTCGCAGGTGTCAATAGCGTCAATCGCGTCGCGTTACAGACGTCATAAGCGTCAATCGCATCGCGTCATAAGAATCAATCGCATCGCGTCACAGGCGTCATAAGCGTCAATGGTGTCACGTCACAGGCGTCAATCGTGTCGCGTCATAAGAATCAATGTCGCGACTTTAAAAACACCTGCCCACCAGTTCGTTCTCGAATATCCTTGGTAAACAGTTTCACCGACTCACGGACGTGGTAACAATTTCCGTGTTAAACTTTCGGACTGACCCCCAGCCGTAAGACATATCCATGTCAAAATTTCTCCAGGCTGAATCCTCTTTAATGAGCTAAATCCTGTCCGTCCTGATAGTAGATGCTATTTGACAAATTAATTTACTTTGAAATTGAATTTTTAAGTTGAGATAAAAAAGTGAGTGTCACAGGAGGGATTCGAACCCACGACCTTCGGCTTGATACGCCGCTACTCTACCACTTGAGAGTTGAGCTATCGCGACTTCGATATCCATGAACACTAACTTCCCATCTCAATCCCATCTATTGAATTTTCCCTCTTTTTTGCCATTTTTCAAATGTCGGACCACGAACTTAGTGAATTTAATGGTTTGATATGAAGTATAATTCACTAAAGTTAGCTATTTCATTTGTCGTCAAAAATCCAATCCGAATACACGACATTTGAAAAATGGTAAAAAGGAGGGAAAATTCAAAAGGTGGGGTTGTGATGGGAAGTTAGTGTCCGAGTGGATCGAAGTCACGATTGCTCAAGTGGTAGAGCAGCGGCGTATCTAGCCTAAAATCGTGACGCTGACTCTTTCATCTCGACTTAAAAACCTTAATTAATTGAATTTAACATAAAGAATAATTAACTGAAAGATATTATTTGGTCAATCGGACCACGAAAACTAATGGAATCATCACTAAATAACATCTGCAGTTAGGGTTGGTTTTTTTTTTTTTTTTTTTTTTTTTTTTTTTTTTTTTTTTTTTTTTTTAAACTCTTCCGTGTATCAGGGCAATTTTCTACCTACTAGACCAGGCAAATCGTATTTTATGTCTGGCTTAGCTGCCGGTCCGTACCGTCGAAAAAGCTAGATGTCTTATGCAATCCTTATTAATTTCACTAATTTTGAGATCCGCTTGACCAATTAATATTTTTCAATTAATTAAGGCTTTTAGTTGAGTCAGTGGCACGAGCGGGATTCGAACCCACGATCTTGGGCTAGATACTCCGCTGCCCTACCACTTGAACTATCGTGACTTCGATCCACTCGGACACCAACTTTCCATTTCGAACCCACCTTTTGAATTTTACCTCCTTGAATTGAACTTAATTTACTGTTAAAATTTTATCATTTTATTTTTTCGAGAAAAAAGAAACAATAATGAAAACCTTTTTGTTTGTTTTAAATAATTTAATTTTTTTAAAAGAATAAGTTACTCATGTTTACTCCAAAGGGAAAACATTTGAATATTTGAATTTTGGGTCAATACCTTTGAAAAACGTACATCGACGAGTACGCTGCCTTTTAAAATAATTAAGTATTTATTTATATCCAGCTGTCCTGAAATTTGAAAGTTTTTGGTTCTTGACAAGCCAGACAAAATGTATGTTGGAGCTTTTACCAAAAACGCCCCCACAAAAAATTGAACGACTGAAGAACGGTGATTCCAGGTTGGTGCTACTTTTTAAACTGTGTTTATTAATCTGAGTAAATTTTTATTACTTTGAATGGAAGGTTTGTAATTTTTTGCATACATCGTAAAGACATTTTAATATTGTGCACTTACCATTCTTCGAATAAAGTTTTGAAGTATGCAAGAATCATTACTGTAAATGACCCACAGTACCATCGACTACGCAATAACCATGAAACATGTTTGATAAAATTAATTGATTGTGATTTTTATCTAAGGGCTTGTTTCAGATGAAAAAGTTAGTGTCATGGGAAGGATTCGAACCCACGACCTTCGGCTTAACAGGACGCTCTGGATGTAGCTCATTAATCCAGGCAAACTTAGTCGATGTGTATTGTTATACTCACCTTTTTATTTTTATTTAAACATACCAAGCTATATAAAATATTAATTTAACGTAGCAGAAAACTTATAGTTTATTAAGAAAGGATAAGTTAAAAAATTGTGAACTGAATAATAATCTACATTTATTTAATCTGTATATCATGTAACATTTTTTATAATTAAAAAAAGTATGTAATAAAAGTCACATGAAAAATGTTTAAAACAATATTTACTTTATGTTTGTACATTAGTCATTTATTTTTTTTTTCTTAATGACAGTTTAACAATAAGAACGATAAACTTGAGATAAAAACTGGCCAGGAGGTCAGCCTACCGTTTGAATTTGCTTTTTTTCGAGACCAAATGAAATCTTCACTCTCTCCTTTCCCTCCTCTAGGCTCTGTTTCAAATAGTTGGAAAACGAAATGTTGAGAATCAATCATGCGTTCTGAAACCGCGCACAACTCTCTACCGTACACTAACGGAATACCGGGCAACCATGATTCTTTTTCAATTTCATAATCTGATACTACACACACATTACCGACCATAAATTCACTTTTTGTCAGATTACAATCCCACATCACCTTTAAATTTCTTAATACAATAATCTGCGTGTAGGGTTTAAACTTTTTCGACAGTATCATGTACAAACGTACATAATGGTCGGTATTGTACCATTTGTCATAGATATTTTTAAAGTATGCAATTTTCGCGGGTGTGTCGATTACAGTAAACGGCACGTCTACTGTGCCTTGAACTACGTTATAATACCTAGGAGGCGCTTTTTTTGTGTGTTCACTGTATTTCACCAATTTCCTCTTCCAGTCTTTCTCTGTTAGTTCATTTTTCTGAACAATTAAAAGGCTGGCTACCCCAGCGTGATTGAGACACCTGCGAACGGTCAGGAATGTGTACTCCTTTACAGCCACGCCGTAACAAGTTAGGTTTTTTAGCATTATGTACAATAAACGATTTTCGGCGGGAAATGATTCCATTCCTTCACTGGCGAACAGAAGACTCGCTAGAAAGTAAACAATCATGTACATGTACATATTGAAATTTAAATACTGGCTAAACACAAAGAAACCTAACGTATTACATCACATGGAGCTCATTCAAACATCTGTACACAACGTCAATTAAATAAATTTTCATATGCAGGATTCAATTAAAATCCAGTTCCCTAGCAGCATTAAAATATTCTCTTCTTTCAACGTTACTTTCATTTGCTAACTACTCTGAAGACTTACCAGAATAAGAAGAAAAGAAAACGTTGCAAAAATAATGCAACGAATTGTCAGCTGACTCTCAAATAAAAACGGCCTGGGAAGAAATCAGGGCATTAAAACCTGGATATTCGACTCGAAAAACCAGAATGATGAAAATATCATAGAAGAATTTATAAGTATCCTAACATCACCAACTGCTCTTGAAAATGTAGAACTAACCAAAATGGTCTTTGGAAATACACATTTGAAAAATGGCAAAAAAGGAGGGAAAATAAAAAAAAAATATCGGGTTGAAATGGGAAGTTATTGGCCGAGTGGATCGAAGTCACTATAGCTCAACTGGCAGAAGAACGGCGTATCAAGCAGAAGGTCGTGGGTTCGAATCCCGCTCGTGACACTGACTTTTATCTCAACTAGGGACCAGAATTTAAGGGTAATATAGGATGGGATAACCAGATAGAGGTTACGCTTGCAATGCAGAGTGCAACTCAACACAACATATATGAAAGGCATTGGTCGAGCTTTTCATAAATATTATTTTGAGTATTGAAAGCGTGTTTCCCCACAGTTCGTTTCACATCTCGAATGGATAGTCTAGGATAATGGCGAAGGATCATCTGCATACATCAGAAGTACTTTACCAAGATAGAAAAGAGTCTCTGCAGTGTTTCACAGAATAGGTTCGATTTATAATATTGCATGTCTATGGATGTTGCCTTGGGGAACACCCCCTTTGGCGTAGTGAATGGGGAAGCAGGCGTACTTAAAAGTACCTATTTTTAGGATAAGGTAATAAATGAATAGAGAGATGCTTTTGAGTTTTCGGAGCAAGCACGAGTGCCAGTGTAGATAGAACTTTGTCTCAAAAAGCACGAACAGCATTCCTTCCACTCAACAGAGGACGCAACTGACAATGTATATTATTTACTTCTGTGGCTTTGTTAAATAATAAAATTGTATTACTTAAAGTCGAATTAATGAGACGAAAAGATACTGAAACCTTCAAATATAAGATATACTTGTGTCAGAAGGTGTTTTTTTCGAGACTTTTCAATTCACGTAATGGCAGGAAACTGATGGGGTCATATGACATAGAAAAATACTGAAATTTTTGGAAAGAATTTTATCATTGGTGAGTTTGATTGGATTGAAAAGTACTGTTTGTTTAATTCTACGCGAGGTCAGATATGTAGGATGGAAAATATATTTAATAAATGTCGAAATTCTAGTTTTGAATGTTATATATTTAAATCATTTCAGTTTGTGTCTTCTGATTCCTTTCAACACGCGATGAAATGAAAATGTTTTGTTTCACTATTTTGGTGTTTAATTTCATGGACGGCAAACAATAGTTATAAAGCGGAGGATCTTCCGTTTTCGAGTGATAGTCGGTTCAACGAGTGGAAGGCGTGCAAGCCCACTCTTTCAAGAGACTTTACAAGCCGGGGCTTCGCCAAGTTTCCCTCTCCTTCAAACTTGTTAATCGATTTGGACTTTCAATTTACGGACTTCGAAAAATAGAACGGCCGAATGCAACGAAGGGGTGAAATCGCTGTTTAAAATCTCCGAGCCGTTATCGGCCACGGTTTTCACCCTTTTCCACCCTTGTTTAAGTTTCGACTATTTATTGGGATCGGTCGAGCAGGCAACACGGTTTTTAACGCTGTTTCAGAGAGGCCAAACAAAAAAAAAAAAAAAAAAAAAAAAAACTCTCATCTCCAATCATTGTTTATATTTCAGAATTTAAAAAAACCTGGTTAAATTAAAAAAAAAAAAAGAATCGACGTCTTGAATTTTTCACATATTTACCCATGCAGAGTTATGAATTACTAAAGTGAAAAATTTCATACGTCTGACACCTTTGTTCATTGATTTTGCCCATGTACAGTGGTTCAAATTTACTCTAGTGATTTATTCATACGATTCCACACTGGACAAAACCACGGTGGTCGTCATTGTTTAGCGGACGCTCGGAGTAAATAGCATGACGGTCCAATCGAGATATATCGTTAAAATTTGTATTTCAATTGTTTATGAATAAATGGATAAAGGACAAATTAAAAAAAATCCCAAAAATCTATTAGGGTATTGACTCATATATTCTATTGAAAAAGTGTCATTTCCCTAATAAAATGCAACGATTTTAATAGGCTAAATACATAAATGAAATTCATAGGTTTTGTTATTTAACAATTACTCCATTAAACTCCTTTCTTGAAATAGAATTTAGTGACTGAATTTTATGCTAGTAGGTCAGTCTAGCTATTTTCTTCTTTATTGATTATTATCTGGCGATCATTCCTATTAAAAATAAACAATAACACGATCTTTCAATTACAACTCAGCGTCACGAGCGAGATTCGAGCCCACGATCTTCGGCTCGATACGCCGCTGCTCTACCACTTGAGCTATCGTGACCTCGATCCACTCGGACACTAAC